>JAVJIF010005383.1:0-246000 GCA_038442645.1 Agave tequilana
TGTCACGCCCCGCTTCCCAAAATACGCTGGAGCGGAGACGCGACACGAGTCGGCGACGCATATACGCAAGGAAAATCCCTCATGTATACGCGCTAAGCCTTAAGTAACCCGAAACAAGCTATAATAAATCCCAACTGTAATGAATACTGAATACTACAATACCACATATAAGCAACCACGCATGATTCATATGAATCAAGACTAGAATAAGAACTGAACTGATATAACAAGAACAGGAAATAATACAAAAGCTGGAAAGATAAAAGTACCAGAATAGAATAGGGAGAAACTCCAGCTATTCGCGAAGCGTACAGACTCAACGAACACCTGCACTTTAGAAACAAACCGTCCAATATCTGGACGTGCAAATCCAGGGTCGTCAGAACGCGGACCATGTGAGTGTGTGTGTAAAAGGGGAAATAGCTCGTGCATAAGAAACAGTGCATAAAGAACAATAAGAACAACTGCAAATATAACACAACTGAATAACAGATAAACAACTGCAGATATAAGATAATTAAATATCATGACATGATAAACCTGAACTGAAGCATATCTGATATCAATATCAACGAGGTATAAGACAACTATCACATCTGTAAACTGACAACTGATATAAAGGTCAACTAACACAAATGTAATGATATCTGATGTCAAAGTGTGTAACCTAGATATGTCACTAGTCTGATTCGTATTATTAACCTAACTAATGTAGTACTTAGTGTGTCCCATACCACAGCCATTTTCCTACATATCAAACAATGTTATCGTTGTTGTAACTGCCTGCCAATGTAGTGCATGTGTTTTGAAAGAGTACCGTGCATGCCCGGTACCACGGTCTATCACCCCTGGCACTGAACCAGGACAAGCCGCTAGGCTCTAACAACTGAAGACCACAGCCCCACACGAAAAGACAACTAGTGTGGCGCACGTAATCCGGGCATAGCCCTGACAACTATCACCCCTGGCGCTGAACCCAGGACAAGCCGCTAGGCTCTGACAACTGAATGGGTAGCCAGTACTACCCTGGTTCCCATGGTTGGAACCCACAACTCGGTACCATAAGATCCTTCCAAAATACACGACATGCATCATCAGGCAATTACCCCTTTTCCCCGGGTTATGGTGTCTTTTATTAATAAGCAATCAATGTTATTTAATATGTAATAGTAATCAATATCTCCAATAACTGCTGATGTCAACATTAGCTAATAATCTGACAACTGGTAACTAATAACTGATATCTGACAACTGTGATATCTGACAACTGTAATATCCGACAAAACTGTGATATCTGATAACTGAGTAGCTGACAATAATATCTGACATCTGAAATAAGATACTGGAGATATAGCCACTAACACAAAGGTGATCAGACAACTAGTCTCACTGACAACTATAACTAGTAACTGATCTCTGCCACAATGTATCACTGACAACTCATATAAACTCTGAACATGAACATCTTATAATCACCAACAAGTATCTCTTATTAAGTAACAACTGATAATTAGTATCTGGCAACTCTGAAGTACAAGACCAATAATATCACTACATCACTATCATAATTACTCAATCTCTACTAACTGAAGTAATCCAGTCTCTAACATCTTAATAAGTCCACATCAATACTCAAATGATTCATAAGGTATATCTTAGAGAACAATATGTCAACACACACCACAATCATATCTGAATAGGAAACACCTCAAGAATATCGTAACGAGTCAACATCGATATCTGAATGAATCATCACCAGTAAAAGAATATCAAGTCAACACATAATGAATCATATTTAAATAGTCAACATCCTCAACAACATGTAATCTAGAATATCTACATCTTGGTACCCATCATTAATAACAAGTCATCTAACAGATCCCAAATGCCAACAACGTCAATCTCATCTCAAAGCAAGTCAGGCTCCAATAAACGAAATATGTATTCTGGATAATTCTAACTCATCATCAATCTCTAACACAACTTAACTAATAAAGTCATATTCAATAACTGATCATCATTCAATGTAAATATCATAAGTCTCAGATCAATCCAAAGTCATTACAACCAATTCATATCCCAACAACGTCACATGATCAATAAGTATCAGTACAAATCAAGTAATCTGATATAATAGTCGTTATTCCAACATATGTCCATAATCAGTTCTAGTCTACTCACTCTGACAAACTATATCTGATTCATAAGCTACACAATTCCCTCTTCTATAAGTATCAATTATGATATCCCAACATTTGACAATATATCATGTACATGCATCTAAGTCCCATCATGATAAGTCAAGTCATTCCATCCATTAACTATCTCTAGGAATCATATACATCATCTATATTCATTACATAACCATGGTTGAAGTCCACAGTCCAATGAAAGAACTACACATAGCTATCAGGCCAAGTCGACTAACTAAGCTCTGTCAGTCCGAATCAGAGGTACACTGAACCTAATCTCCCACACAATAAAATATGTACATGTAACCTCTCTCGCACATAATAACATACACAATGTCCAAATTATTCTATGTACACAATTAAATCAAAATATAATCAATTACATATAAAGAAACGGGACCGAAAGGAGTAAACACTCACCTTGGAGAATCTGCACGTTACCGCGGCGAGTCGCCGTTACGGTCGCCGTGCGGTCGCTCTTCGCTGTCGGACTGGATAGGACGGTAGCCAGGGTCCTGGGGAGGACCTGGCTGCAATCTGGAGGTCTCGCGCTCGCCAGAAGGGCCTGGAATCGCCGCTCGCTCACTGCTAGTGCTGCTGGTCTGAATCTGGATCTGCTGTGCGCGTCGCCGGGCGAGTCGCTGCCGCGGTCGCTGTGGTGTGGTTCCTCGCCAACGGACTGCATGGGGGGGTGGCCAAGTCACTGGAGAAGGTCACCGCGCTGGTCTCCGACGAAGGTCTGACGTGGATCAGGAGAACGACCTGCTCGCTCGCTGCCTACGCGCTGGATCTGGGTCTCCAGCAACGGTCCGAATCTCACCAAATGAATCTGAAACGCTGTAATACGCACCCGAACACACAGAGAGGAATAAGAATTAACACTCACACACAACATGTTCACACATGCACTCCACACATGCACACAAATACGCGTACATACATACATGTACATACTCACACACTAACACAATACATACATACATATATATTTACATTCCTCTATAGTTGCATGCACTTGCTCACGCACTAAGCACAGCACACACACATGAATGAATGCACTTTATATATATATATAGTATATATATATATATATATATATATATATATATATATATAATATATATATATATATATATATATAGCCAATTAATTAAAGACACACATATATAATATAGGCATCCACTTATATACCTTATCCTTAAGCAAATAATTAAAACATGTACAATGTAAATACATACCCACATGAAAGAAATTCAAGCATGCCGTCGGGGAACTTGCGGCGCGCCGACGGAGGCTCCGACGGAGGCGTACTGGGCCGCGGAGGGTGTCGTTGGATAGAGCAACTCGCCGCGAATGGCGTGGGGTGCGTTCGCGCTCGCCGTCGTCGATCAACGGTGTCCCGCGGAGGGCCCAAAAACGGCTCGAAGTAGGATTTTTGCCGCATACAAGAATTACCCACATGCAAAATCAAATGCCCATAGAAACACACATTAATTAAATTATAATTAGTACATGCATATATATATTTCTACACCAACCAATCAAAATCATTCACACATTTTCCAAACACAATACATACAAATAATCAAGGATAGAGAGTGAATTGAAAAGGAGGGGACTCATGGCTATGGAATTAATTAACAAAATGCCAATGGGGAAGCTCGGTTGGTAGTGGTGTGATGGTATCACGATTGGATGAGGGAGCTCAGCTTGGTGCTTCTACAATCCGGGCGCTGGATTGGAGTGGTGCGCCAATGGGGATCGGCCAATGAGGAGAAGTCCAGGCGGGGGTGCTGCCATGGGTGGAGGCGGCTGGATTATTGGGGGAGATGATTTAGATTAGGGATTTGTTTAGGTTAGGGTTAAGAATAGGATTTAGTAATGGGTTTCGGTTTGTGGGTAGCGGGTATAAATCTAATGGGTATTGGATTTTGGGTCAAGGCTAATGGGTAAGGGAGAATACCTCAAATAATAATAAATAAAAATAAACTATAATAATATTAATAATCAATAGTGACACCAAAAATAAGTTAAGCAAAATACTAATAAAGGTAATTAGTCATCACCACAAAATAAATACTAATAATAATTAATAAGCACCAATAATAAAAATAAAGGTAACACTAATAGTAATAACAATAAAAAATAAACTTAATGAAATAATGGGAATAATAATTAAGTTAACAATTAATAATAATGGCAAACATAAAATGTCAAATTATCAATTACTATCTCATAAATAATTTCCATATTTAATAATATTAATCTCAAGAAAAATAATAAATTAACTTGATTAAATAAAAATAATCTACTAATCAAAATAAATACTCGAAGAAATAAAAATACAGTATTTCTAACTGGGGATCTTACACTCTACCCACCTTATAAAAATTTCGTCCCCGAAATTCAAATAAAGCAGGGAATGGTAAAAGAATCCCAAAATCAGAAGAGAAGGCAAACAAACTTCACATCACTTCTCGGCACATCATAAATCCACCACGCTTCCGCTACGCACTCTGATACTTGCCACCGGCTTCAACATGAAATAACCCAATCCCAAGAGATAAAATCAAGAAACAGAACCAAGAAGGATGGCAAGAAGTAAGATGAAGATACAGATCACTCGAAGCCAGAGAAGATCAAGGATACCAAAAGATCAAAGATGAGGATTCTCAAAGGGAAGACGGTCAATTCCAAATGGACTGAATATCATAATGGATAGTATATGTATATTGCAGTATAACTATAGCTTGTTTTCAAGTTTTCGGTATGAACTAGGTCAATCTTGCGAAACAAAATTCAAAATTCAAGATCGCAAGTTGAAAACCTAGGCTCTGATACCAAGAAAACCCTGTCACGCCCCGCTTCCCAAAATACGCTGGAGCGAAGACGCGACACGAGTCGGCGACGCATATACGCAAGGAAAATCCCTCACGTATACGCGCTAAGCCTTAAGTAACCCGAAACAAGCTATAATAAATCCCAACAGTAATGAATACTGAATACTACAATACCACATATAAGCAACCACGCATGATATCATATGAATCAAGACTGGAATAAGAACTGAACTGATATAACAAGAATTAGGAAATAATACGAAAGCTGGAAAGATAAAAGTACCAGAATAGAATAGGGAGAAGCTCCAGCTATTCGCGAAGCGTACAGCCTCAACGAACACCTGCACATTAGAAACAAACCGTCCAATATCTGGACCTGCAAATCCAGGGTCGTCAGACCGCGACCATGGTGAGTGTGTGCGTAAAAGGGGAAATAGCTCGTGCATAAGAAACAGTGCATAAAGAACAATAAGAACAACTGCAAATATAACACAACTGAATAACAGATAAACAACTGCAGATATAAGATAATTAAATATCATGACATGATAAACATCTGAACTGAAGCATATCTGATATCAATATCAACGAGGTATAAGACAACTATCACATCTGTAAACTGACAACTGATATAAAGGTCAACTAACACAAATGTAACTGATATCTGATGTCAAAGTGTATAACCTAGATATGTCACTAGTCTGATTCGTTATTATTAACCTAACTAATGTAGTACTTAGCTGTGTCCCATACCACAGCCATTTTCCTACATATCAAACAATGTTATCGTTGTTGTAACTGCCTGCCAATGTAGTGCATGTGTTTTGGAAGAGTACCGTGCATGCCCGGTACCACGGTCTCACCCCTGGCACTGAACCAGGACAAGCCGCTAGGCTCTAACAACTGAAGACCACAGCCCCACACGAAAAGACAACTAGTGTGGCGCCGTAATCCGGGCATAGCCCTGACAACTATCACCCCTGGCGCTGAACCAGGACAAGCCGCTAGGCTCTGACAACTGAATGGGTAGCCAGTACTACCCTGGTTCCCCATGGTTGGAACCCACAACTCGGTACCATAAGAATCCTTCCAAAATACACGACATGCATCATCAGGCAATTACCCCTTTTTCCCCGGTTTATGGTGTCTTTTATTAATAAGCAATCAATATTATTTAATATGTAATAGTAACCAATATCTCCAATAACTGCTGATGTCAACACTAGCTGATAATCTGACAACTGGTAACTAATAACTGATATCTGACAACTGTGATATCTGACAACTGTAATATCCGACAACTGTGATATCTGATAACTGAGTAGCTGACAACTAATATCTGACATCTGAAATAAGATACTGGAGATATAGCCACTAACACAAAGGTGATACAGATAACTAGTCTCACTGACAACTATAACTAGTAACTGATCTCTGCCACAATGTATCACTGACAACTCATATAAACTCTGAACATGAACATCTTATAATCACCAACAAGTATCTCATTATTAAGTAACAACTGATAATTAGTATCTGGTAACTCTGAAGTACAAGACCAATAATATCAACTACATCACTATCACAATTACTCAATCTCTACTAACTGAAGTAATCCAGTCTCTAACATCTTAATAAGTCCACATCATTACTCAAATGATTCATAAGGTATATCTTCGAGAATAATATGTCAACACACACCACAATCATATCTGAATAGGAAACATCCTCAAGAATATCATAACGAGTCAACATCGATATCTGAATGAATCATCACCAGTAAAAGAATATCAAGTCAACACATAATGAATCATATTTAAATAGTCAACATCCTCAACAACATGTAATCTAGAATATCTACATCTTGGTACCCATCATTAATAACAAGTCATCTAACAGATCCCAAATGCCAACAACGTCAATCTCATCTTAAAGCAAGTCAGGCTCCAATAAACGAAATATGTATTCTGGATAATTTTAACTCATCATCAATCTCTAGCACAACTTAACTAATAAAGTCATATTCAATAACTGATCATCATCCAATGTAAATATCATAAGTCTTAGATCAATCCAAAGTCATTACAACCAATTCATATCCCAATAGTCACATGATCAATAAGTATCAGTACAAATCAAGTAATCTGATATAATAGTCGTTATTCCAACATATGTCCATAATCAGTACTAGTCTACTCACTCTGACAAACTATATCTGATTCATAAGGCTACACAATTCCCTCTTCTATAAGTATCAATTATGATATCCCAACATTTGACAATATATCATGTACATGCATCTAAGTCCCATCATGATAAGTCAAGTCATTCCATCCATTAACTATCTCTAGGAATCATATACATCATCTATATCCATTACATAACTCATGGTTGAAGTCCACAGTCCAATGAAAGAACTACACATAGCTATCAGGCCAAGTCGACTAACTAAGCTCTGTCAGTCCGAATCAGAGGTACACTGAAACCTAATCTCCCACACAATAAAATATGTACATGTAACCTCTCTCGCACATAATAACATACACAATGTCCACATTATTCTATGTACACAATTAAACCAAAATATAATCAATTACATATAAAGAAACGGGACCGAAAGGAGTAAACACTCACCTTGGAGAATCTGCACGTTACCGGGCGAGTCGCTGTTACGGTCGCCGTGGTGCCGCTCTTCGCTGTCGGACTGGATAGGACGGTAGCCAGGGTCCTTGGGAAGACCTGGCTGCAATCTGGAGGTCTCGCGCTCGCCGGAAGGGCCTGGAATCGCCGCTCGCTCACTGCTTGTGCTGTTGGTCTGAATCTGGATTTGCTGTGCGCGTCGCCGGGCGAGTTGCTGCCGCGGTCGCTGTGGTGCGGTTCCTCGCCAACGGACTGCATGGGGGGGTGGCCAAGTTACTGGAGAAGGTCACCGCGCTGGTCTCCAACGAAGGTCTGACGTGGATCAGGAGAACGACCTGCTCGCTCGCTGCCTACGCGCTAGATCTAGGTCTCCAGCAACGGTCCGAATCTCACCAAATGAATCTGAAACGCTGTAATACGCACCCGAACACACAGAGAGGAATAAGAATTAACACTCACACACAACATGTTCACACATGCACTCCACACATGCACACAAATACGCGTACATACATACATGTACATACTCACACACTAACACAATACATACATACATATATATTTACATTCCTCTATAGTTGCATGCACTTGCTCACGCACTAAGCACAGCACACACACATGAATGAATGCACTTTATATATATATATATATATATATATATATATATATATATATATATATATATATATAGCCAATTAATTAAAGACACACATATATAATATAGGCATCCACTTATATACCTTATCCTTAAGCAAATAATTAAAACATGTACAATGTAAATACATACCCACATGAAGGAAATTCAAGCATGCCGTCGGGGAACTTGCGGCGCGCCGACGGAGGCTCCGACGGAGGCGTACGGGGCCGCGGAGGGTGTCGTTGGATAGAGCAACTCGCCGCGAATGGCGTGGGGTGCGTTCGCGCTCGCCGTCGTCGATCAACGGTGTCCCGCGGAGGGCCCGAAAACGGCTCGAAGTAGGATTTTTGCCGCATACAAGAATAACCCACATGCAAAATCAAATGCCCATAGAAACACACATTAATTAAATTATAATTAGTACATGCATATATATATTTCTACACCAACCATCAAAATCATTCACACATTTTCCAAACACAATACATACAAATAATCAAGGATAGAGAGTGAATTGAAAAGGAGGGGACTCACGGCTATGGAATTAATTAACAAAATGCCAATGGGGAAGCTCGTTGGTAGTGGTGTAATGTAATCACGATTGGATGAGGGAGCTCAGCTTGGTGCTTCTACAATCCGGGCGCTGGATTGGAGTGGTGCGCCAATGGGGATCCGGCCAATGAGGAGAAGTCCAGGCGGGGGTGCTGCCATGGGTGGAGGCGGCTGGATTATTGGGGGAGATGATTTAGATTAGGGATTTGTTTAGGTTAGGGTTAAGAATAGGATTTAGTAATGGGTTTCGGGTTTGTGGGTAGCGGGTATAAATCTAATGGGTATTGGATTTTGGGTCAAGGCTAATGGGTAAGGGAGAATACCTCAAATAAAAATAAATATAATAATATTATATTAATCAATAGTGACACCAAAAATAAGTAAGCAAAATACTAATAAAGGTAATTAGTCATCACCACAGAAATAAATACTAATAATAATTAATAAGCACCAATAATAAAAATAAGGGTAACACTAATAGTAATAACAATAAAAAATAAACTTAATGAAATAATGGGAATAATAATTAAGTTAACAATTAATAATAATGGCAAATATAAAATGTCAAATTATCATATACTATCTCATAAATAATTTCCATATTTAATAATATTAATCTCAAGAAAAATAATAAATTAACTTGATTAAATAAAAATAATCTACTAATCAAAATAAATACTCGAAGAAAATAAAAATACAGTATTTCTAACTGGGGATCTTACACTCTACCCACCTTATAAAAATTTCGTCCCCGAAATTCAAATAAAGCGGGGAATGGTAAAAGAATCCCAAAATCAGAAGAGAAGGCAAACAAACTTCACATCACTTCTCGGCACATCATAAATCCACCACGCTTCCGCTACGCACTCTGATACTTGCCACCGGCTTCAACATGAAATAACCCAATCCCAAGAGATAAAATCAAGAAACAGAACCAAGAAGGATGGCAAGAAGTAAGATGAAGATACAGATCACTCGAAGGCAGAGAAGAAATCAAGGATACCAAAAGATCAAAGATGAGGATTCTCAAAGGGAAGACGGTCAATTCCAAATGGACTGAATATCATAATGGATAGTATATGTATATTGCAGTATAACTATAACTTGTTTTCAAGTTTCCGGTATGAACTAGGTCAATCTTGCGAAACAAAATTCAAAATTCAAGATCGCAAGTTGAAAACCTAGGCTCTGATACCAAGAAAACCCTGTCACGCCCCGCTTCCTAAAATACGCTAGAGCGGAGACGCGACATGAGTCGGCGACGCATATACGCAAGGAAAATCCCTCACGTATACGCGCTAAGCCTTAAGTAACCCGAAACAAGCTATAATAAATCCCAACTGTAATGAATACTGAATACTGCAATACCACATATAAGCAACCACGCATGATATCATATGAATCAAGATTGGAATAAGAACTGAACTGATATAATAAGAATCAGGAAATAATATGAAAGCTGGAAAGATAAAAGTACCAGAATAGAATAGGGAGAAGCTCCAGCTATTCGCGAAGCGTACAGCCTCAACGAACACCTGCACATTAGAAACAAACCGTTCAATATCTGGACGTGCAAATCCAGGGTCGTCACAACGCGACCATGGTGAGTGTGTGTGTAAAAGGGGAAATAGCTCGTGCATAAGAAACAGTGCATAAAGAACAATAAGAACAACTGTAAATATAACACAACTGAATAACAGATAAACAACTGCAGATATAAGATAATTAAATATCATGACATGATAAACATCTGAACTGAAGCATATCTGATATCAATATCAACGAGGTATAAGACAACTATCACATCTGTAAACTGACAACTGATATAAAGGTCAACTAACACAAATGTAACTGATATCTGATGTCAAAGTGTATAACCTAGATATGTCACTAGTCTGATTCGTTATTATTAACCTAACTAATGTAGTACTTAGCTGTGTCCCATACCACAGCCATTTTCCTACATATCAAACAATGTTATCGTTGTTGTAACTGCCTGCCAATGTAGTGCATGTGTTTTGGAAGAGTACCGTGCATGCCCGGTACCACGGTCTCACCCCTGGCACTGAATCAGGACAAGCCGCTAGGCTCTAACAGCTGAAGACCACAGCCCCACACGAAAAGACAACTAGTGTGGCGCCGTAATCCGGGCATAGCCCTGACAACTATCACCCCTGGCGCTGAACCAGGACAAGCCGCTAGGCTCTGACAACTGAATGGGTAGCCAGTACTACCCTGGTTCCCCATGGTTGGAACCCACAACTCGGTACCATAAGAATCCTTCCAAAATACACGACATGCATCATCAGGCAATTACCCCTTTTTCCCCGGGTTATGGTGTCTTTTATTAATAAGCAATCAATATTATTTAATATGTAATAGTAACCAATATCTCCAATAACTGCTGATGTCAACACTAGCTGAAATCTGACAACTGGTAACTAATAACTGATATCTGACAACTGTGATATCTGACTACTGTAATATCCGACAACTGTGATATCTGATAACTGAGTAGCTGACAACTAATATCTGACATCTGAAATAAGATACTGGAGATATAGCCACTAACACAAAGGTGATACAGACAACTAGTCTAACTGACAACTATAACTAGTAACTGATCTCTGCCACAATGTATCACTGACAACTCATATAAACTCTGAACATGAACATCTTATAATCACCAACAAGTATCTCACTATTAAGTAACAACTGATAATTAGTATCTGGTAACTCTGAAGTACAAGACCAATAATATCAACTACATCACTATCACAATTACTCAATCTCTACTAACTGAAGTAATCCAGTCTCTAACATCTTAATAAGTCCACATCAATACTCAAATGATTCATAAGGTATATCTTCGAGAAAAATATGTCAACACACACCACAATCATATCTGAATAGGAAACATCCTCAAGAATATCGTAACGAGTCAACATCGATATCTGAATGAATCATCACCAATAAAAGAATATCAAGTCAACACATAATGAATCATATTTAAATAGTCAACATCCACAACAACATGTAATCTAGAATATCTACATCTTGGTACCCATCATTAATAACAAGTCATCTAACAGATCCCAAATGCCAACAACGTCAATCTCATCTCAAAGCAAGTCAGGCTCCAATAAACGAAATATGTATTCTGGATAATTCTAACTCATCATCAATCTCTAGCACAACTTAACTAATAAAGTCATATTCAATAACTGATCATCATTCAATGTAAATATCATAAGTCTCAGATCAATCCAAAGTCATTACAACCAATTCATATCCCAATAGTCACATGATCAATAAGTATCAGTACAAATCACGTAATCTGATATAATAGTCGTTATTCCAACATATGTCCATAATCAGTACTAGTCTACTCACTCTGACAAACTATATCTGATTCATAAGGCTACACAATTCCCTCTTCTATAAGTATCAATTATGATATCCCAACATTTGACAATATATCATGTACATGCATCTAAGTCCCATCATGATAAGTCAAGTCATTCCATCCATTAACTATCTCTAGGAATCATATACATCATCTATATCCATTACATAACTCATGGTTGAAGTCCACAGTCCAATGAAAGAACTACACATAGGTATCAGGCCAAGTCGACTAACTAAGCTCTGTCAGTCCGAATCAGAGGTACACTGAAACCTAATCTCCCACACAATAAAATATGTACATTTAACCTCTCTCGCACATAATAACATACACAATGTCCACATTATTCTATGTACACAATTAAATCAAAATATAATCAATTACATATAAAGAAACGGGACCGAAAGGAGTAAACACTCACCTTGGAGAATCTTCACGTTACCGGGCGAGTCGCCGTTACGGTCGCCGTGGCGCCGCTCTTCGCTGTCGGACTGGATAGGACGGTAGCCAGGGTCCTGGGGAAGACCTGGCTGCAATCTGGAGGTCTCGCGCTCGCCGGAAGGGCCTGGAATCGCCGCTCGCTCACTGCTTGTGCTGCTGGTCTGAATCTGGATTTGCTGTGCGCGTCGCCGGGCGAGTCGCTGCCGCGGTCGCTGTGGTGCGGTTCCTCGCCAACGGACTGCATGGGGGGGTGGCCAAGTCACTGGAGAAGGTCACCGCGCTGGTCTCCGACGAAGGTCTGACGTGGATCAGGAGAACGACCTGCTCGCTCGCTGCCTACGCGCTAGATCTAGGTCTCCAGCAACGGTCCGAATCTCAGCAAATGAATCTGAAACGCTGTAATACGCACCCGAACACACAGAGAGGAATAAGAATTAACACTCACACACAACATGTTCACACATGCACTCCACACATGCACACAAATACGCGTACATACATACATGTACATACTCACACACTAACACAATACATACATACATATATATTTACATTCCTCTATAGTTGCATGCACTTGCTCACGCACTAAGCACAGCACACACACATGAATGAATGCACTTTATATATATATATATATATATATATATATATATATATATATATATATATATATATATATATATATATATATATAGCCAATTAATTAAAGACACACATATATAATATAGGCATCCACTTATATACCTTATCCTTAAGCAAATAATTAAAACATGTACAATGTAAATACATACCCACATGAAGGAAATTCAAGCATGCCGTCGGGGAACTTGCGGCGCGCCGACGGAGGCTCCGACGAGGCGTACGGGGCCGCGGAGGGTGTCGTTGGATAGAGCAACTCGCCGCGAATGGCGTGGGGTGCGTTCGCGCTCGCCGTCGTCGATCAACGGTGTCCCGCGGAGGGCCCAAAAACGGCTCGAAGTAGGATTTTTGCCGCATACAAGAATTACCCACATGCAAAATCAAATGCCCATAGAAATACACATTAATTAAATTATAATTAGTACATGCATATATATATTTCTACACCAACCATCAAAATCATTCACACATTTTCCAAACACAATACATACAAATAATCAAGGATAGAGAGTGAATTGAAAAGGAGGGGACTCACGGCTATGGAATTAATTAACAAAATGCCAATGGGGAAGCTCGGTTGGTAGTGGTGTGATGGTATCACGATTGGATGAGGGAGCTCAGCTTGGTGCTTCTACAATCCGGGCGCTGGATTGGAGTGGTGCGCCAATGGGGATCCGGCCAATGAGGAGAAGTCCAGGCGGGGGTGCTGCCATGGGTGGAGGCGGCTGGATTATTGGGGAGATGATTTAGATTAGGGATTTGTTTAGGTTAGGGTTAAGAATAGGATTTAGTAATGGGTTTCGGGTTTGTGGGTAGCGGGTATAAATCTAATGGGTATTGGATTTTGGGTCAAGGCTAATGGGTAAGGGAGAATACCTCAAATAATAATAAATAAAAATAAACTATAATAATATTAATAATCAATAGTGACACCAAAAATAAGTAAGCAAAATACTAATAAAGGTAATTAGTCATCACCACAGAAATAAATACTAATAATAATTAATAAGCACCAATAATAAAAATAAAGGTAACACTAATAGTAATAACAATAAAAAATAAACTTAATGAAATAATGGGAATAATAATTAAGTTAACAATTAATAATAATGGCAAATATAAAATGTCAAATTATCAATTACTATCTCATAAATAATTTCCATATTTAATAATATTAATCTCAAGAAAAATAATAAATTAACTTAATTAAATAAAATAATCTACTAATCAAAATAAATACTCGAAGAAAATAAAAATATAGTATTTCTAACTGGGGATCTTACAAATATGTCCTGCAAAACAAAGTTTTTAGTAGTCCAATGAAAATTTTCAGATTTTGCAAAGCAATTTCTTGAAATTTTGTTTCCTACTTTCGAGAGTAGGGGCACAGAATTTGCAAGTCTTCTTAGCAAAGCTTGAATGCTAGATCTTGATCTTCAAGTCCCTGAAACAAACACATAAAACTTGTTAAAACAACTACACCGTTCCCTCCCCGGCAACGGCGCCAAAAATTGATTGCTAAAATAAAGAGAAACAACCAATGAGTTCAAGAATTTATCGTGTAGCTCGTGGCTAACGGGTCGTGTCCACAAGGAGGGATGCCATGGAAGCTTTTCGGTGATTCATTTTTAAAACAAGGAATTGTGTTCGTTTTTTAGGAAAAAGAGAATGGAAAGAAAGAGATGAATGAAAGAAAAATTGCAACTTTTAGAAAAGGTTTTGGAGAAGGTGATTTAGAAAACTTAGAAATTGTATTGTTGTTTGTAATAATAAAGAAAGTCTGGGCTCACTATCTCACTACTCATTGGTTATTCTTCTCTTAAAATGCTAAGTCCCTTAGATGATCATTTGCAAAACTTAGAGTTGTCTTTTAGAAACCTTTAAGTAAAGCACATAAGATGTTAGAAGAGTTGAGTCTTTTTCTTCAAGAAATCAGAGAATCGAATGTTAAAAAATCAAGCGCGAAGAAGCAAGAATAAATTAAAAACGATTCAAGAGATGTTCATGAAAGAGTTGTGAATTCAACATCCAAACCTATCCTCATGTGCCTTCAAGAACACTTTCAAAAAGAAAGGCTTTTAAGTAAGGCATTCATAAGAGTCATCGGGTCTTTTTCTTTTAAAAACAAGAGAGAAGAAAAGCAAGAGAGAGTTCGATAGCAAGCCCAGAAAGATGTTTAGTTATCCATGGAGAAAGAAGAAGAAAACAAAGACATAATGTAACCCATACCGTACTGCAAGTGGAAGAGAAATTGGCTCAACTTTTGTATTGTTGTCACTTCAATCTTCAAGTACAAGCTCTCAGTCCTCTCTCTCACAAGTTTTCGAAACTGGACTACAACTTAAAAAGCAAGATTATAACTTTCTTTTTAGCTAACAAAGAGCCTAAATCCTAAGAGAATAAATGCAAAACTTAATTCTAGTCTTCGCTCCATTTTTCTCTGCTGAAAGAGGTATTTATAGCCAAAAACCAAAGTAGGCAAATCCCGGGAAGATTGGGGGAGCGTTTGCTCCCCCAACTGATACTGTTATGCTGCGGAAACGCGGCTTGAGCCGCGTTTCCGCTGCCTTGGTGTGGCCAAGTGGCCACACCAAAGGGGGGGAGCATTTGGCTTGACGAGTATCCCGTATCTCCTGCTGGTTTGCTCGTTTCTGCTCCAACCGTTGACGAAACAGGCTTTGATTTTGTGGCTTCAATCACTTGATTCAGGGAGGATTTTTCTCAACCTCTTGATATGCCATGATTTAGGCCTGATTTCTTCACTTCGAATTTATTCTGAATTAATTCAAAATTTGGTGGGCTTTTGGGCTTGTTTCTCTTTTCTTTCCTTGAGCATTTGGGCCTACATTTAGCAAAGAAAAAGACAACTTATTAATATAATTTATTAGCTAACAAGTGTGGTAAAGTGACAATATAAATGCAATGTATGTGACAAATCACCAACTCCTCCTAACGATCCCGACTTTCAGGAAGATTGACCCCTTTTGTGTTGATGACAAAGAGAGGAAGAGTGATTTTATGGAGTTATCTGAGAGTTTTTATGTTTTCATTTATGTACTCTTTTATGTGGACATGTAGTATTTGGAGTTTTGGACATGTGTTTTGATATTGTATGGTTTGGAACTTGTTTGGAGTCTGGCATGAACCTCTGCATGGACAAATTTCTTTTATAATATCACTTGTTGTCTTTGGAAAGTTATGTATCTCTTTCCTTTTGTTGATATTTGATACATATCTTCTATGTGTTTTATTTGGTGTGTTTGTATTCTTATGTATACTTTGTAAACCAATTATTTACAACTTGCTTTGGAGGTTGGAGGCTATTGGTTGGTTAGAGGAAACTGTTTGTGCATACATCTTTGTAATTCTGTATTCTTGGTATTCATAGATGGGATGCATAGAGCTTAATTGATATATCTTATCTATATACTTTTATTCATGCATCTATCTTATATGTCACATTTTGATATATGCATGTGTTTAGGGGGAGCTTTGCTTGAAGTCTCTTTCCAAATTATGTGATAACTCCATGTGTTTTGTCATCTTAAAAAGGGGGATTGTTGGCCCAAAGGCCATTAGCCCTAGTTTTGATGATAACAAAACATATGTAACTTTGTTTTTAACAATTTTGGTTTTCTCTTTGTTGCATTTTGGCTCCATCACAAGACTCACACGTTTTTTGAGCCAAGAAGATGTAGATCCCAGAGCCTAAGCACATAGCAAAGCTCAAGGATCAAGATTGCAAAACAAGACTATATCAAGATTTGTATTTTTACTTTTTGTATTTTAAATAGGATTTATAGTTGTTTGTCCAAACCAAGATAATATAGGTAGATAACTTTTAGGATTGACACGCGCGCGCGCACGCACACACACATCTTTCATACTTTTAGATTCTTTTGAAAAGAGTTAAAAAAAATTTCTCTTTATCATTTTCAAGATCGGGTTTGGAAAAAAAAGGTTCAAAAAAACCGATTTTTGATTTAGAAAAGTGTTTTTATAAAATATAGTTCAACTTTGTTTTTTGTTGATACATGATCACACACTTGTTCTATCAAGTCTCTAGAACTCTATTTTGCATATGTTTTATTAGAAAAAGATTTGTTTCAAAAGATTTCCTTAATAAGCTTTTGGCCCTTTGTCGGTCGACCAATCGGTGAACCGTATGTAGAGCAAATTTGCTCTATCGGTCAACCGAGTGGTCGACCGACATGCCCCAAAGTGCATTTTTTCCATTTTGGTCAACCGTGCGGTCGATCGACTGCAAGGGCTTTGCTCTCGGTTAGGTCCGGTCAACTACCCTGATCGACTGATAGAGATTTGCTCTCTGATTAGGAACAACGATCGACCAATATCCCCAACGGTCAGAAATACGACTGTTGGTGGTCGACCGGCTGGTTGACCGACAAAAAGATTTCCTTCTAATTTTTTTCAACGACAATATTCTGCTTTTCTTTTTTTGGGTCTTTTTCCAACGATTCTATTGGGTTTCCTCCTCCTGTTTTCATCCCATATAAATATTGGGACTGTAGAAAACCCTTTAACAAGTTGTTAACAAGTTTTGAGAAGTTTGAAAAAGATTTAGTCAAGTTTTAGTTTTTTCTTAAAAGATTATCTTTTGAGCCAAAATTCCACATTCTTATTTTTAGCTTGAACCTTCCCTCTACATCTTTATAAGCTATTTTCACTATACAATCCCAAAGAGTTTCACTTCCTCATCTTGGTTATAGGATTGTGCTTGTGAGCTATTTGTGATCAAGTAATGATCACCGACTTCCTTGTATTGTGAAGTTGCAAAGGTTGCAGCCTTAAGTGAGCTAGTGATCTCCATGTTGGTGTTGCAATACTGCGAGGGAAGACTTGTGAGTCCATTGAGTACTAGTGAGAACTTGTAATGGTTAACGATCTAGTAAGATCAGTTGTAGTGAAAATCCTTCATAGTGTTGAAGGTGGGGACGTAAAGCAGTGGCTCAAATCTCAGAACATATCATCGTGTTTGCGATTACTTACTCTTTCCCTCTTCACTCTACTCTCTCTTTACTTACTTGCATAATTATATTGTTTGCTTTTTGCAAGTATTTTTTATGTCATGATTAGTATTTTCTAGGTTGCTAGCACGTAAATTTTAAATCCGCATTATTTGCCATTTAGTATAGCCATCACCTATTAACTCCCTCCAGGTTATTTACACAAACCATGCACATCAGAGCTCCACCAGCCCCCTGCGACACCCCTCAGGTAGCGCAACACCCACAGCATCTTCCCAGCTTTGCCCGTGTGCCAACCCCCTACACAACCCTTGCCAAACCCCTGGCCGAGCTCCACACGCAACCAAGCCTGGACCTTTGCCCTTAGGTCGTGCTCCATTCCCCAACACCACAGCCAGCCTAGCCATGCACTCAACTAAGTCCCATGGCCCCTTCACCATCATCACACCATCTCACACCATGGCCTTTGCCCCCTTTTTCCCTTGCTGTCGAGACCTGTCGGAGCCCAATTTTCTCAGTCGGCGAGCAAAAGGACACCCCACCCCTCTCAGGCATTCCATCAACATCCTCCGCGGCCTCCGCCACCTCCACCGGAGCCTCCATTAAGGCGCCGCAAGTCCTCCCATTGTGTAAGTCCCTTCACCCTTTCTCTCTATTTATCTCTCTTGCATGTAAAATTATTTGAGTGTATAAATTAAATGTGTGGTACATTTGTAAATATGTATGTGCGTGTTGTTTAAGACTGTGAGTATTTTGTGTGTACTGTGCTTGGATGCGTGAGTGTGTGCCTGTAAGTGTGCGTGTATGTTTGTCTGAATGGGTGTGTATGTATTAATTTGCATGATTGTGAATATATACATGTGTATGTATTTATAATATTGTGTGTTGGTATTTATTTAAGTATGCATGTATGTTGGTGTATGCGTATACTTGTATACATACGTATGTTGGTGTACACATATGTGCATGTGCACATGTGTAAGCGTGTATTTATGTGTACGTGTATACATAAGTGTTTGATTGCTGTTATAGCATTTCAGACTCGTTCATACAATCCGAACTTGGTAACGCGAAATTCAAAGTCATGCCCGTTATGGACCCGATACACAGGCGATTCAAAGATTGATCAATGGAATGATCCGTAGATTAGTGCCAGTTCGTGCAGTGAAGACCAGACAGTGATTCGATTCCAAACCATGTCATTTAATTTGAGTGTTTGCTTTTATCATAATTTTTATTCACGTTGTCAACAGATATTTGTTTGTTACTTTTATCATTTCTTGTAAATATTTGATGTATTTTACCATAATGATTACTTGTATCATTCCGGATACATTAGTTATTGTTCATCTTATTTATGTAGTTGATATGAGCATTTATCAGCATCAATTTATATGTTGGTAGTTTGTCATTGTTGGCTTAGACCTAGTATTAGAACATCTTGGACTGTAGTCTGATTCGATCTATTGATTGGCTAGATTAATTCATGTTGGAGCATAAGATGTATATGGACCTTGTGTTTGGATATTTAGATATTAGAGTTATATTATTCATGTGTAACTATTCAGATTCAGACTAGTTGTAAAGGAACTTGGACTGTAATTGGATTGATCTTGAGTTGGATTGATTCATGATTATGGATAGATTCATTTTTTATATGGAGTACTTATCAGACTTGTTAATCTTTCTTTTGGTAATAACATAGATAAGGATTCGTTTGGGCATTGAGGATGGATTTTGTTATGATGTTACTTTATTAAGAGATTGAATTTCTTAATGTTTGGAACGGTATATGGAATTAGTTAGAGTTGGAATTGATATGAGATTTTTATTCTATTCTTTGGATCCTGAATAAAGTTCATATGAGACTAATGACTTTGAGATTATTGATTGTGAGTATTTTCTGGATTTGCCTCAGATTATATTTATTGAGTATGGATGAGCTTAATGATATTGAGTATCAGATATAGACCATTCTAGATTGAAGTTATTTGAGGATATTTTCTCTTTAGATATAATTTCGGTACGTGTTGACCTAGTTGATCACGAGGATATACCATGTGCTTCATGTTTGGGTATTGATTTCTTTAGTTATTCAATTAATAGAGATTGAGTTATTATGATAGTGTTCTAGTTGTTATCGGTGTTCTCGTATTTCAGAGTTATCGATAGCAGTTATTGGTTTATCAGTTATTTGTGAGACTATGTGTAGTGACCATATGATCTGTTCAGAGTTTATAGGAGTTGTCAGAGATCAGTATCAGTTATCAGTGATTAGTGTTCAGTTATATTAGTGACTATATCTTAGTATTCAGATATTAGTTATTAGTTGTCAGTAATCAGTTGTCAGATATCAACTAGTATTGACATCAGTAGTTGTTGAAGATATCGGTTACTCTTAATAATAATTCATATTAATTCCTTGCTAATAAAAGATATCATAACCCGGAAAAATGGATAATTGCCTGATATTGCATGTCGTGTATTTTAAAAGGACTTATTATGGTATACCGAGTTGTGGGCTCCACCATGGAGAAGCAAGGTAGTACTAGCTACCTAGTTATTCAATGTCAGTTATCAGGGCTATGCCCGAATTATGGTGCCACATTTTCTTTTCGTGTGGGGCTATGGTTTTAGTAATTAGAGCCTTGTGGCTTTTCTTGGTTCAGCACCAGATGTGTTAGACCAGGGTACCGAGCATGCATGATACCCTTCCAAAACGCATGCACTATATTAGCAGGCTGTTACCACAATGATAACTTTGCTTCATATGTAGGAAAACGACTGTGGTATGGGATACAGTTAAGTACTACATTAGCTAGATTAATAACAACCAATCAAACTAATGACATAAGCTAGATACACATCTTTGACATCAGTAGTTATTTTACTGTGATATGAGTCATAAGATTATACATTTTGATATCAGTTGTTATTCTAACATGGTATTCTTTTACCTACAGACATGTTATTATTCAGTTATTTTCTGTTTATAGTTATCATGTTATTGCTTGGTGACTTGTTCATACATGTTGCTATTATCACATTGTTTCTAACTTGTTTAGTATTATATGTACATATTGTTTATACGCACGAGAACCTTCCCCTTTACACACACACTCATTAGGTCGCTTCTGACGACCCTGAATTTGCACGTCCAGATTGGATATGCTTTATTTGATTGATCAGGTGTTCGATGAGCCCATGCGTGTTGTGAGGAGCTGGAGTCTCTCTCTACCTGATTCCTACGCTAAGCTCATCTCCCAGTAGAGCTAATAGAGAATATAGAGGCAAAGTCTAAGACTGAGTAGAGCAGGAATAAAGTTAGCAAGCAAACAAGTGAACATCCAAGCGACGCAAAGAAAAGCTGGAGCAAACCTAGCATACAGTGCTAGATGCTATCATGCTTGGTGTTGTTACCACTCATGGCGCAGCTAAACACGCACAACGAAATGAGCATATGAATGTTATCGCATCGCACACGGTGAAGCCATGCTTACTGCATAACTATGCTTGGAAGGAGTTAGCGGTAAAGCGCTTAGCACTAGGCTCGGTTATCAGGTGGAGCATGAAAAGCCAGAGGGCTAAGAGTGACCATGAAAGGTTGGCCAAACAAGAGAGAGCCCGAAGGGCTATGAGAAACCACGAAGGGTCAGCCAAACACAACAACAGAGCAGTATCACAGGCAATATACATTTACATGAATTTAAATTGTGCTTTTACAAACATTTATCACACCGATACAAATACATCACATTAGCACAAATGCACAACCCACAAAATACAACAACATAATCAGAAATACAACAAAACACCATCGAAGTGGGATACCCGATAAAGCAATAACACTTGCCTAAAATCTTGAAGCACGTCATGAAAATCCCAGAAACTCCAAATACCAAGACGAATACACGATCTAATACTATTAATATATAATATATAAAGAGAGACTGGAGAGAGTGAGAGAGTAGATAGTAAGAAAGAGAGAGAAATTTGGGAGTGGGGAGAGCTGGTTTTTTCGCCGACCAAGAAAGGAGAAAGGAAAAAAAGAAAAGAAGAAGAAAAGAAAGAAAGAAGAAAGAAAAGAAAAGAAGGAAGAAGAAGTGGGGGGAGCAAGTGAGAGGTTGTGGAAAGAAAAAGAAAAAGGAAAAAATAAGATAAAAAGAAAAATAGAAAGCAAAGGAGAGAAAAAGGAAAAAGGAAAAGAAAAGAAGAGAAGAGAAACCCGAGAAACATTGGAAATACCAGAAAAATAAGTCCCCAAAAATTCTATAAAATAAAAAATATATTTAACTGAGGTAAATGGTGAAATTAGATTTAAGAAATTCAATGGTGAAATAAGATTTAAGAAATTCAATCTCTTTTTCAACTTAAAAATGCTGGAATTGATCTGTGATACCTGCCGACACCAATTCAATCGAATTTTGATTAATTCAAAAAAAAAATCCCTAAAATGTGTTAAGATAGAAAATTTAATCTTGAG
The DNA here is from genome assembly GCA_038442645.1 of Agave tequilana. NCBI lineage: Eukaryota > Viridiplantae > Streptophyta > Magnoliopsida > Asparagales > Asparagaceae > Agave > Agave tequilana. The sequence goes on from JAVJIF010005383.1 coordinate 22,819, forward strand.
GAACAATGAGAAAGTAGATTTTAAAAATTTAATTTTTATATAAATTGAAAAATCTTGAAATTGATCTGTGATACCGATCGATACCGATTTTGAAGATTTTGTAAAATAATTCAGAAAAATTTGAGAAAATAATGAAAAATCTAAATTATTGAAAAACAAAATTTGAAATTGAAATGGTGAAATTTGACTACCAGAAAAACTAAATCGCGTAGTACACTAGGATCGAATCCCTAGTTCAGATTAAGGCTAACTCTAAGTCAAAAAATCCAGATCCAATACCAAATATAATGTTAATAGTCACAAAACAAGAATAAATACAGGAAAAATTAAAAAAATATGATCAAAAAAATCAGAACACGTATCTATGTAATATTCTGGAAACAGGCTTTTAACAGGTGCAGGGGTTATCAGAAAAGAAACTCAACGAGTACGTAAAATGAATGACAAGTGGCATGCACATGCAACCCATGTGTACATGAACATTATGTCGTGTCCTTATATCAGGTCGGCAAGCGGTAAACACAAATAGAATCAGGTCTATTTCAAGAAGTAAATTGTAATATTTAAGAATCAGTGCTATACGCATAAGAAACCAAGCATGCATGCATTATTAACTTATGTGTTTTATGTAAATGTAGGCAAAACCAGTTGTATATATTCAATCTCCAAATCCACGAGATTTGTATGTCAGGGGAATAATCCAAACAAGAAACCCGCCATATATATACCATATACCCAACTTCACCATCAAATGAGTATATATAACCCGAATTGCTTAGGTATGTCAGTGATGTCGCCATAGGATCAGTACTGTAGTCATGTTAGTAGTATTATATTTATTATTATTTTAATACTCATCTGACCCGTTTGCTTAGGTATATGTCCCAGCGTCCCAGTTCACATACACCCACATAGAAGTAAGGCGAGGTTGGTTATTAGAAACTGATGGGAGATCAACGATCATGTTCATAATGGGCCCCGTGCTTACTCAGGACAACTGCCTCAGGCATCCAGAGTTTAACTCCAGAACCGGCTGCTAAACCGTAAGGGTCTTATTTATATGCCCTGTAATTGGAATGAAATCAGGTCAGGGGTGCTAGTTCACCCCAACCGGAACACCTTGTGTCCTCATGTAGATCCGGAATTGTAGTTGCACAACATAGAACCATTATGAAGAAGTGCTTATTAATGTCATCAGTTTCCCCCGCCCTGGTGTAAGTTATCCGTTTATTAGATATTTTCAGGATTATTTTCAACATATTATCACGATAATTGTTTTGCAGGGAATAACAGGATTATATTAAGAGCATGTATATATCTTTGTTCAGAATCTAGGAGTACAGGAATACACTAATCAGGAGTTTAATAATTCAGTGGTACTAGAGTTTTGATATATATATATATATATATATATATATATATATATATATATATATATATATATTAATCATGTCAAGTCCCCATAAAATCAATATACGTGAGTTCTGTATTTTAATCTGTCACGATTCGCGACACCAAGTTAGGTATCAGTGTAAGTGTAATAAATTAAGAGTTATGGTTCCAAGTCAAGTATCAGTATATGTATAAAGTATGGACTTCTGTTAGACTGAGTCCATTATGATGAAACACATCTAGTGTTCGAGTATCAAGCATATGTTATAGTAAAGTAATAGTGTATCATTATCAGTATTCTTCCTCAGTATATGTAAAATATCAAAGGCAGCATGCAGATCATATAAATGATATCAGGGATACATCATAAGAAGTATTTCAAACTCTTCACAATTATTAAAATAATAACATAAAAGCAGTATTACAACAATCGCACAAACAAGCGAGGCAAGCAGCGCTGGTGACAGGGACAGCGAGGAGCGATGATCGCTAATACGCACAATGGAACTATAGGAATGACTCGAGCATTGTAACGCTATTCTATCATCCCACAGAGATTCGCTCAGGTGAGTCTAGCGATAAAGCGCTAGGCGTTAAGTCTCGCCTACCAGGTGGAGCTTAAAGATAGTTGAACTGTCTAAGCGCACCTCCATTTGGGGAAGTGGGCTATAGTCTAAAGGCTGATGGGAGCAGAAAGCTGAGTAAGTACTTGCATAAAATGTTAGTACCACAGAAGTACACATATAAACATGATAAATATTATTCAACAACGCTAGGTGCTAAATGTGAGACCGTAAATGATCTAAGATTGTTCCCTATAGCTACCATGAAACCCAAATGGTACAAAGCACATCACCCATTGGGTAGCATATGAATGGGCTGTAGCTAGAAGACTAATGGGTACCTGCAACCTGCACCGTCGTTAGTCCAAAAATGCATGAAAAATATAGATAGTTCCTAAAACTACAATAAATTCCCAGAGACACAATCATAAGTTTAGATGCATCAAATAATCCATGCAACACACAGAACACCGGTACAAATATTCTACCACGAAAAAAGTAATTGCACAAACATATCAATTACATAAAAATCCTTAAAATATAATTTTCACATGTTGAAGCAGGTAAACCCAAGTAAAGCGAGAGTACTCGCCTAAAATTATGAAATACATCGAGATCTCTAGAAATACCAATAATACAATGCATATACGTGTTTAATTACTAATAAAATAAAAAGAGGAGAGAAAATCAAGAAGAGAGAGGAGAAGGATAGGCCACAGCCAGGTGGGTCATGGCTTGGCTCATAACTATGTGGACCTGGCCGACCGAGGGTGGCTCCGGGCGGCCAAGGGAGGAGGAGGCGCAATGGGGTTGATTTGGTGGTGGTGGGGTTGATGTTGGTGGTGGTGAGGTTGTATTTTGTCAAAGGAGATTGACGGTGATGATGATGGTTTTGGGTGGAGATTTCTAAAATTAGGAGAAGAGGAAGGATGAGGAATAAAAGGTTATGGTGGTGTTTATAGTGGTTGAGATTTGAGAGGAGGTGGTGAAAATTAGAGATTTGGGTGATGGGTTTAAGAGGAAGAAGAAGAAATTATAGGAGGGAGGAGATGGGAAGAGTATATGAGGAGGCGTTGGTTTTGGAAAAGTTGGCCGGAGTAGGGAGAGCCACCATGGTAAGCTCACAAGCAAGGAGGCACCAGAGATAGGTCAGTGGTGGTCTTGGTGGTGTTGGTGGCCGGTTGAAGAGGAGAGAGGAAAAGAGAGTGAAATTGAGAGAGATTGTAGAGAGATTGAGAGTGAGAAAGAGTGATTAGAAAGTGAGAGAGAATTTTAAAATAAGGAGAGGTCGATTAAGGGGGGAAGGTAAATGGAGAAGTTGGCTGGCTTGGAGGGAAGGAAGGAAGATGATTGGAGAAGAAGAAAAGAAAAGAAAAGAAAAGAAAGAAAAGATTATTTAATATTATTTAATTTGGGTAAAATTTGACTTGTTCAGAACATTTTCCAAAAATTTCATAAAATAAAAAATATTATGCTTAGGAGTAATGTGAAATCAGATTTAAGAAATTCAATTTGATTTGCAAATTAAAAATCTTAGGATGTATCAATGGCACCAGTCTACATTGGTTTGACGAAAAACACACTATAGTAGAAAATATGATTCTAAAAAACAATATGAAAACAAAATTTAAAAATTTAACTCTATTTGTAAATTAAAAATTTAGGATTCAATCAGCGATACCGGTCGTTACCGATTTGAGGAGATTTTACAAAATAATTTAGAAAAATTTTAAAATTTTTTTAAAAAATTCAAAATATTAAAAATAAATATATGGAACTGAAATAGGCCTAATCTAATTACTAAGAAGGTCAATCAAGCAGTTTCACTTGAATCGGGTCCTTGGTTCGGACTCGGGCTGACTATGAGTTCATCATATCCAAATCTGATACATAAATAATATTATAAGTGATATTAAAGAGAAAGTAAATACAGAGATAAATATGATTCAAAAATCAGAATATGCCTCGTGCTCATATTCCAGGAACGGGGTATGATATTCTACCCCCTTATAAAAATTTCGTTCTCGAAATTTCAATAAGGAGAAGACACAGACAGAAAGTTAGAAGGTAAGAGGGAAAGGGGAGTTACCGTCTTATGATGAAAAGAGTTAAATATAGTTTACTTGAATCACACCTCCCTGCTCTTAGTTGGCTTCTCCTAGAACATGCCTGTTCTATGAAACTAGTACCACTGGAATGTCTTTGTTCTTCAATGTATTCATACTTCTACTAATATAGTCATTGGCTGCTCCACATAGGATAGATCTAGTTGCAGGTCTAGTTCTAGATAATCCATCTCATAATTATCGTTCGGGATATACTTACTTAATGTAAACATGTGGATTACATTATGGACCTCTTCTAGAGATGGCATTAGAGCCAGTTTGTAGGCTACTTCTCCGACTCATTGAAGAATCTCAAAAGGGCCTATATAACTTGGGCTCAGTTTTCCTTGAATCATTCCTTTATTTGAAGATATCCTTAAAGAGTATATAGACTCCAACATTAAATTTCAAGGGACTTTTTTCTTTAAATTTGTCCAACTTTTCTATCTACTCTAGAGATGTTCTCTTTTCTACCTAACTTTGTCCACTATTTGAATTATCATGTCGGGTCCCAAATATCTCCTCACACCGATCTCATCCCAATATAATGGTGGTCTGTACTTCATTCCATACAAGGCCTTGAAACGTGGCCATCTTAATATTTACTTGATAATTGTTATTATATGAAAACTCTATCAATGTAAATGATCTTCCCATGATTTTTGTAAAAAATCAAGCATACAAGCTCTCAACATATCCTCAAAAATTTGTATTATCCTTTTAGATTGCCTATCTATCTTAGGGTGATATGTTGTACTAAACTTCACACAAGTCTCTAAAAATTCTTGTAAACTCCCCTAAAATTGTGATGTAAATTTGGCATCTCTATCCATTACAATATTTACTAATACTCCATGTAATCAGACTATGTCCTGCATATATCTCTTCAGTAGAACTTTTGTTTATTGCTTTACTCAGTAGGGGATGAAATGTGCTGAGTTGGTAAGCCATTCAATAATTACCTAAATTGTATTATTTCCTTTTGGACTACAGGGCAATGCTGTAACAAAATCCACGGTCACATGTTCCTACTTTTATTCTGGTATCAATAATGATTGCAAGGGCCTGGCCACTCTTTGATGTTCGGTTTTAACTTGTTGACATCCCAACAACTAGCTACATATTGTGCTATTTTTCTTTTCATTGTATTCCACCAAAATATTCTTTCAGATCATGATACATCTTTATTCCTCTTGGGTATATAGAATATGCTAAATATAGTCTTCTGTTACTACTTTCTTTCTAACTTTTCATTGTGGTACACAAATTCTATTACCAGCATAAAGTGCACCATATGAATGGATACTTGTATTTGAAATTACTCCAGCTTCAATTTATTCTCCAAAATATTTTATTTTTGTATTTTTATATTTTTTTGGTAATCTTGGATCTCTGTTCTTAGCTTCTTGAATTTTTTCCATGAGTGTTGGTGAGATTTGTAACACCATTAATTTATCAAATACAGCAGTCTATTGTATTACTATTAAATCCAATTTTACCATCTCTTTGAGGAACCCTTTTTGTTGGGTAAGTTAATCTGCTCCTTAAACTTTAGGCTTCCCACTTAAAATATCAAACATGACATTTACTTCTCCTAGGTGGTACTCCAATTCTATGTCATAGTCGCCAACAAATCAAGCCAACATCTCTGCCACATGTTTTCTTTTTGAGTGAAAATATACTTCAAACTCCTATGATCTGCGTAAATTAATATTTTATCTCCCAATAAGTAATATCTCCAAATCTCATAGCTATTAACTTCTAATTATGCATTGGATAATTCTTTCATGAGACTTTAATTGCCTGGATATGAAAGCTATATCTGTTCATGTTGCATCCTAATTCTTTTCCTGAGGCCTCACTATATATCACCATCCCTCCTATTCCTCAAGGTGACTTGGAGCCGTAATTAGTTTATTCTTCAAAATCTCAATTGCAGCAGTACATTCTTCTGTCTCGATATTTTTTTCTTATTCTAAGAAATTTATCTAACGGTGCTACAATTTTGGCAAAACTTACACTAATTTTCGATAATATCTAACTAATCCAAGAAAACTCTGTATCTCCGTCGGGAACTTCAGATTTGACCAATCTTCTACTGCTTGAATTCTCTTCAGATCTACTAATATTCATTCTTTTGAAATAACATGGCCTAAAAATGATATACTTTCCTACAAAAACTCACATTTGCTTAGTTTGGCATGGAACTGCTCTTGTCAGTGAGTCTGCAAAATAGTTTCCAATTGTTCTACCAGTGCTTTATTACTCTTAAAGTATACCAAAATATCATCAATAAAATATCACCACAAACTTATTTAGATAACATGAAAAGATATAGTATATCAAATCCTTAAATACTATTTGTGCATTAGTCACTCCAAACAGCATCACCAAAAACTCATTAATGTCCATAACAGGTCCTAATAGTTGTCTATAGAATATCTTCTTTATTTACTTTCACTTCATAATACTTAGACAGCAAGTCTAACTTTAAAAATACCAGAGCTCCATGTAGGTAGTCAAAAAGATTATTAATTTTGAGCAAAGGATACTTATTCTTAATAGTAATTTTATTCAATTTTCTATTATCAATGCATAATCTTTCGCCATCGTTTTTCTTATTAACCAATAGTACCGATGTTCCTCAGGGTGATGTACTAAGTCTAATAAACCCTTTGGTGGTATTCAATAAGTTGCCTTAGAGATAGGATCTGTTCCTAGGATAATGTAAACAGTAAACTCTATAGCTCTATTAGGTGGTAGTCCTATGATCCTTTCATATATATTCGGAAACTTAGCCTACACTGGCACTTCTTTTCTTTTTAACCTCTATAATAACATAATTCATTTGTTTATTTTCTCTAGTATAATTGTATTCTCCAATAAACTGATCTTCCGGTTGGTGCAAATTTTAAAGATCACCTTCTTATTTCTACAACCAATCACCGCATGATATTTACCAAGTAGGCCTATAATCACATCATATCTCCCACTATCTAAGGCAAGCATATCAGCTTCTAACTTTCTACCACATAGTTCTACCAAAGATGCTTTATAATTTTTATTAGTGGTAGTCGTCCTATTCTACTAATTTTCCAATAGTTATTCATATATGTAAGGGGGTATAATATTCAAATCAATAAGCTACTTGACATATCAGAATCATATAGGGATAGAATAGGGATCGAGTTTGACCTAACTTTTATGTTTTGGATTTTATCTCTCCATTAATTTAAATTGTTGCAGCTTCCTAAAGTCCAACACATTATCTGGTTTCAGTTCTTGAGGCGTCAGGACAAGACATTGCCGCAATAATTCCATTTGTTATTGTCATTTTTCCATCATAACCTTACAGAAATCTCAATATATCTATCTTCTTTTCACTCGATGCATTTCGAAAGTTACAAAGATTATTCCAAGATGTGATAGGACTATTTCTAGTTTCCTGTTTTTCTCATAACTAAGATAGTTTATGGAAGTTAACATGAAAACATGGATGTTTTTTTTAGGATTCAAGGAAAAGAATATATGGAAAGATCAGATCAAACTAAGTAACTATGTACTTGTAATTGGAATGTATGCTCATGACTCATGAAACCCAGTTACATTAGTTGTGTTAAAGGTGACAGAACCTAATCTCTGATACCAGCCTGTAACGTCTTGCTCCTTCGGGTATAGAACACTACTGCACTGTATATATGAAGAGTACAATACACGTACGTATACACGCTAAGCATTAACACAGTATATGAGTCAGAGTACAAAAGCGTGATAGTAATATACATTCTAATATTACAGTACAAGTTTATAGTCATTACATAGGGCTTTACATCAGAGTACAAAAGTTTGTACATGGTAATGGCAGCACAATAGATGAATTTACATGTGGAACAAAATGAATGAACTAAAAGGAGCTCACAAGCTACAACAAGGAAATCTCGCAAGCGGACAGAAATTCGCATAGAAAGGAAATGAGTGCCGGAGAGTCACATGCTTGTCCAGATAAATCGGTTCAGCTACCGAGGAATCTTCTTCACTCCATGCTCTGGAATCAGAACATCCAGGTCCAAGATTGTCAAAAAAGTGACCTGACGAAGATGTATAATGAATGCCAAGTGGCGTGCACATGCAACACATGTGTACAAAAATATTATATCTTGTTTTCACATCATGTAGGCAACTAGTAAACATAAATAGAATCAGGTCTATTTCAAGTAGTAAATTGTAATATATAAAATTAGTGCTATACACATAATCAACCAAGCATGTATGGATTATTAACTTAATATGTGTTATATGTAATGTAGGCAAAACCAATTATATATATTCAGTCTCCGAATCCATGAGATTAGTACGTCAAGGGAATTATCCAAGCAAGGAAACCCCCATATATATATATATATATATATATATATATATATATATATATATGTATATATATATATGTATATATATATATATATATATATATGTATATATATATATACACACACACACACACACACACATATATATACATACATATATATATATATACACATATATATACACACACACACACACACATATATATATATACCATATAACCGACTTCATCATCAACTGGGTATACATAAGCCAAATTGCTTAGATATGTCAATGGTGTCGCCTGGAATAATATGAAGTCAGGAGGATCAGTACTATAGTCATGGTAGTAGTATTATATTTATTATTATTATTTTAAGACACATACGACCCATATGTTTAGGTATGTGTCCCAGCATCCCAATTCACATACATCCACATAGGAGTAAAATGAGGTTAGCTATTGGAAACTGATGGGGGATCAACGTATCACGTTCACAATGGGCCCCATGCTTACCCAGGACAACGACCTTAGGACATCTGGCAATGGACTTCAGAATTGGCCACTAAGTCTTAAAGGTCTTATTTGTATGCCCTGTAATAGGAATGGAATTAGGGCAAGGTGCCAGTTCACCCCAATCGGAACACCTGTGGCCTTAGATAGATCCAAAATTGTAGTTGCAAAACATAGATCAATTATGAAGACGTACTTATTGATGTCATCAATTTCCCCCGCCCCAGTGTAAATTGTCTGTTTATTTTCAAGAATAACTATTTTATGGGAAATAACAAGATCATATCAATAGTATGTATATATCCTTGCTCAGGATCCAGAAGTACATGAATACAATAATCAGGAGTTACTAATTTAGTAGTACCAGAGTTTGGTATATATTAATCCTGTCAAGACCCGTAAAATCAATACATGTGAGTTTCGTATTTTAATCTGTCAGGATTCGCGGCCCCAAGTTAGGTATCAATGCAAATGTAATAAATCAGAAAATATGGTACCGAGTCAAGTATCAGAATATGTATAAAGTTTGGAGTCCTGTATGATGATACACATCCAGTTTCCCAGTAACAGACATATGTTATAGTAAACTAACATACGTCGTATCAGTATCCAGCCTCGGTATGTAGTATCAATGCCAAAGGAAGTATGCAAATCATATAAATGATATCAGGGATAGATCAAAAGAAGTATTTCAAACTCTTCACAACCACTAAAATAATAATATTGTCACGCCTCGCTTCCCAAAATATGCTGGAGCGGAGACGCGACGAGAGTCGGCGACGCATATACGGAAGGAAAATACCTCACGTATACGTTCTAAGCCTTAAGTAACCCGAAACAAGCTATAAATCCCAACTGTAATAAATCATGATTACTATAATATCACATATAAACATCCACGCATGATATCATATAAATAAAGACTTGAATAACGGCTGAATTTGATATAATGAGAATCAGGAAATAATATGAAGGCAAGAAAAATATGAATACCGAAATCGAATAAGGAGAAGCTCCAGCTCTTCGCGAAGTGTACGGTCTCAACGAACACCTGAACAATAGAAACAAAGCGTTCAATATCTGGACATGTAAATCCAGGGTCGTCAGAAAGCCATCTGGTGAGTGTGTGTGTAAAGGAGAGAGCTCGTGCATATAAAGAATGTGCACAGAATAATAACAAAATAAACTGCAGTCATAAGATAACTAAATAACATGATCAACAGATAACTGCATAACAACATGAATGAAGATATAGGGAAACTATTAAAACTATGAATAAGCAACTGATATCTGAATGTGTAACCTAGCATATGTCACTGGTTTGGTTGGTTATTATTAACCTAACTAATGTAATACTTAGCTGTGTCCCACACCATAGCCGTTTTTCCACACATCAAACAAAGTTATCGTTATTGTAACTCCCTGCCAATGTAGTGCATGTGTTTTGGAAGAGTACCGTGCATGCCCGGTACCACGGTCTAACACCCCTGGCACTGAATCAGGACAAGCCGCAAGGCTCTAATATCTGAAGACCACAGCCCCACACGAAAAGACAACTAGTGTGGCGCCGTAATCCGGGCATAGCCCTGACAACTGATAACTGAATAGGTAGTCAGTACTATCTTGGTTTCTCATGGTTGGAACCCACAACTCGGTACCATAAGAAGTCCTTCCAAAATACATAACATGCATCATCAGGCAATTACCCCTGTTCCCCGAGTTATGGTGTCTTTTATTAATAAGCAATCAATGTGATTTAATATGTAGTAGTAACTGATATCTCCAACAACTATTGATGTCAATAATAGCTGATAAACTGACATTTGACAACTAACAACTGATATCTGACAACTGAGTAGCTGACAACTAATATCTGACATCTGAAATAGGATACGGAGATATAGCCACAAACAAAATAGTGTCACAAATAACTTGCAACTGGTAAATGCATACCAACAACAGTAAATAAGGAAATGCATATGAACGAACACTCACATAAAATGACGCGGTTTCGGAATCGAATCGCCGTCTGGTCTTCACTGTATGAACCGGTACTGATCTACGGATCATCGCATGGGTTGGTCTTCAAATCACGATTGTATCGGTCCACAATGAGCACAAATCTAAATCGGATCCGGGTCTCCTGTAACAGTCTGGATCTCACCAAACGATTCTGAAACACTGCAACCCGCAACCAAACACATGAACTCACACAAACATACCCTCATACTCGTATACACTCCACAATTTACACCCATAAACATACATGTACACCCACATATATACGTATACAAGTATACGCATACCAACATACATGCATACTTAAATAAACACCAACACATTAATATATATACATACAATTATATATATACATATAATATACAAACATACTCACGCATAATCATGCATACATACACATATACCCACACATAAATACCTATTTATGTGTATACACATTGGGTATACGTACCCACACATATATACATATCTAATATCTATTCATTCATGCTCACGCTCCCATACCCGAACTCACGCACACATCCAAGTCCATGCACACATGAATACTAACAAATAATTACAACACTACACATGTAAACAAACATACATATAAAAGTATATACATGCATGCAAACACTAACCTATTTCATTACAAATGCTTTAGTAAACATATTTACACATTTACCCTACCAACATAATTCATGCATGCATATCCATATAAAAGAGGAGAGAAAAAAGGGACTCACATAATGTGGCAAGACTTTACGGCGCACCGACGGAGGCTCTAGCGGAGGCATCGGAGGCGGGAGGATGTCAATGGATAGAGCATCTCACCATGAAGGGCGAGGGTGCATTCGCGCTCGCCGACGGTGATCAACGATGACCCACGGAGAGACAGAAGATGGCATCCCATACATAGGAATTACCTACATGAAATAATACACACACACCTGCACTAACTATACACATTAATTTAAGTACACACATAATTATAAACTATAATTAAAACGCATGCTAATTACACACATAAAAATACCCAATCAACATACATAATTACAGAGAGAGAGGAAGCATGTTACCCATGCTTTGTAGAGAAGCTCATGCAATGGCTATTGGTAGGTTGTTGCCGTGGATGACTTCATGGCAATGGAGAAGGGGGCTATTGGAGGAGTACTCGAGGAAATCGGGGAGTCGCGGAGCACCGCAGAGGCACGCCGAAGGCCGTCGGGATGCGCCATAGCTACTGTGGGAGGCTTTGTGCTGCTGCTTACTGCTTGGGTTGTGTGCCTTTGAGGCCTGTGCCAAGAGGGGCCCCAGGGAGAGGGGTAGCCAATAGGGGCTGCTGCTGCAGTGCTTTGGATCAGCAAGGGGGAGGAGAGAGGGAGCACGGACAGTAGAGTGCTGATGCGTCGGCTGCCGATGGATGTTGTCGTGGTGCTGCGGCTGATCATTATGGCGGCTGGGGGAGGTGGAGCTCGGTGGAGGGCTCATGGTGCTCTAGAGTGTTCCAGTGATAGCGTGGAGGAGATCCGACCATGGGGAGAAGGAGAGGATGGTTGGCACGGCCCGGATCTTGAAGCCAGCGGAGGAGAAGTGGGCGGCCGCCAACAAGGGGCGCTGGCTGATCTCAAGGTGAAGGAGGCGGGTTAGCTTTATGATAATTAGGGATTGGGTTTAGGGTTATATAGGATGGGTTATTGGGTATGGGTAACGAGTTTTAGGTTAGATCCAAATGGGTAAATGGGTTATAGGATAAAGGGTAATAGGATATAAAAATGGGTTTGGATCATGAGTTATAGGGTAATGGTAGAGAGAATAGGGATAAGAAGGAGAAGGAATAATACTAGTACTAAAAACAAATAACAATAATTAATAGTAACAATAATAAATAATTAGTAATAATAATAGTTAACCAAATAATAATAATATTAACTAATGATAATAATCACACTTAGTAGTAACAACGATACTATTAATAATAATAAATAATAATCATAATAATGAATAGTAATATTACTAAACACTAATAATAATTAATAATACTAATAATAATTAACAATAATAATAATGGTAAATATAAAAATAATAGTAAATAGTAACTAAAAATATTGATAATTAATAATGGTAATAATATATAAAGCTAAAATACCATTTACTATCTAAAAAAATAATTTCCAGATTTAATAATAATAATAATATCACAAGAAAGAAAATAATAAATTAAGTTGATTAAAAAAATAATCAGTAAATCAAAATAAATACTTTAGAAAAATAAAAATACAGTATTTTTAACTAGGGATCTTACAAATATAAAAGCAACATTACAGCTAAATGCACAAACAAGCGAGGCATGCAGTGCTAGTGGCAAGGACAACGAGCGACGATGATCGCCAAAGCAGACAATAGAACTAAGGGAATGACTTGAGCGCTGAAACGCTATTCTGTCGTCCGGCAGAGTTTCGCTCGGGCAAGTCTACTGATAAAATGTTGAGCGCTAAGTCTCGCCTATCAGGCAGAGCTAAAAGCCCATGGTATTGTTTTAGAACACCCCCATTTAGGGAAGTGGACTGTAGCTTGAAGGCTGATAGGGCCAGAATGCCGAGTTAGTACCTGCATAAAATGTTAGTACCATATAAGCACACATATAAACATGATAAATAATAATTAATAATGCTAGGCGCTAAATGAGAGACCCGGTCTAAGCCCATTCCCTACAGCTACCACAAAACCTAAAGGGTATAAGGCACATCGCTTATTGGGTAGCCCAAGAATAGGTTGTAGTGAGAAGACTAACGGATACGTGCAACCTGTACTACTGCTAGTCCAAAAATACACCAAAAAATATAGATAATTCCTAAAAATACAATAAATTCCAAGAGACAATTTTAAGTCTAGATACATCAAATAGTCCATGCAACACATAGAACATCGAAACAAATATTCTACCGCTACAAATATAATTCCACAACATATCAATTGCATAAAAATTTCTAAAAATATAATTTTCACCCGTCAAAGTTGGAAAACCCAAGTACAACGAGAGTGCTCTCCTAAAATTATGGAATACGTAGAGAACTCTGGAAATACCAATAATACAAAGCATATACACATTTAATTACCAATAAAATAGAGAGGATAGAGAAAATCAGGAGAGAGAGGAGAGGGATAGGCCACAGCCAGGTGGACCTGGCCAACACTGGGCAGCCTCGACCGGCCAGGGAAGGTGCTGGCCAACCAAGGGAGGAGGAGGTAGTGTGGGGTTGACATTGGTGGTGGTAAGGTTAGATTTTGGTGAAGGAGATTAAAGGTGATGATGATGGTTTTGGGTGGAGATTAATGAAATTGGGAGGAGAGGATGAAGAAGAACAAGTAGAAGGTTATGGTGGCGGTTATAGGGATGAAGATTTAAGAGGATATGGTGGAAATTGGTGATTTAGATGATAGGTTTAAGAGGAGGAAGAAGAAATTTTAGGAGGGAGGAGATGGGCAAAATATAAGAGAAGGTGGTGGTTTTGGGGAACTTCGCTAGTGTAGGGAGGGCCACCATTGGGAGCTGTCGGCAAGGAGGCACCAGAGATAAATCGTGGTGGTCTTGGTGGTGTGGGTGGCCGGTTGAAGTGGAGAGAGAGGAAAAGAGAGAAAAATAGAGAGAGACTGTAGAGAGATTGAGAGTGAGAAAGAGAGATTAGAAAGTGATAGGGGGATTTTAAAACAAGGAAAGGCCAGTAGAGGGGGGAAGGTCAGTGGAGAGGTCGGGTGGCATAGGGGAATGGAAGGAAGATGATTGGAGAAGAAGAAATGAAAAGAAAAGAAAGAAAAGATTATTTAATATTATTTAATTTGGGTAAATATAACAAGTTCAGAAGGGTTCTCAAAAATTTCATAAAATTAAAAATATTACACTGAGGAGTGATGTGAAATTAAATTCAAGAAATTCAATCTGATCTGCAAATTATAAATCCTGGAATATATCAGTGACATTGGTTTGGCCGATTTTTTACTAATTCAGAAAAATCCTCAAAAATGTATTTGAACAAAAAGTATGATTTTGAAGGATAATATAGAAGCAGATTCTAGAAATTCAACTCTATTTGTGAATTAAAGTTCCAAAAATCAATCAATGATACCGTATAATACCGATTTGAGGAGATTTTACAAAATAATTTAGAAAAATTACAAATTTTTTGAAAAATCTAAAATATTAAAAATAAATATCTTGAATTAAATAGGTCTAATCAAATTATCAGGAATGTCAATCAAGAAGTTCTACTGGAATCAGGTCCTGGGTTCAGACTCGGGCTGATTCTGAGTTCATCAAATCCAAGTCTGATACCAAAATAATAATATAAGTGATATTAAGAAGAAAATAAATACAGAGAAAAGAGATAAATATGAGGGAAAAAATTCAGAATATGCCTCCCTGTACATATTCCGAGAAAGGGGTATGACACTTGCATCCATGGCTAATGGCATCAAATCCCTTCCCAAGTTTGATGGCCTTAACTTCTTATATGGAAAGTTAATATGACTGTATTTGTGCAATCTCTAGGAAGTTGAGTCGCAAAGATGGTGACCAAACCCTGTAATATACCTGATGGTGATGAGGACAGTTGGTCCAGTATTGCCACCAAGGAGTTTGATCCTAGTAGGGGTGAGCATCGGTCGGTTCGATTCAGGTTTTATCAATTTTGACAAAATCGAACCGAACTGAACAAGGCCATGAACCGAACCAAACTGAACGATTCGGATCGATTCGGTTCGGTTCGGTTTATCCGGGGATCACCTCGCCGTCGAACTTCATATCTCAACTTTCACACCTTCTCGTCAAATCTAACTTGATTATGAATTTTTTCCGTGATCAATATTTTCCTCATACGAACACTGGTTTAAAAATTAAACTAGCTTCCAAAACTTGGACGAACATAAAAGTTCAAAAATGATATAAGAAAAATTTTAGAATATATCTAAATTAGATATTTAAAAGAGATGCATAATACTCTATTGCATATAACATAATATTTCAACAAAAATATAAGCGATACATAAACAATAACCTTAATATTACATAAAAATCTGAACATCTCATGAATTTATTTCTTGAAATGTTTCACTAATTCAAGCATTTTAATGATACTGAAAAGTTAGAACTATGTACTCATGACATAAACACAAGCATGCATGACATGACATACATCAACATCATTGTAAAACCATGAATGTTGCTTGTATTGGCGCAAAACTATGCTGAGTTAATTTAGTTCGGTTAATTCGGTTCGGTTCGGGTTTTGGAACCCGACCGAATTTACGCGGTTCGGTTCGGATCGATTTCGATTTTCAATTTTTGGGCGATTTTTTCGGTTTTAACCGAACTCTACTCACCCCTAGATCCTAGCACTAAAGCACACTATACCTTACTTCAAGCATTAAATGATGATGATATTACTACGGTTATTCATTGTGAATCCGCCCATATGATTTGGTCACATTTGATTTGTAATATCCTTAATTAATAATACAGTATTTGTATTTTATTTTAGAATATTTATTTGATTTCAGTTTTTAGTATAAAATATACATATTATTTTGAGAGATTAAATGTTAATTTAAATTAATTACCTATTATTATTCTTACTATTTCTACTATTATTAATTCTTATTATCAATAGTAGTTTTATTAATAATATTATTTTATTGTGATTATTATTATTGTTATTATAGTTATTATTAATAATTTTTTATTAATGTTATTGCTAATATTATTGTTGTTATGCTAATCACTATTATTATTGTTATTATTATTACTATTCTTGTTGTTAATATTATTGTTGTTATCATTATTTTAATTATTATTATTGTCATTATTATCAGTGTTAGTATTGTTATATTTATTATTAGTATTAGTAATATTATTGTTAATTATTATTTTTGTTATGTATTATTATTATAATTACTGTAGTTATTATTATTAGTAGTATGATTATTATCACGTTTATTAGTTAGGAACATTCCTTATCCAAACCCAAACTCCTATACTCATTAGCCCATATCCAATACCCAAGTCAATCAACCCAAACACAGTAACCTTATAACCTAAACCCCATGCCCACTGCCCATAACCCATTATCTATCCCTATATAATCTTAATTCTAATCTAACCCTAACCCTAATTCTATCTTCTCTTCCATCTCCTAACTACAGCAGCCGCCCCATCACAATGCCGATCTTCCATGCCCGTGCTTCCCCTTGTACTTCCCTGCGCAGACCGCAATCCTTAGCCGTGATCACCATGGCCTTCTCATCCTTCTCCATCTCCCAACCTTGGATAATCCTCAACCCACATATCTCCTCCCTCTCCATGGCCTCACGCGCCAACCACCCAGGCCAAGTCCAGGCTTCCATCCACCGAGCTACCTCTTGCACCTAGCCATTGTCGCACCAGACCTCAGTCGCACCGCTGCAACTCCACGCCCTCATGACCTTCTTGCCCATCACCTGCGTGCAAACCCACAAGCAATACACCTCTACATTGGCTATGCCGTGAGCGCCATCGCCTCACCACCCCCCACCACTGTGTATAGCTCTACCCCTTGCCATCCTTTCTCTCCATGGCTGGTCCCCATAATAGCCCCCCATCCTCCATGGCCGAGACCTCCAAGTAACACAACCCCAGAGCACCATGCTACGCACCCCTCTCTGATGAGCGCCGACAACAATCCACTTTCCCGCCGCGTGCCAATCTCAGCCTCCTCTTCCTCCGATCATTTGCCATGGCTCGAACTCTACCTCGCCGGGGCTCCGCCGCAATCTTCTCCCAGCCATGCCTTCCCCCTTGGCTGTGAGTCTTCATCTTCTCCTCTTTCATTTTGTGTGTCTGTCATTTTATTGTATGATGTATATATATTGTGTATTTTGATGTGTGTGTGCTGTATTTATAATTATGTGTGTGTTAACTTTCTTTGTGCATGAGAATGGTATGTATGTATATAGGTTATGTGGGTGTGTATGCTTGAGTGTGTGTGTGTGTGTGTGAGTGTGTGGGAATGTGTATGCATGTGTGGGGATGGATATATAATAAGTATATATAAAAGTGTATGTATGTGTATGTGTGTGTATACTTGTATGGGGGTGTATTATCTATATATGTGTGCATGAATGTGTGTACAGGTTTATACCAGTACGTGTGCATATTTGCGTTTAGGTAAGTTCATGTGTTTGGTTGCGTGTTGCAGCGATTCGAACCCAATTGCCCGATCCGAATCCAGTAACAGAAGACTCAGACCTGATCCGTATTCATGCTCACAGAGTGCCGATACACTAGGCAATTCAAACACTGACTTACGAGATGATTTGAAGATCTATATCAGTTTGTGCAGTAAAGAACAGATGGCGATTCAGATCCAAAATCGCATAATTTCATGTGAGTGTTTGTTCTTATGTTATTTTTTTATTTACTATTATCAGTAGGCGTTTATATGTTACTTAAATCATTTCACGTGATCGTTGATATATTTTATAAATGTGATTATTCGTATCATTTCATGAGATATGAATGAACGTTCACTTTAATTATGTTGCTTATCTGAGTGCTCATCAGCGTCATTCCATTTGTTAGTTATTCGTTCTATTGATTGGCTTAGACCTAAAATTGATATATTTTAGACCGGACTTGATCTTGTAATTGACCTAGTTGTGATAAATCTTAGAATATAACCCGATTGATCTTGAGGTTGATTGGTTCATGATTAAGATTAAAAAATCATATTTTATGTGGTACAGTTATCAGACTTATTATTCATTCATTTGGTGATAACTTAGATGAGAATACATTTGAATTTTGAGGACAAATTAGTTATGATTTTGCTTTATTAAGAGATTGAATTTCTTATACTTGAATTGGCATTGACTTATTTAGAGTTAGAGTTAATTGACATAAGATTTATGTTCTTTTCAGAAGATTTTTGAGTAGGGTTTTGATGAGATTAATGTAGTTGGATTTATAGTTGGGAATATTTCTGAATTTACCCCTGATTATACTATTTGAGTATTGATGATATTGTTGATATTGATTATCAGATGTAGAGGAATTCTACATTCTATATTACTTGAGAATGTTCTACTCTTTATTTTTTTGGTATCCGTTAACTTGGTTGATCTCGAGTCTAATCAGTAGACTGCTTCTTCATGATTGATTATTTCAGTTATTCAGTATAGATTACATATAGAATTATTGTGTTGGTGATCTCGTTTAATATCAGTGATATTATATTCTTAGAATTACTCATCAGTTATCAGTTACCAGTTGTTAGTGGCTCAATTGTGATTAGTAACTCTAAATATCCAGTATTCTCCATCTGATGTCAGTTATTAGTTGCCAGTTATCAATTGTCAGATATTAGTTTTCAGTTATTCAGTTATCAGCCATTATTGACATTAGTAGTTGTTGGAGATATCTGATCACTATTTCAATTTATAATAAATTATATTGTTGCTTGTTATTAAAAGACATCATAACCTGGGGAGAAAGGGTAATTAGCTGATAATGCATGTCGTGTATTTTGGAAGGACTATTTATAGTATACTAAGTTTAGGTTCCACCATGGGGAACCAAGGTGGTATTGGCTACATAGTTATTCAATTATTTAGTTTACAATTATTAGGGCTATGCATAAACTACGGCTCCACAGCAGTTCTTCTTTTGTGGGGGCTGTGGTCCTCAGTTAATAGGGCCTTGTGGTCCATCCTGGTTCACTGTCAAGGGTGTTAGACTGTGGTACCGGGCATACACGGTATCCTTCCAAAACACACGCACTACTATAGCAGCTAGTTACAGTAACAATAATCTTGTTTGATATGTGGGAAAACGACTGTGGTATGGGACACAGCTAAGTACCACATTAGTTAGGTTAATAATAACCAACCAGATTAGTGACATATGATAGGTTACACATCTTGACATCAGTTGTTTATTTTACCAGTGATATTTGTCTACCTACACAATTATCCACGTTATTATTCAGCATCTTCTATTTATAGTTTTATCATGTGATTATTGGTACACACTGTTTATATGCACAAACATCTTTCCCCCTGTTTTTATACACTTATTGGGTCGCGTTCTGACAATTTTGAATTTGCACGTCAAGATATTTGATATTTTATTTCATTGAACTGGTTTTCGTTGAGATCGTACACTTTCAAGGTCCCGTAGTTTCTTTCTATGCAATTCTGGTTTTCTTGCTTCTTTATTTATATTTTTTCTGATTCTCCTTATATCATTATCAGTTGTCATTTCATCTCTGAATTTATTTATTATCATGTGTAGATGCCTGTTTGTAATAATGAAGTGATAATGATTCATTTTAGTATAGTTATATAGTTTGTTTGGGTTACTTAAGGTTTAGCGCGTATACGTATGTATTTTCCTTTCATATATGCATCGCCGGCTATCGTCGTGTCTCCTCTTCAGCGTATTTTGGGAGCAGAGTGTGATAGAATTTTCATGTTATCAAAGCCTAGGTTTTCGACTTACGATGTTGACTTTTTACTTTCTCTTTTCGCAAGAAGACCTAGTTCTTAGCGGTAACTTGAAACAAGTTATATTTATACTGTAATGCATATAATATTCACATTATGAAATTGAGTCTATTTGGAATTGACCGTCTTCTCTTTGAAAATCCATCTCTTTGATCTTTTGATATCCTTAATTACGTCTCTTCTTCTAAAGTAATCCGAGTTCAATCTTGATTTTTATCCTTGATCTCGATTCTATTTTTTTATTTTTGACTCTTGAAACTTTTACTCTATTTTGAAGCCGATAGCAGAAATCAGAGTAGCGCAGCGGAAGCGTCGTGGATCCATGATGCGCCGAGAGGCATAAAATTTTCTCTCTTAACTTTGATTCCTTTTATCATTCCCTGCTTTATCGTTCCCTGCTTCATCGAAATTTTGGGACAAAATTATTTTAAGGTGGATAGAATGTAATATTCTTGGTTTATAATACAGTATTTGTATTTTATTTTAAAATATTTATTTGTTTTTATTTTTTTATTATATATACAAACTATTTTAAGAGATTAAATGTTAATTTGAATTAATTGCCAATTATTAATATCACTATTGCTATATTATTAATTCTTATTATTATTTTACTAATATTATTTCATTGTGATTATTATTAGCATTATTATCTTTATTATTGCTATTATTCTTAATTATTATTACTGTTATTGCTAATATTATTGTTGTTATGCTAGTCACTATTATTATTGTTATTATTATTACTTTTCTTGTTGTTAGTATTATTATTGTAATCATTATTCTAATTAGTATTATTTATTTAGTGTTAGTATTGTTATATTTATTATTCGTATTAGTATTAATATTATTATTGTTAATTATTATTATTGTTATGTATTCTTATTATAATTATTGTGGTTATTATTTTTATCAGTAGTATGATTATTATTATGTTTATTAGTTATGACCATTCCTTATCCAAACCCAAACTCCTATACCTATTAGCCCTATCCAACACCCAAGTAAATCAACCCAAACCCATTAACCCTATAACCTAAACCCTCAAACCCACTACGCATAACCTATTATATATCCCTATATAATCCTAATTTTAATCCTAACCTTAACCCTAATCCTCTCTACTCCTCCATCTACCAACCACAGCAGTCGTCCCATCGTAATGGCTGATCTCCCGTGGCCGTGCTCCCTTTGGACCTCCCTGTGCACGCTGTAGTCCCTGGTCATGATCGCCATGAGCTTCTCCTCCTTCTCCATCTCTTAATCTCAGATAATCCTCAACCCACGCATCTTCTCCCTTTCCATGGCCTCACATACCACCCACCCAGGCCAAGTCCGGGCTCCATCCACTGAGCTACCTACTACACCAGCCATTGCCGCACTAGACCTTAGCCGCACCACCGCAACGCCACACCCTCACGGCCTCCATGCCCTTCATCTGCTCACAAACCCCCGAGCAATCGCGCTTCTCCGTCGGGTATACTGCAAACGCTATCGTTGCACCACCCTCTACCATACTGCACAGCTCCATCCCATTCTGTCCTTTCTCTCTGTGGCTGCTCCCCATCGACAACCCAAGAAACACAACCCCAGAGCACCAAGCTACGTGCAGCTCTCTAGCGAGCACCGGCAACACTCCATTTTGCCGCTGCGTGTCAATCTATGCCTCCCCTTCCCCCGATCATCTACCATGCTGGATCTCCACTTCGCCGGAGCTCTGCCGCGTCCTTTTCCCGGCCATGCCTTTCCTCTTGGCCATGAGCCTTCATCTCTCATCTTTCATTTTTTGTATTTGGTGTTTTATAGTATGATGTGTGTGTGTGTGTGTGTGTATATATATATATATATGTGTGTATTTTAGGATGTGTGTGTATGTATTTACAATTATGATATGTTAATTTTCTTTGTCCATGGGAATGGTATCTATGTATGTATGTATGTTACATCGGTGTATATGCGTGAGTGTGTGTGAGTGTGTGGAATGTGTATCCATGTGTGGGGATGTATATATAATAAGCATGTATAAGAGTGTTGTATGTGGATGTGTGTGCATAACTGTATGTGGGTGTATTATGTATGTATGTGTGTATGAATGTGTATTTAGGTATATACCAGTACATGTGTATAATTGTATTTGGATGAGTTCATTTGTTTAGTTGCGTATTGTAGCGATTCGGATCCAATTGCGCAATCCGAACCAGGTAACAGAAGACTCAAACCTGATCCGAATTCATGGTCGCAGAGTGTCGATACGCTAGGCAATTAAAAAACTGACTTATGAGATGATCTGAAGATCCATACCAGTTTGTGTAGTAATGATCAGACGTCAATTCGGATCAAAAACCACGTCATTTTATGTGAGTGTTTGTTCTTATATTATTTCTTTATTTAATATTATCAGTAGGTGTTTATATGTTACTCATATCATTTTATGAGATCATCTGATATATTTTACCAGTGTGATTATGTATACTAGTGTGATTATGCATATCATTTAACATGATACCAGTGAACGTTCACTTTAATTATATAGCTTATCTGAACACTTATCAGTATCATTTCTTATATTAGTTATTTGATCTATTGATTGGCTTTGACCTAGTATCGATACATCTTAGACCGGACTGATCTTGTAATCGACCTAGTTGTGACAAATCTTAGAATATAATCGATTGATCTTGAGATTGATTGGTTCGTCATTAAAGTTAAAGATTCATATTTTATGTGAGTAGCTATCGGACTTGTTATTCATTCATTTTGTGATAACTTAGATGAGGATTCATTTGGATATTGAGGTTGGATTAGTTATGATGTTATTTTATTTGGAGATTGGATTTCTTATGCTTGATTGGTTTTGACTTATTTAGAGTTAGAATTGATTGACATGAGATTTGTGTTTTTTTCAGGGGATTTTTTAGCAGTGTTTTTGATGATTTGATGTAGTTGAATTTATAGTTTTGAGTATTTTTATATTTACCCCTGATTATACTGCTTAAGTAGTTATGATCTTGTTGATGTTGATTATCAGACGTAGAGGCATTCTAGATTCTATATTTCTTAAGGATATTCTACTCTTTATTTATTTCGGTATCCGTTAACTTAGTTGATATCGAGGATAATCAGGAGACTGCTTTTTCATTATTGATTATTGCAGTTATTCACTGTAGGTAGAGTTATTGTCTTATTGATCTTGTTTATTTTTAGTAATATTATATCCTCAGAGTTAGTCATCAGTTATCATCAGCTACCAGTTGTTAGTGACTCAGTTGTGATTAGTGAATCTATATCTCTAGTGTTCTCCATCTAATGTCAGTTATTAGCTACCAGTTATCAGTTGTCAGATATTAGTTTTTAGTTATTCAGTTATCAACTTTTATTGACATCATTAGTTGTTGGAACTATCCGATCACTATTTCAGTTTAATAATAACTTATATTGTTGCTTGTTAATAAAAGACATCATAACTCGGGAAAGTAATTACCTGATAATGTATGTCGTGTATTTTGGAAGGATTAGTTAGGGTATACCAAGTTTAGGTTCCACTATGGAGAACCAAGTTTGTACTGTCTACCTAGTTATTCAGTTATTTAGTTCTCAGTTATTAAGGTTATGCCTGGACTACAGCGCCACTCCAATTATTCTTTTGAGTGGGGCTGTGGTCTTTAGTTATTAGGGCCTTGCGGTCTATCCTGGTGCAGTGCCGGGGTGTTAGACCATAGTACCGGGCGTACGATATCATTCCAAAACACATGCAATACATTGGCAGGCAGTTACAATAATGATAATCTTGTTTGATATGTAGGAAAACGGTTGTAGTATGAACACAGCTAAGTCCTATATTGGTTGGTTAATAATAACCAACCAGACTAATGACATATGCCACATCTTGACATCAGTTGTTTGTTTTATCAGTAGTATTCTTTTACCTACAAACTTATCCATGTTATTATTCAGTTATCTTTTATTTACAGTTTTTTCATATTATTATTGTATACACGCTGTTTATATGCACAACCACCTTTCCCCTTTTTTTTACACACTCATTTGGTCGCTTTCTGATTACCTTAGATTTGCACGTTCAGATATTAGATATTTTATTTCACTGATAAGGTGTTTATTGAGATCACTTGCTTCATAAGGACCAGGAGTTTCTTTCTATTCGATTTTGGTATTCCTACTTCTCCTTTATTTATATTGTTTTCTGATTCTTTCTATATCATTATCAATTATCATTTCATCTCTATATTTATTTATTTTCATGTGTGGATGCTTATATGTGATATTGCAGTGATAGTGATTCATTTTAGTAGATTCATATAGCTTGTTCGAGTTACTTAAGGCTTAGCGCGTATACGTGAGATATTTTTCTTGCATATATGCTTGCCGACTCTCGTCACTTTCCCGCTCCAACATATTTTAGGAGGGCGTGACATGGTTGTTACTTATGAAGGGACATCACAAGTTAAGAGAGCTAAAATAAATCTCTTATGTTCCCAATATGAGAATTTTTTCTATGAATGAAAATGATTCTATTGATAACATGGTCATCAAATTTACTAAAATCATAAATGTTCTTGCTTCCTTAGATGATGAAATCAATAATGATCAAAAGGAGAGGAAGGTCATCTGAGCTCTTCCAAATTCATGGGTAGTCAAGGCAATAACATTGAAGGAGTTAAATGATTAGAAAGAGATGGAGCTTACTGGTCTCACTGGGAACCTAAAAGCCCATAAGATGGAAAGAAAAATTAGAGAGAATGCACCCATAAAGAAGAAAGTTCTTGCCTTCAAATCTACACCTACTATCTCTGACAAAGAAGAAAAAAAATTAAGAAGATGATAATGATTTGTCCCTCCTAGGGAAGACTGTAAGGAGGATGTATAACAAATCTAAGTTTGTAAATAAAAAAAGATGGTAAAGGAAGGAGGAAAAGAAGCTAGTACTGTAATTACCAAAAATTGGTCATGTCATTGCCGAATGCCTGGAGAACAAGAGCAAACTTTCTACCTCTAAAAAGCCTTACAAGAAAAAAGCCTTGAAAGCTACATGAAACTTGGAGAGCTGATCCGATGAAAAGGTGGATATGGCAAACGTATGTTTAATGGCAAATGAGAATACATTCAAGCAACTCCGGAACTACTCTTGATGAATGTGAGTTATCTATGGATGAATTAGGTGAAGCTTTTGAAGAACTTTTCAACAATTATGATTTTCTCAAGAAGAAGTATTTAAAATGATGAATAAAATGAACTTTTTCAAAATCAACTAGTTGTTATTTCTAAATAGAAAGATATTTTATCTTCTACTTTTCAAAAGACACAAAATAATTTTGATGTAGACTAAATTTCTTGCAAAGCTAAATTTTCAATTATTGATGAAAATGAGATTACTACTTTGAAAAATAAAATTAATACTTTGATTAATGTTTTGAAAAGGTGTGAATTTGATAAGGCTAGATTAGAGGCTATGTTTCCATAGAGGCAAACTCTAAGGAAATCTCATATTTCACACAAACCATCATGCTCACATACCACCACAATCACATGCATACCATGCTACACACACTCATGCTACACATTTATTGACCCAGAGGCCTTTCATCTTAGTTTTGATGATGACTAACTTATGAAGGTTAGTTTACTAATAATCTTGTGTTTATATAGTTTCAGTTATTAATCAAGACATTAGTAGGTGCCTAACTTCAACAAAAGAGTTTTAGAGCTAACACATATAGATTCAAGAGCTCGCGCGTCAAGATCGCATCTAGCAGTCGGTTGGAGTCAAGCTCGTTGGATCGTGTTTGTATCGAGTCGACTTGGAGAATGAGTTCTTCAAGAAGACGTCGGTTTGTATTTAGTTTACTTTGTTAAAGGGTAGAATATTTTTTTGAATCTCAAGTTTACACATACACACACATACATACAAGTTCAATATGTTTGATTTTCGATTTAACCGGTTTGAATTTCAAGTACACATATATCGAGTTTTTGATTTTAACCAATTTTAGCTCTGCTGATCTGCTCAATACCTTTTTACGTTTCTTATCATAACATTTTATTCTTATGTTCAAATAACATGATTTAAATTGCATTTAAAAGATAACGGTCAGAGCTATATTTCTTATTTATAATCATCTTTTGGATTCAAATGTTAAAGATGTCAGATATTGGTTGAAGTCTGTTGTTGTTCTAAAAACAGTTTATAATTTCTGATTTGACACCTTTCAGTATTTTATTGATAACTTTCTATTCTGAAATGATATTGAGTTTATTTAAGTTGCATTAAAAAGAAGACTTAAATCTTTACAAATATGTCCTATATACGTATTCTTAAATTCTCACACTTTAGGCCTGTAAAATATGCTCAAAGTTGACCAATAGTCTGCCAAATTGGCAGAATGACTAATTTTCTTGAGGCTGATTTTTAACATGTTTTTATAACATGCTTTGTCAAATTTTAAGAGTCAATTTATTCTTTTTAAACTTGGTAAAACTATTCTAAGTTCGCTCTTCCTAAAACCCTATTTAAAGAGGTTACTAGGGTTGAGTTCAAATACAACAACAATTTGAAAGATTCAAAGTTTTGTGCTTACTTGAGAAAAAGTTTTTGTTTCAGTTTTTGTGCTTTTATTCTCTGAAATTCTCTTTAAGTTTTGGTTCTAAAAA
Organism: Agave tequilana; assembly: GCA_038442645.1. NCBI lineage: Eukaryota > Viridiplantae > Streptophyta > Magnoliopsida > Asparagales > Asparagaceae > Agave > Agave tequilana. Next base: position 49,935 of record JAVJIF010005383.1, read on the forward strand.
TCTTTCTTCTATTTTTATATTTTACTTACAAAACATTTAGCTTCAATCTTATATATTATTCTATATTTTACTTACAAAATATTTAGCTTCAATCTTATATATTATTCTCTAAGGTTTTGTAAAGAAGTGTTTTTAAAAGAGAGTTTGTGGTCTTTTGATCACCCAGTGCTTATTGTATTGTTGCTACACTACCTCTTGACTAGAGGAGTGTGTTGCGGAGTTATGTACTCCATAGTGGCTATAATTCCTTTGGTTAAAAGTTCTAGTGGATTGAAAATCTTTCACGGTGGTGAAGGCGGGGACGTAGAGCGGTGGCTCGAACCTCAAAACAAATCTCTTTGTTTGCGATTGATTTACTTATCTATTTTATCTACTTTATATTCATTCATTTATTGTCGATCTATACTCTTATAACAAGATTGCATCGAACACCTCAAACTCCTATCTAGAGGAATCACGAGGAAGAGTTCAGAACCCTTCACGGGGTATACGGCTTCAATCTTTCTTTGAGTGTCGTTTGCATCATCTCATTTTTATTTTGTATTGAATATTGATTTGATTAGTCTTACACATATTCACCCCCCCTCTAAGCGTAATTACAATTAGTATCAGAGCCTACGCTCCTGATATTAGGTTTAACCACCTAGGAGTGAGATCTTGGATAGCTAATCTAAAGATTTGCATTTGCACACTTATTGTTTACACACACTCATAGATTACCCTCCTACGTTTAATACCTCTAAAATTGGTATATGGAATGTTAGGATGTATGCTCATTTAAAAGTCCTAGGTTTGCATGTTTACCTTGCCGCTATCAAAAAATCTTATCTTGATAATAGCAAGCATAAAAAGGCTAATGCACAAGCCCTAAAGGCACTTAGAAAATCTCTTAGCAAAGAATATTTAGATATGGTTTCTCATTGTGATTCCGCCTTTGCAGTGTGGAATATGTTAACATCTCCTGAGATACAAATGTCAATCAATGAGAAGGAGAAATCTAGTAGAGAAGAGTCCGACCAACATTGCTTCATGGTCCAAGGGAATGACTCCCTTGAGGTATATTCGGATACTCAACTAGATGATAATACTAGTTCTTCTTGTAATGAGTGTATGGATGCACATGCTTTAAGTGAAGAACTATCTATGGTATGTGAACAAATGATTTCAAAGTTTGAAGTTTTGAAAAACAGGAATTCAAAATTAAAAGAAGAAAATAAAAATTTGTCTTCAATACTAAACATAGTTATACAAGAAAGGGATGAGATTTCAAATCAAAGGAACTCGTTGAAATCCCAACTTAATCTTGCCTTAAATGAAAAGAAGATTTTGAAGAATAAAAATGATTGTGATAATGTTTTGAAGAAAAATAAGGCGTTATCTTCAAAACTAAATTTTGTTTTAAAAGAGAACCATTCTTTAAAAAATAAAATTGATTTAATTTCAAAAGAATTGGATTTGATTTTAAATGAAAATAAAACTTTGAAAATGATTTAGATTGCCATGCTACTACATCTTCATCATCTAATGTTTCTATTGCATGCTCCATATCTTCTTTTAATATTGAAAATGATTTATGTACGTTAAGAAGAGTGTAGATTGTTTGGGCTCCGCTTTAAGCCAATATGCTATAGATCATAAGAAATTAGAATCATATTTCACAAGAAACATGCACCTCATATTCATGCACATTATTCATGGCATACACCTCATGTACACCATGAACACACCCATTCTCATACGTATGCTAGAGTGTACACATGTACACATTGTGGCCGCAAAGGCCATCTTGGAAGATTTTACTATAAAAGACTAAATTCTGTAAATTTTGCAAATAATAATGTTTGGCTTAGAAAGACACTAAACCCCATGGACCCAATAAGATATGGGGGCCAAAATTCACCCCTATTGTATTTGATGTAGGTGTATGCTCTCACATGACGTGATGGTATTGGTGCCTTGTTGGTAGATGCGCTTGAGCTTAATGGACACTACATTGGATGCATCTTGATTGGAGTTCATTTTGTATCATTTTATACTACCTTATGCTTTATGTTAATAAAAATAGGATTTTTATTGCTTTTCTCTCTTATTTTTCAGGTCCACTCTTTAATGGAGAAGAAGGCTCAAATCTTGGGGTTTTGAGGAACTTAAGGTGTTTTTAGGAGCCCACAGCCATAAAGCCCAATTCTAGAATGATTCAAAGTATATTCTTTAACTTTTAGAAGCTCCAGCTGGGTACACGCAGCATAACAGAATGTCAGAGAATTTGTTAGCGCAAAGGCCAAGATGCTGCCGCGAAAACGCGGCCCTTGTCGCGGATCCACGGCACTTCCTTGGCCATTGATCAAGCGATTGATCCTACAGTTGTGGTGGTACGTTATCTTCTCCTGAAGCTTATAAATAGACCCCTAGGGCCTCTGTAAAAAAAGGGAGGAGAGAATAGCATTTTGTTTAGGCAATTAGATAGTATTTTCTTTAAGCTTTCTTCAGTCTTCTTGTGTGATTTTTATTTTCTCCTTCTAGGTCCATAAAAGAGAGAGTGAGGGTGAGAGAGATCTCTGTAATTGAAGAAGTGACAACTCAATATAAAGACTCATGCTTTTCTTCCTCAATTCTTTCTTATTCTATTGCATTTACCTTCAAGTTCTTTACTTTCTTGCACTTGTTTTTCTTTTCTATGGCTAACTAATCACTAACATGATTAACTAACTTTTAACACTACTAACTGCTAACTCTTTGGTGATTGTTAACTCATATGAATTATTGGATGTTTTTATTTTTAGCCTTGTGATTAACAAGTCTTTTATTTTCAATGATGATGAGTAGTATTTCAATTCTAGTGAATGCTTTGTATCACCTCTATATGATTCATGTGAGCCTCATTTAGAGCATTGTCTCTTGAACAAGTGCCTTGAAGGAACATGAAGATGGATCACTTTAGTATGCTAACATCTATTGTACAAGTTTCTTATTTCATGCTAGTTTGTTTTAGCTTTGATGGACCAATGAATCTTGCATTCTTACTTAGCATACATAAGTGTGAATACTTACGTTCCATTATTGAGAATCTATTGGGAGTCAATGATCCAAGGAGGTCACCTAGCCAAGCTTAGATTAGAACACAATCTCAATTTGGGACAACATTGATTTGACAAAGCAGGAGGTGCTATTGCCAATAAATCTACATGAGACATGAATCACCCGACGAGATTAGTAAGCTAGTAGAGAAGAATGTTAGTTAGTCATCGATTTCTCTTAATTGAATTTCAAAACTCCTTTCTAAAACTGTCTCCTTTTCCAACATCACTGTTTTTTATACCTCATTCATTCCGTTTTCCTTTTCTTAACAAAACTCTACAAAATTCTTTACTCTCTTTCTATCTTGTTTTGTTTTCCATTTTAAACAAAGAAGAACTTTCATTTTTATTCTCAAAAGCTTCAACATAAAAATCTTGAAAGCTTCCATTGCTAGTCCTCCCTGTGGATACGACACGTTATAGCTTGTGCTACGAACGGTGATTCGAAGGAGTAAATTATATCTTCATACATATTCAGAGGTTGATAATCAGCACACAGAAATAAACAGTTTACTCTGAACTCTCGCTCAATTCAATTCCTCCTTTCGAACAAATTTTTGCGCTATTGTCGGGGAGCGCAATGGTTTTTATTAAGTTTTTGAACTAAAACGAATTTTTCCCTTTCTGTTTCAGGTTACAGGTTGAGGGAACAGGAAACAAAACTTGTAGTAACATATAAGTGATCTTGGGCCTCTGCTTTTGAAAGCAGAAACCAAGTACCCTCTGAATTATCACGTTTTCTCAGCTCAGGCTGCGGATCCGCGGCAAGGAAGAGTTCACTACTCATAATCTGTTTTGCAGGGCTGCTTGCTTTGCAAAATTATAGCTTGCTGCAAATTTATTTCTTGTATGCCATTACCAGGAGCTTGCTAATAAACTAACAGTAAAACATTTGTTGAAAAGTTTAAAAATTGATTAGACGTTTGCATTTTAGGCACGTATCTTTTTAATTCATTTACTTTACTGTTGAAGAGTGCTGGAGCAAAGTACGTTCGCATAGCATATAGAATAGGACTCATCTCTTGGTAGATTTAAATCGCTTTGAGTGAATCTTATTTGCATATACTGTACACTTGCACAAATCGACTTTAAGGGCACCACCCAATAACAAGATAAGGTGGGGGATTTAATCGCCCTTCCTTGGCCCAAAAAAAACATTTCAAGCACTCACAATACCAAGCTTTTAAATAAAAATTGATATACGTTGGCCCCTAGGGACATCCTGACTCGATAAGAGATTAGCCGTGGTTGAAAATTATTTCTGATTCATACTCCAGTCAAATCAGTGTCTAAGGTTGGGAATTAAGAGGTTAAGCCTCGAAGATACCGTGGTTGGCATAAATAAGGCCCGTTGCTTACGCAAGGATATCTCTGACCATATTTTGCCCCTACCTGGCTGATTAGCTGTGGTCTGATTTGAGCAATAACCTTCTTCAGTTCATCGATCAGTTAGGAGTCGTCTAGGTCCAGGGATCCTATGTTATTGTTTTTCTTTATTTTTATTTGTTATTTTTACTTTTTCGCTTGTTTGCTTGGTGAACGTTGTCTGTGATTGTGCATGCAAGGGTGGTACCGGGATCCAATTTCATCAAGACTTTTTAGGACTTCTACACTTACACCACTTCCTGACACAATCCCAATCATGGAGAACCAAACTTCTCTCCAAGATGAGTTCTACCTGATTCACACTTCACTTCATGCATTCTTCTACCTGAGGAAATGGAAACAATTTTGAGCTAAAGCCTCAGTTCATTAACACACTCCCTAGGATGCATATTTCTGTAGGATCGTTGAGATAAGGACTAATTGCGGAATTATCTCTTGTTGGCAACAATAATCTAAAACACAACACAAGTCAATATAAACACTAAACAAGAAAGATTAATCGTTAGTAAATAAGTAAACTTGCAATAAGGGAAACAAATCTCAGAAATTGACAAACGCAAACAAAGAGATTTATCCTGGTTCGGTCCTTGTGACCTACATCCAATCCCAAGCCACCCGCTTGAGATTTTCCTTTAACCTTGATCTTGCCACCCAAAATCAATACAACATGTACACCACTTGTCGAATCCCCTTCTCCAAATGTGTACACCTTCTCTTCCACCAAGAGAACACCTTCTCTTCTACCAAGAGAATACCTTTACCTTTGTACAACTACTTCTTCAACCAAGAAGCCTCCCGTGTACAAATAAACACTTTGAGAATTACAATACTTTTCCTATAGCCTTGGTACAGATGTGTATGTGGACAAGGTTCAGTATAGGAAAGATGAACTTCAGAGAACTTCACTAATGGAATTGTCTTTTGGTGAAGAACAGAAGTTAGGAAATCAGTTTTCAGGTTTTCTGTAATTTGGCTTTGGAAAACTGAATGAAAATCTTGTTTTTCTAACCTTTGGCCTTAGGAATAACTTCCCTATTTATAGCTGTAGACTAGGGTTAGTTAGGGTAGTTATGGGACCAATTCAGATGATATAGACGTTGGAAAATGTTGCCAAAAGGTTCAGATAACAGAAACTGTCCAACAGTCAGAAACTGCCTATAGTCGACTTGCCCATAGAGTTAGTCGACTAAGTTGGGCAATTTATACTGGGTTAGTCGACTAATATTGGGTATAAGTCGACTACAACATCTATTAGTCGACTATATAAACTGTTAAGTCGACTAACAGTGACAAACAGAGAGTTGGGATCTTTCAGAACAAAAGATAGTCGACTAGGGAAATCTATAAGTCGACTATACCATGTATTAGTCGACTAGGGAAATATATAAGTCGACTAATAACATTATTAGTCGACTAATCATTTTTATAAGTCGACTAATCACCCTATTAGTCTACTAATAGACAGGGTCAAGTCTACTAATAGGAAGGGTCAAGTCTACTAATAGGCTATGATATATGTGTGTGCATCAAGGCTTTTACATGCTATTTCATCTTTACAAACCACAACATCTCAACCCTCTTTGGCACAATTTGATCATGTCGGACTCTTGATTCGTCATGTGTAGAGCTCCAAATGAAATTGATTGTCACGAACGTCTTCATCGAAATAGGTTCCAACAATTTCTTCATTCGTAAGTTTGAAGAAGTGTGTTTGATGATGAAAATTCCTCAACTGGGGGAAGACGCTGTTAGATTGAGGTTCATTCCCTTCGCGCTTAAGGATATAGCCAAGAAATGGCTATATAATCTGCCTGCTAGTTCTATCTCGTCATGAGATGATTTTGTCAAAGTCTTTCTTAAGAAGTTCTATCTTATTCATAAAACGGCCCTCATCAGAAAAAACATAATGCAGTTTAAGTAGGAAACAAGTGAACCATTTTGAAAGTATTTTGAATGGTTTAAGGATTTACCTAATATCCTCATCACGGAATATAGAAGTGGCGGCAGTATTAAATTCTCTATAACGGATTAGATTATCAAACTAAGACGCTCCTTGAGGCTGTGTCAAGGGGAATTTTTTAAGAAAGATGAGAACTAGGGTTGGGACTTCTTTGAAGCTTTCGCAGAAAAAATCATTCAGTGGGAGTCTTGTCCCGAGAAAACTAACCCCACCACTTCCAGAACCAGTATACATTCAATGAATCCTTTATAACTGCCGAGGCAAAAATAACACAATTGATGAAGAGGCTCGAACTACTAGAGGCTAGGGATTCCAATTTAGTGAATCAGGTCAACCCAACACCAGTGATCAGTCCAGTTTGTACCTACTGTCATGCTCTTAATCACCTATTTGTGGAGTATCCTGCCTACCAAGCTTAAATGTATCCTGAAGACATGGATGCAGTATATGTCAGACCCAACTACAATCCATACTCCAAAACATACAAGCTAGGATGGAGGAACAATCCAAATTTCTCATGGAGTCAGTCTGGTCATGAGCAACCAAGGCAACAATTGTCACACCAATGCCCTGCTCAGTCTCTTTAACCCAGTTTCCACCAGAGTCAACCACATTTTCAATCCAATTACAAATATAACTTCCAGCCCACGTACCAGCAATAACAACAGAATCATCCAGATAAAAAATTGTCAGATTTGGAAAGAATGATTGAAACTTTGTCCAAAACCTAGGCCTTAATGATGAAGAATCACCACCAAGCAATCAATAGGTTAGAGGTTCAAATAGGTCAGCTGGGTAACTTATTAGATGAAAGACAAAAGGAAACACTGCCAAGTCAGCCGTTGCCTAATCCTAAGAACCCCTTTCCTATTCATGAAGCTGAAGACATAGGTCCAAGACAATGCAATACTGTTCATATCTTTAGATCTGGAAAATAAATTAACAATCAGGGTTTTAGTCATCCGTTCCTAATAAATCAGAGTCAAATTCTCCTGTAATTATACCACCAATTCAAAGTGATCCATCTTCAAGTTCACAACTGTCAACCTCCAAGTCCAATAATAAAGACAAAACAGATGAGCAACCTTACAAACCTATTGTACCATTCCATAATAGGCTAGCAAATAACAAGACTAATGCTCAAATGGAGAAGATTAGGGAAATGTTCAATCAGGTTCAGCTCAATGTACCCCTTCTTGATTCAATACAACAAGTCCTTTCATATGAAATTTTTTTAAAGATATGTGCACCAAGAAAACAAAAACAAATATCCTATAGAAGTTCTTCCTTGCATCAAACATAAGTGAGTTGCTCACCGGGCCCATTCCTGTGAAATAAAAAGACCCCAGAGTCTAACCACTTCCTGTATCATAGGCCAGACCATAATAAATAGGGCGTTACTTGATCTTGGAGCCAGCATCAATCTACTTCCCTTTTCTGTGTATCAACAACTCGGGCTGGGTGACCTCCATCCAACCAGAGTTACTATATAATTGGCTGACTGATCTGTAAAGATTCCCAAAGGGAAAGATTGCAGATGTTCTCATACGGGTCGGGAAATTCACTTACCCCGTGGATTTCATTGTTCTGGAGACAAAACTCGTACATAATCTGAAAGCACAGACCCCTGTCATTCTAGGACGACCTTTCCTAGCCACGAAAATGCAATAATAAAATGTAGGAACGGGTCAATGCATCTGACTTTTGAGATATGACGAAAGAGGCAAAAGTTTTCCACCTGGGAAAAGAACCTCGAGACTTGGATGATCAGTCGTTTGAAGTGAACTTAATTGAAGGATTAACAGGTGAACACGATAAGGAGATTGAATATGAGTCTGATGGAGAATTCAAATTGGAGTCTGATGACTTCAATCTTGACCAAATCATCGAATCGACGGTGGAATGGGTAACAAATGCACCCCCTATCCTCAACCTACAAGAAGAACAACAAATGCAATCTATTGGAGAAGTGGTCCAAGGGAATGACTCTCTTGAGGTATATTCGGATACTCAACTAGATGATAATACTAGTTCTTCTTGTAATGAGTGTATGGATGCACATACTTTAAATGAAGAACTATCTATGGTATGTGAATAAATGATTTCAAAGTTTGAAGTTTTAAAAACAGGAATTCTAAATCAAAAGAAGAAAAAAAAATTTGTCTTCAACACTAAACATAGTTATACAGGAAAGGGATGTGATTTCAAATGAAAGGAACTCGTTGAAATCCCATTAATCTTGCCTTAAATGAAAATAAGATTTTGAAGAATAAAAATGATTGTGATGATGTTTTGAAGAAAAATAAGGCTTTATCTTAAAACTAAATTTTGTTTTAAAAGAGAACAATTCTTTGAAAATAAAATAGATTTAATTTCAAAAGAATTGGATTTGATTTCAAATGAAAATAATCTTTGAAAAATAATTTAGATTGCCATGCTACTACATCTTCATCATCTAATATTTCTATTGCATGCTCCACATCTTCTTTTAATATTGAAAATGATTTATGTACGTTAAAGAAGAGTGTAGATTGTTTGGGCTCCACTTTGAGCCAATGTGTTATAGATCACAAGAAATTAGAATCCATGTTTCACAAGAAACATGCACCTCATATTCATGCATATTATTCATGGCATACCACCCATGTACACCATGATCACACCCATTCTCATATGTATGCTAGAGTGTACACATGTACACATTGTGGCCGCAAAGGCCAACTCACAAGATTTTACTATAAAAGACTAAATTCTGTAAATTTTGCAAATAATAATGTTTGGCTTAGGAAGGTGCTAACCCCCATGGACCCAATAAGATATGGGTGCCAAAATCGACCCCTATTGTATTTGATGTAGGTGTATGCTCTCACTTGACGTGAGGGTATTGGTGCCTTGATGGTGAATATGCTTGAGCTTAATGGACAATACATTGGATGCATCTTGATTGGAGTTCATTTTGTATCATTTTATACTACCTTATAATGCTTTATGTTAATAAAATAGGATTTTTATTGCTTTTCTCTCTTATTTTTTAGGTCCACTCTTTAATGGAGAAGAAGGCCCAAATCTTTGGATTTTGAGGAATTTAAGGTGTTTTAGGAGCCCACAACAATGAAGCCCAATTCTAGAATGATTCAAAGCATATTCTCTAACTTTTAGAAGCTCAGCTGGGCACACGCAACATAACAGAATGTCAGAGAATTCGTTGGCGCAACGGCCAAGATGCTTTCGCGGATCCGCGGCACTTTGATTGTTATACATATTTGCATATTTTACCACTTCTATACCATGCATATTGTATATAAAAATGTGATTTTTAATCCTTTTCTCTCTATTTTTGCAGGTCCACAACTTAAAAGAGAAAAAGCCCAAAATCTCTTTAAATTAGCAATAATTAAAGAGATTAATTCCAAGCCCAAAAGAGAGCCCAAGTTTAAACCCAGGATCCAGAGAATTCTACGCGCCAGCTCAAGACTCTAGAAGGCCACGTGGATAACAACCTCGTAACAAACTCGTACCAGAAAGTTGTTACCCAACAACTTCAGTTGAGCCGCAAAATCCGGGATTTTCCCGCCAATTTGCGGCAGTTACAGGTCTGTTGGATCCCAGATTTTGCGCCAACGGCCAGGGCTCTAGATCCTTCTCACTGAGGGCTATAAATGGAGGGCCAGGGTCTGCACGAGAGAACAGAGAAGAGAGAGGAGCGAACTAGGGAAACTCTTGTATTTTGTTTTAGTATTCTCCTAGGTTTTAGTCTCCATCTTCTTCCTCCTAGAGATTTTGTCAAGAGAGAGAGTGAGTGTTGTTGAAAGTTTGTAATCAAGGAGGTGACATCACTTGTAACAAGGGTTAATCAAAGCTTCGTCTTCTCTTTGCAAGTTCTAGTACGTTTTACTTTGCATTGCTTTACTTACTTTGCTTTCTTGCATTTTCATTGCTTTACTTCTCTTTGCTTTACATCATGAAGTGTTGTTTTGGTACTTGTGTAATGGATAGCTAAATTTCTATTGCATGGCTAGCTAACAACTTACATAGCTAACTTCTATCTCTTTGAATGATTGCTTATCTTTATACTTGCATTGTGAGAGTTTCTTTTACTTACCAAGGAAGTAGAGTTGCTTTCCCTTGGTGAATGCTTGTTCAAACTCCATATGACTCATGTGTGCCTCATTTAGAGCCTTGTCTAGAACAAGAGCCTTGATGGAACATGGAGATGGAACACCAAACATGTGCTACTTGTAGAACAACTTCTTTACTTCAAGCTAATTTGTTGTTATGTCTTGAATGTTCAAATGAATGTTGATTCTTCTAACTTAGCATCCCTTGAGTACCAATCCTAGAGTTCATCATTGAAAATCTATCTAGAGAGCCAATGAATCAATATGAGGCTTCAAGCTAAGAACAAGAGAACACTCATCTTCAAAACGGTAAAGTACTTGAACAAACAAGCAAAGTAATCTCTATTCCCAATGAATCAACATGAGGCAATCAAGCATCACCATTGAGTATAGTATGTTAGCGAAGTAAAGTTAGCTAGCCATGTACTTTCTCATCTAAAGTCTTCCAAACATTTTCTTTACTAGCTTCTTTTCTCTTAGCAATACACTTTACTAAAGTTCTTTTGATTTCTTTTCCATCATGCACAAATCAACCACTTCTTCTATTTTCTTTTCCATGTTTCTTGCATTTGTGTAAATAACAAAGAAGAATCTTCGTTTTCATTTCTTCACTCCGAGCCGTAAAACTTCCAACGTGAGCTCTCCTCGAGGATCGACCCGGTATAGCTATTGCTATAGCGGAGATTGGAAAGGATATATTAACCATCTTAATACATTGTGAAGTGATCCGAGCACCGAGGTTGACTCTAAACTTTTCCTCTTTCATTGAATATTTGTGCAATAACTTCACACATCTCTTTCCTAACAAATTTTTGGCGCCGTTGCCGGGGAGAGCAACGGTTTTTGATTTCAAGTGAAGAACTAAACGAATCTTCTTCTCTGTTGCAGGTTACAGGTTGAAGAAACAGGAAAATTTGCATTGCAGAAACATATAAGTGGACCTGGGCCTCTGCTCTCGAAAGCAGAGACCAGGATCCCTCTGAATGGCCGCAAATTCTTGGTTTTTGCCACAGAATTGCGGCAAGGAGGAGTTGACTACTGACCACTTTTCTGCAAGGCTTACTTCTCTACAAAATACAGCTGCTGCAATACTTAAAATCTTGTATGCTTCACCTTATATCTGCTAATCAACAGTAAAAAATTTTTTTGCAAAGTTAAAAAAATTGTTTAGACATTTGCATTCTAGGCACGTGTCTTTCAATTCCTTTAATTTTACTGTTGAAGAGTGCTGGAGGCAAGGTACGTAAGCATAGCATATAGACTAGGACTCACTCTTTGTTTGATTTAATTAAGCTTTGAGTGAACCTTGTTTGTTATATCGTACACTTGCACGAATCAACTTTAAGGGCATCACCCATAAAAAGATAAGGTGGGGATTTTATCACCCTTTCCTTAGCCCACAAATCATTTTCCCACGCACTCACAATCCTAAGCTTCTAAATAAAAACTGCTAGACGCTGGACCTAGGAACATTCGGACTCACTTAGGAGATTATCCTAAGGGGAAAGTGTTAGAAATTGACTTTTGTAAAATCAGTGTCTAGGAAAGGGGTTGAGGGCCGAAAGCCCGAAGGTTGCTGGTTACTTAATTAAGGACGTCTCTGACGGAAAACCTCCCACCAACCTTGACCTTCCCTGGCTGATTTGCTTATAGTCAAAGTCTACACCAAACCTCCTGTGGACGATCTAAAGTTAGGAGTCGTCTAGGTCCAGGAAACCTAGAAAGCTTGGATTGATTTTTTTTCTTGATTGTTATTTTTCATTTTTCGCCTGTGTGATCGGTGCACGTTGATTGTGTAATTGTATGCAAGAGTGGTATCGAGATCCGAATTCTGCTAGGCTTGTGAGAGTTTCTACACTAGCACATACACCTCCACTCGACACAATTCCAGTCATGACCAACAACGTTTCGTTGCAAGACAAGTTCTATCCTATTCGCACATCACTTCCATCTTGCATTCTCCTCCCAAACACAAATGGAAATAATTTTGAGTTGAAGCCCCAGTTCATAAACACACTTCCACGATTCCATGGCATTGAATCTGAGGATGCGTGCTTCTTCATCCGAGAGTTTGAAGAAGTATGCCTTATGATGAGAATTTCCCAGTTAACCGAGGATGCTGTCAGACTTAGGTTTATACCTTTTGCACTTAAGGATATTGCTAAGAAGTGGCTTTATAATCTCCCAGTCAGCTCAATTTCTTCATGGGATGATTTCGTTAAGGTCTTTCTTAAAAAGTTTTATCCTATCCATAAGACAGCCATTATGAGGAAGAATATAATGCAATTCAAACAAGAAGCAAATGAACCGTTTTGGAAGTACTTTGAGCGCTTCAAAGACCTAGTAGCCCTGTGTCCCCATCACGGTATAGAAAAATGGCGCCAGTGCCAGATTATCTATGATGGGCTTGATTATCAGACTAAGACGCTCCTTGAAACCATGTGTCAAGGAGAATTCTTAAAGAAGGATGAAGATTAGGGTTGGGATCTTTTTGAAGCCCTAGCTGAAAAGACAGTCCAGTGGGAGTCATGTACTGAGAAACCCACACCCACAACTTCCAGAACAGGTTTACACTCCATAGAATCCTCGATAGCTGCAGAAGCTAAAATTACACAATTGATGAAGAGGATTGAGTTGCTAGAGTCCAGGGAAAATTCTGCTGTTAATCAGGTCAACCCATCACCTGTGGTAAACCCGGGTTGTACCTACTGCCATGATCTGAATCATCTGTTTGAGGAGTGTCCAGTATATCAAACTCAAATGTTTCAGGAGAGTACGAATGCCGCATACACCAGACCCACTTACAATCCTTACTCCAAGACTTACAATCCGGGATGGCGTAACCATCCAAACTTTTCTTGGAGTCAGTCTGGTCCTAAGCAGCCGAGACAACCATTTTCACAACAATACCCTGCTCAAACTCATCCACCGACTTACCACCAGAACCCACCAAATGTTCATTCATACCAGAGTCCACCCAGGTTCCAGTCATATCAAAATCCTGTGCCTTACCAAGCAAATTTTCAGCCCCAGTATCAGCATCATCCACCACCCAATCCTTCAGACAAGAGAATTTCTGATTTGGAGAAAATGATAGAGACCTTATCTAAGACCCAAGCTTCAATGATGAACAATCAGTAGCAGGACATGAATAAATTGCAAATCCAGATAGGGCAGTTGGCTAACTCTCTGACTGAACGACAAAAAGAATGTTACCTAGCCAACCAGTGCCCAATCCTAAAACTCATTTTCCCCTGCACGAAGTTGAAGACTTGGGCCCCAGCCAATGCCAAGCTATTCAAATCCTTAGATCTGGAAAGCATGTAGATAATAAGGTTTCAAATCAGTCTCCCAAATCTGTGTCAAAACCACCACCTTCTGTTCCAATTCAACCGATTCAAGATAGTCCTTCTTCAAGCACACAACCATCCACTTCCCAGTCCAAAGGAAAAGAGAAAGTTGATGAGCAAACATACAAGCCTGTTGTCCCATTCCCAAATAGGCTCACAAATCATAAGATGAATGCTCACATGGAGAAGATAAGAGAGATATTCAACCAAGTACAAATCAACATCCCTCTCCTTGATGCTATTCAACAAGTCCCATCCTACGCCAAGTTTCTAAAAGAAATGTGTACCAAAAGAGAAAAGCAAATGTCCCTAAAAAAGTCTTCTTGGCTTCCAACATAAGTGAACTACTCAATGGTCCAATCCCTGTGAAATACAAAGATCCAGGGAGCCCAACCATTTCTTGCATCATAGGGCAGACCACCATAAATAAGGCTTTGCTAGACTTGGGCGCGAGCATCAATCTTCTCCCCTTTTCCGTGTATCAGCAGTTAGGGTTAGGCAACCTTCGTCCAACCCAGATGACTATACAATTGGCTGACCGCTCTGTAAAGATTCCCAAGGGAGAGATTACAGATGTTTTAATACGGGTCGGGGAATTCATTTACCCCGTAGACTTTGTTGTTCTTGAAACACAACCCGTACAAAATCACAGAGCACAGACACCTATCATTCTCGGACGACCTTTCTTAGCCACCGCAAATGCGATCATCAACTGTAGAAATGGATCGATGCGGCTAACTTTTGGAGATATGACAAAAGAGGTGAATGTTTTCCATCTGGGAAAGCAGCCAAGGGATTTGGACAATGACTCTTTCGAAGTAAACTTGATAGAGGGATTAACTAGTGAACATGTTGAGGAGATTGAGTATGAGTCTGAAGAGGAATTTGAGTTGGAGTCTGATGACTTCAACCTTGATCAGATTGTTGAATCAAATGTTGAAAGGACCACAAATTCCACCCCTATTCTTCCCTTGAACCATGAACAACCAGTGATAGATCCTATCCCTTCTTCTGAGCTTAAGATTCTTCCCGACCATCTCAAGTACAAGTACTTGGATGAGAAGGAATCCTTTCCTGTAATAATTGCATCCAATCTCACTGAACAACAAGAAGAGGATCTCCTTTCGGTGTTAAGGGAAAATAGAGAAGCCATTGGTTGGACCATGGCTGATATCAAGGGGATTAGTCCTTCCATTGT
Source organism: Agave tequilana (assembly GCA_038442645.1). Taxonomy (NCBI): domain Eukaryota; kingdom Viridiplantae; phylum Streptophyta; class Magnoliopsida; order Asparagales; family Asparagaceae; genus Agave; species Agave tequilana. Next base: position 65,024 of record JAVJIF010005383.1, read on the forward strand.
TCAACATAGGATTCATTTGACGGAAGATGCCAAGCCTAAACGAGACCCACAGCGTAGACTTAACCCAATTATACAAGAAGCTGTTAGATCTGAGATTTTGAAACTATTAGACAATGGGATTATCTATCCCATATCCGATAGTCAATGGGTAAGTCCAGTTCACGCTGTGCCTAAGAAAGCAGGATTTACTGTGGTGGAAAATGAGAATAAAGAATTGATACAAACACGTCTTCCAACGAAGATTCGAGTTTGTATTGATTACAGGAAACTGAACACTGCCACACGTAAAGACCACTTTCCACTTCCTTTCATTGATCAAATGCTGGAGAGATTGGCGGGACACGAGTATTACTGTTTCCTGGATGGATATTCAGGATATAATCAAATCCCAATTGCTCCCGAGGACCAAGATAAGACTACCTTCACCTGTCCTTTTGGAACATTTGCTTACCGAAGGATGCCCTTCGGTTTATGCAATGCTCCTGCAACATTTCAACGTTGCATGTTGAGCCTTTTTTCGACATGGTGGAGAAATTTTTGGAAATTTTCATGGATGATTTTTCGATTTATGGGGATTCCTTTGAGCAATGCTTGTACCATTTGAAGTTGGTGTTACAATGCTGTATGGAGAAAAATTTAACACTTAATTGGGAAAAGTGTCACTTTATGGTCAAGCAAGGAATCGTACTTGGGCACAAGGTATCAAGAATAGGAATTGAGGTGGACAAGTCTAAAGTGAAAGTCATAACAAAGCTCACTGAACCAACATGCTTAAAGGACATTAGATCATTCTTAGGGCACGCCAGTTTCTATAGGCGATTTATTCAAGGGTTTAGCAACATTGTAAGACCCTTGACAAATCTCTTAGGAAAGGATGTACCCTTTATATTTGATGAGGAATGTCAAAAATCATGGAAGGAGCTTAAGAATAGACTTGTCTCAGCACCGATCATCTCTGCACCAGATTGGACCAAGCCTTTTGAGATTATGTGTGATGCCTCTGACTTTGCTATAGGCGCCGTTTTAGGACAGCGTGTTGATAATAGGCAACACGTAATCTATTATGCTAGCAGAACGCTGAATGATGCCCAACTCAATTATACAACTACTGAAAAGGAATTTTTAGCGGTTGTCTTTGCGTTGGAGAAGTTTCGCCAATATCTGCTAGGGTCCAGGACAATCATTTTTACTGATCACTCCGCCCTAAAGTACTTAATGCAAAAGAAGATGCTAAGGCAAGACTTATTCGATGGATACTTCTTTTGCAAGAGTTTGATTTGGAGATTAAAGACAAAAAGGGCGTTGAGAACGTGGTAGCTGATCATTTGTCAAGAATCCCAATGCACCTAAAGAGAGAATACCAATTAATGATGATTTTCCTAACGAGCATATTTTTGAGATGTGTGGAGAGCCCTGGTATGCTGACATAGTGAATTACCTTGCTACCAGCAAATACCTTCTCATTGGTCAGGCCAGGAAAAACACCGTTTCATACGTCAAATGCGGTTCTTCTTTTGGGATGAACCGTATTTATTCAAATATTGTCCTGACCAAATCATACGTAGGTGCCTTCCTGAGGATGAACATCAGAGTGTTTTGACATTTTGTCACAAGTTAGCTTGCGGTGGACATTTTGGTCCACGAAAACTGCTGAGAAAGTGCTTCAGAGTGGATTCTACTGGCCCACTCTCTTTAAGGATGCTATACTTTTTGCAAGCTATGTGATAAGTGTCAAATGATGGGTCGTATCACACAGAGAGATATGATACCCCTCACACCCATCTTGGAAGTCGAAATTTTTGACTTATGGGGCATCAACTTTATGGGACCCTTTCCTCTGTCCTATGGTAACCAATACATTTTGGTAGCCGTAGATTATGTTTCCAAATGGGCTGAAGCAATTCCAACAAGGACAAATGACAACCATGTTGTCATCAAGTTTTTACGAGAAAACATCATCTCTCGCTTCGGAGCCCCCCGTGCGATAATAAGCGACAATGGGAGTCATTTTTGCAATAGGGCTTTTGAAGCCTTGATGCATAAATACTCTATTACTCACAAATTATCCACGGCTTACCATCCTCAAACCAATGGGCAAGTTGAAGTCACGAATAGACAAATAAAACTCATTCTGGAGAAAACTGTAGGACAGAACCGTAAGGATTGGTCCATCAGACTCACTGATGCCTTATGGGCATACAGGACCGCTTACAAGACTGTCCTCGGTATGTCTCCATATCGAGTTATATTTGGAAAACCTTGTCACTTGCCTGTTGAATTAGAACACCGAGCAATGTGGGCTTTAAAGCAGCTAAACTTGGATTTGGATAAAGCCGGTGCTTTAAGGAAGTTGCAGATATCCGAGCTTGAAGAGTTAAGAAACGAAGTATATGACAATGCTCGGATCACGAAACACAGAACCAAGCTTTTTCACGATAAATCCATTCATCGGAAAATTTTTGTCGTAGGACAAAAGGTTCTGTTGTATAATTCACGACTCCACCTTTTTCCTGGTAAATTGAGAACCAGGTGGTCAGGGCCATTCATTGTTCAAAATGTCTTCTCACATGGTGCGATTGAGATTCTTGACCCGAATAATGGCAACAAATTCACTGTGAACGGTCAACGTTTAAAGCCATTCCTTACCACCGATTCCGTGTCACACGAAGTTCATGAATTGGGTCTTTTTGACCCAGTTTATCTGTGACCATTCCATCTGTATAGTTTCCCGAGTTTTTCCCTGCATATCATTTTGGGACCATTTTTTGTAAATAAAATTTTGTAAATATAAAAAAAAATAAAAAAAATAATAATAAGAGAATTTTTCCTAGGATTTTACCTCTTTTCCTAGGTCATCCTCATTTTTCAATTCTTTACCCTAGGTTTGTAAATATACCTTTGACCTAGGGGTAAAATTGGAAATGTCATTCTACTTACCCCCTATAAATGCTCTCTTCACCTACCCTTCCTCCCTCACACGAACAAATCCTCTCAGATCTGAACTCCTTCTTCCCGAGCCGACCTCTGCAAAATTTTCCCTTCACCTGGAACTTCCTTTTTGCCGCAATTTCCCATCTTCAGCCGCAGATCCGCCGCACTCCGGCCACTTCTGGCGCCCAGAAAATTTCTGGCCGGTTGATTTATTCTTCTGGTGGCAGATCCAGAGCCATTCTTCCAATTCTGTCCCGGGTGCCTTCTGCACATCTGTTTTTGGATTTCCCCCCACGATCTCCGGGGGTGGTTTGATTTCTTATACTTAAATCCTTTGCTTTAATTCCATTATCATCCATGGCCCCGAATTTATTTGTAGAAAGGGATTTTTCCATACTTTTGAATGATAGTGGTGGGTATGGGCACATCTTTGTGGATAGAATACGTGCATGGAATTGGTACTCTTTGGTCTATGATAACAATGACTACGATGCATATTATTGCCCTGATCTTGTCACTACTTTTTATAATTCAATTGATCATGCATCTGTGAATTTTGACACGCACCAATTTGTAGTACACATGCCATTCGGTGACATCTTTGTCACAATTCCACTCATTGCTGAAATCACTAATGTCCCTATTCATCCCCACCATAGCGACCCCTTGCCATTGCTAGATTACATACCCATCATGGGGGTCCGCTGTACAATTCAGGACCGTGGGCTCAAAGCCAACACGACTTTTCGAAATGTTCATTGCATTGGACGCTGGGTTCAACGCAACATTTTTGGGCTTGACCATCAATCTTCCTTTAACAGACCCGTGTTACAAATAATCCATGATTTAATGACACATAACCACACGATCTGTTTGAATAGGGCCATCTTCCGTGCCATTCTTGAACATTCCCTCCCGCACTCGGGTCCAAAGCATTCCCATTCAATCTTAATCACACGTCTGTGTAAACATTTCATATCAGACGCTGTCTTTAATACATTTGACCGAGTGCCTGTTACTGTAGAGAGACCCACAAGCTCATATAATGGTTGCTTGCAGGCGCTCTGGACACCCAGTGCCCAGCCTGAGGATGTACCTGTGGAGTCCTCTTCGGAGGAAAGCCTGGAGGAGATAGATGAGCCACAATTCTGGAGGCAGGACCCCCAACTGAGTCACGAACCTTCATGTCCACCATGTGGAAGGGCATGAAGAAAATCTTTAGGGGACAAGTGAGGCTGAGAAAGAAGGTAGAGGAGCAATCCTCTCAGCTAGGTCGTATGGAGGCAGCGTTGAGGAGATCACAGTCGGCTGGACCTAGCACCACCGTGGGTCCAAAGCGACAGAGGGAGTAGCTTTTTCCTTTACCTATTTCATGCATCATTTCATCTTTCATACATTGAGGACAATCCATGAGATAGGTATGGGGGGGTAGATGCTAACATAGGATTTTTCATTTTCTTTCTAGGCCTTTTATTTTTTTAGGATTTTCAATTTCTTTTTAGGTTTTCTTTTTAGATTTTACCTTTCTTATAGATTTTCTACTTTCTTTTTAGATTTTACTTTTCTTTTAGAAAAATAAAAAAATATATAAAAAAAATTCTTGATCCATGTTTAAAATATCAAACTTGAAATTTAGGGATTAAGGAAGCTCTTAACTAAGATTTCTAATTATAAGTTGAAAAGAAGAGTTTTGTTAGATTTTTAGGTTAAGTAATAAAGGATTAGAAAAATTACTAGATTTTAATTCTTTCTTTAGATATATACATTAAACATATTGAAGGATTAATCAAAGACTTTGTGATTTTAGTTACATATATATATAATAAAAAAAAATGTACATAAATAAATAATAAATACCTAGCCACTAACTAAGCTGGTTAGCCGTGCCTCAAGAAGCATTGCCGATCACGCCTAAAGGTGGCTAAGTCCTTAAATTCCTTCGTGGCCTAGTTTACTTGAGTCATCGAACCCGAGGGATGTTTTCTCATCTGGTGCCCTAAGACCGTCTGGTTTGGGAGTCATCGGTAAGAGACTCGTTACAAGGGTAAACTAGAAAGCCTAAGGATGCTAAGGAAATGTAAATAAATAAACATTGTATATAAAAAAAGAGAAAAGAAAAAAAAATATATTATATATATAAGTAAACAAATGAACTTAGTCTAAGAAAGATCCTTCATATTTATAGATGTATATATCCTAGGATTGATGCAAAATCCGGTTTTTGATCTTTTCCCTAAAATCTTAACCTAAATTGAAAACAAAACTCCAAATAGACACTTATAAGAGAGTGAAAAGTTTAGAGTAACTGAAACCTATAGCTCAAGTTAGAATCTTTAAAACATGGATCAAAATTTTCACTAACCCTTTTATTTTTCTTTATGGATTTTGTGGGTGCAATCCGCTGAAAACCCTCAGGAGACAACACTCCTCCTCTAGGGTAACCTAGAGGTTTAACGGCTTGTTGCACGTGCTCAGTGCAATCGTGTCACCTACGAAAGTGGTGTAATAAATTAGTTAGGATTTTCTTTCTTTTTCTTTCTTTTTTGCTCGAGGACGAGCAAAAGCTAGGTATGGGGGTGTTATTGTTATACATATTTGCATATTTTACCACTTCCATACCATGCATATTGTATATAAAAATGTGATTTTTTATCCTTTTCTCTCTATTTTTGCAGGTCCACAACTTAAAAGAGAAAAAGCCCAAAAATCTCTTTAAATTAGCAATAATTAAGAGATTAATTCCAAGCCCAAAAGAAAGCCAAAGTTTAAACCCAGGATCCAGAGAATTCTACGCGCCAGCTCAAGACTCTAGAAGGCCACGTGGATAACAACCTCGTAACAAACTCGTACCAGAAAGTTGTTACCCAACAACTTCAGTTGAGCCGCAAAATCCGGGATTTTCCCGCCAATTTGCGGCAGTTACAGGTCTGTTGGATCCCAGATTTTGCGCCAACGGCCAGGGCTCTAGATCCTTCTCACTGAGGGCTATAAATGGAGGACCAGGGTCTGCATGAGAGAACAGAGAAGAGAGAGGAGAGAACTAGGGAAACTCTTGTATTTTGTTTTAGTATTCTCCTAGGTTTTAGTCTCCATCTTCTTCCTCCTAGAGATTTTGTCAAAGAGAGAGAGTGAGTGCTGTTGAAAGCTTGTAACCAAGGAGGTGACATCACTTGTAACAAGGGTTATCAAAGTTTCGTCTTCTCTTTGCAAGTTCTAGTACGTTTTACTTTGCATTGCTTTACTTACTTTGCTTTCTTGCATTTTCATTGCTTTACTTCTCTTTGCTTTACATCATGAAGTGTTGTTTTGGTACTTGTGTAATGGATAGCTAAATTTCTATTGCATGGCTAGCTAACAACTTACATAGCTAACTTCTATCTCTTTGAATGATTGCTTATCTTTATACTTGCATTGTGAGAGTTTCTTTTACTTACCAAGGAAGTAGAGTTGCTTTCCCTTGGTGAATGCTTGTTCAAACTCCATATGACTCATGTGTGCCTCATTTAGAGCCTTGTCTAGAACAAGAGCCTTGATGGAACATGGAGATGGATCACCAAACATGTGCTACTTGTAGAACAACTTCTTTACTTCAAGCTAATTTGTTGTTATGTCTTGAATGTTCAAATGAATGTTGATTCTTCTAACTTAGCATCCCTTGAGTACCAATCCTAGAGTTCATCATTGAAAATCTATAGAGAGCCAATGAATCAATATGAGGCTTCAAGCTAAGAACAAGAGAACACTCATCTTCAAAATGGTAAAGTACTTGAACAAACAAGCAAAGTAATCTCTATTACCAATGAATCAACATGAGGCAATCAAGCATCACCATTGAGTATAGTAAGTTAGCGAAGTAAGTTAGCTAGCCATGTACTTTCTCATCTAAAGTCTTCCAAACATTTTCTTTACTACTTCTTTTCTCTTAGCAATACACTTTACTAAAGTTCTTTTGATTTCTTTTCCATCATGCACAAATCAACCACTTCTTCTATTTTCTTTTCCATGTTTCTTGCATTTGTGTAAATAACAAAGAAGAATCTTCGTTTTCATTTCTTCACTCCGAACCGTAAAACTTCCAACGTGAGCTCTCCTCGAGGATCGACCCGGTATAGCTATTGCTATAGCGGAGATTGGAAAGGATATATTAACCATCTTAAATACATTGTGAAGTGATCCAAGCACCGAGGTTGACTCTAAACTTTTCCTCTTTCATTGAATATTTGTGCAATAACTTCACACATCTCTTTCCTAAACACACTTCCTTGGCCATTGATCAAGCGATTGATCCTACGGCTGTGGTGGTACGTTATCTTCTCCTGAAGCTTATAAATAGACCCTAGGGCCTCTGTATAAAGGGAGGAGAGAATAGCATTTTGTTTAGGCAATTAGATAGTATTTTCTTTAAGATCTCTTTAATCTTCTTGTGTAATTTTCATTTTCTCCTTCTAGGTCCAGAAAAGAGAGAGTGAGAGTGAGAGAGATCTCTGTAATTGAAGGAGTGACAACTCAATACAAGACTCATGCTTTTCTTCCTCAATTCTTTCTTGTTCTATTGCATTTACCTTCAAGTTCTTTACTTTCTTGCACTTGTTTTTCTACAATGACTTCTTGCTTGTTTTTCTTTTCTATGGCTAACTAATCACTAACATGACTAGCTAACTTCTAATACTACTAACTACTAACTCTTGGGTGATTGCTAACTCATATGATTATTGGATGTTTTTATTTCTAGTCTTGTGATTAACAAGTCTTTTATTTCCAATGATGATGAGTAGTATTTCAATTCTAGTGAATCTTTGTATCACCTCTATATGATTCATGTGTGCCTCATTTAGAGCCTTCTCTCTTGAACAATGCCTTGATGGAACATGAGATGGATCACTTTAGTATGCTAACATCTATTGTACAAGTTTCTTATTTCATGCTAGCTTGTTATAGTTTTAATGGACCAATGAATCTTACATTCTTGCTTAGCATACCTAAGTGTGAATGCTTACGTTCCATTATTGAGAATCTATTAGGAGCCGATGATCCAAGGAGGTCACCTAGCCAAGCTTAGATTCGAACACAATCTCAATTTGGGACAACATTGATTTGACAAAACAAGAGGTACTATTGCCAATGAATCTACATGAGGCATGAATCACCCGACGAGATTAGTAAGTTAGTAGTGTAGAATGTTAGTTAGTCATGACCTTCTCTTAATTGAATTTCAAAACTCCTTTCTAAACTGTCTCCTTTTCCAACATCACCGTTTTTCATTCCTTTTTTCTTTTCTTAACAAACTCTACAAAAATTCTTCACTCTCTTTCTATCTTGTTTTGTTTTCCAGTTTTAAACAAAGAAGAACCTTCATTTTTCTTCTCAAAAACTTCAACATAAAATCGTGAACGCTTCCAGTGCTAGTCCTCCCTGTAAATACGACCCGTTATAGCTTGTCCTACGAATGGTGATTCGAAGGAGTAAAGTAAACCTTCATACATATTCAGAGGTTGATAATCAACACACGACATAAACAGTTTACTCTGAACTCTCGCTCATTCAATTCCTCATTTCGAACAAATTTTTGGCACTATTGTTGGGGAGCGCGATGGTTTTTATTGAGTTTTTGAACTAAAACGAATTTTTTCCTCTCTGTTTCAGGTTACAGGTTAAGGGAACAGAAAATAAGACTTGTTGTAACATATAAGTGATCTTGGGCCTTTGCTCTTGAAAGCAGAAACCAAGTACCCTCTGAATTATCGCATTTTCTCGGCTCTGGCTGCGGATCTGTGGCGAGGAAGAGTTCACTACTCACAATCTGTTTTGCAGAGCTACTTGCTTTGCAAAAATATAGCTTTCTGCAAATTTATTTCTTGTATGCCATTACCAGGAGCTTGCTAATAAACTAACAGTAAAACATTTGTTGAAAAGCTTAAAAATTCATTAGACGGTTGCATTTGAGGGACGTGTCTTTTTAATTCATTTACTTTACTGTTAAAGAGTGTTGGAGCAAGGTACGTTCGCATAGCATATAGAATAGGACTTATCTATTGGTTGATTTAAATCGCTTTGAGTGAACCTTGTTTGCATATACTGTACACTTGCACAAATCGACTTTAAGGGCACCACCCCAAGAACAAGATAAGGTGGGGGATTTAATCCCCCTTCTTTGGCCCAAAAATAACATTCCAAGCACTCACAATACCAAGCTTTAAATAAAATTGGAGACGTTGGCCCCTAGGGACATCCGGACTAGATAAGAGATTAGCCGTGGTTGGAAATTGTTTCTGATTCATACTCCAGTCAAATAAGTGTCTAAGGTTAGGGATTAAGAGGTTAAGCCTTGAAGATACCGTGGTTTGGCGTAATTAAGGCCCGTTGCTTACGCACGGATACCTCCGACCATATTTTGCCCCTACCTGGCTGATTAGCTGTGGTCTGATTCGAGCAATAACCTTCTTCGGTTCATCGACCAGTTAGGAGTCGTCTAGGTCCAGGGATACTAGATAGCTTGTGATTGTTTTTCTTTATTTTTATTTTTATTTTCCCTTTTTCGCTCGTTTGCTTGGTGAACGTTGTCTGTGATTGTGCATGCAAGAGTGGTACCGGGATCTAATTTCATCAAGACTTGTTAGGATTTATACACTTGCACCACTTCCTGACACAATCCCAATCATGGCAAATCAAACTTCTCTCCAAGACAAGTTCTACCCGATTCGCACTTCACTTCATGCATTCTTCTACCTGAGGAAATGGAAACAATTTTGAGCTAAAGCCTCAGTTCATTAACACACTCCCTAGGTTTCATGGCCTAGAATCTGACGATGCATATTTCTTCATTCGTAAGTTTGAAGAAGTGTGTTTGATGATGAGAATTCCTCAACTTGGGGAAGACGCTGTTAGATTGAGATTCATTCCCTTTGCGCTTAAGGACATAGCCAAGAATGGCTATATAATCTGCCTGCTAGTTCTATCTTGTCAGGGGATGATTTTGTCAAAATCTTTCTTAAGAAGTTCTATCCCATCCATAAAACGGCCCTCATTAGAAAAACATAATGCAATTTAAGTAGGAAACAAGTGAACCATTCTAGATGTATTTTGAATGGTTTAAGGATTTACTAGCCTAATGTCCTCATCATGGAATAGAGAAGTGGCGGTAATGCCAAATTCTCTATGACGGACTAGACTAACAAACTAAGCGCTCCTTGAGACTATGTTTCAAGGAAAATTTTTGAAGAAGATGAGAACTAGGGTTGGGACCTCTTTGAAGCTTTAGCAGAAAAAATAATTCAGTGGGAGTCTTGCCCCGAGAAACTAACCCCACCACTTCCAGAACCAGTATACATTCAATTGAATGCTTTATAGCTGTCGAGGCAAAAATAACACAATTAATGAAGAGGCTCGAACTATTAGAGGCAAGGGATTCCAATTCAGTGAATCAGGTCAAACCAACACCAGTGATCAATCCAGGTTGTACCTACTGTCATGCTCTTAATCACCTGTTTGAGGAGTGTCCTGTCTACCAAGCTCAAATGTATCCTGAAGTCATGAATGCAACATGTCAGACCCAACTACAATCCATACTCCAAACATACAACCCGGGATGGAGGAACCATCCAATTTCTCATGGAGTCAGTCTGGTCATGGGCAACCAAGGCAACAATTGTCACACCAATACCCTGCTTAGTCTCATTAACCCAGTTTCCACCAGAGTCAACCACATTTTCAATCCAATTATATAATATACTTTCAGCCCACGTACCAGCAATAACAACAGAATTAGCTAGATAAAAAATTGTCAGATTTGGAAAGAATGACTGAAAATTTGTCCAAAACCTAGGCCTTAATGATGAACAATCACCACCAAGCTATTATTAGGTTAGAGGTTCAAATAGGTTAGCTGGCTAACTTATTAAATGAAAGACAAAGGGAACACTACCAAGTCAGCCATTGCCTAATCCTTGAACACCTTTCCTATTCATGAAGCTGAAGATATAGGTCCAAGATAATGCAATACTGTTCATATCTTGAGATCTGGAAAACAAAATTGACAATTAGGTTTCTAGTTATCCGTTCCTAATAAATCAGAGTCTAATTCTCCTGTGATTATACCCACCAACTCAAAGTGATCCATCTTCAAGTTCACAACCGTCAACCTCCAAGTTAAATAATAGAAAAACAGATGAGCAACCTTACGAACCTATTCTACCATTCCCTAATAGGCTAGCAAATAACAAGACTAATGCTCAAATGGAGAAGATTAGGTTAATGGTCAGTCAGGTTCAGCTCAATGTACCCCTTCTTGATGCCATACAACAAGTCCCTTCATATGAAATTTTTTTGAAAGATATGTGCACCAAGAAAAGAAAAACAAATATCCTATAGAAGGTCTTCCTTGCATCAAACATAAGTGAGTTGCTCACCGGGCCCATTCCTATGAAATAAAAAGACCCCGGAGTCCAACCACTTCCTGTATCATAGGCCAGACCATAAAAAATAGGGCGTTACTTGATCTAGGAGTCAGCATCAACCTACTTCCCTTTTCTGTGCTTTAACAACTCGTGCTGGGTGACCTCCATCCAACCAGAGTTACTATACACTTGGCTGACTGATCTGTAAAGATTCCCAAAGGGGAGATTACAGATGTTCTCATACGGGTCGGGGAATTCATTTACCCTGTGGATTTTATTGTTCTAGAGGCATAACTCGTACATAATCTGAAAGTACATACTGCAGTCATTCTAGGACGACCTTTCCTAGCCACCGAAAATGCAATAATAAACTGTAGGAATGGGTCGATGCGTCTTACTTTTGGAGATATGACGAAAGAGGTAATGTTTTTCACCTAGAAAAATAACCTCGAGACTTGGATGATCAGTCATTTGAAGTGAACTTAATTGAGGATTAATAGGTGAACACGATAAGGAGATTGAATATGAGTCTGATAGAGAATTCAAATTGGAGTCTGATGACTTCAATCTTGACCAAATCATCGAATCCACGGTGGAATGGGCAACAAATGCAACCCCTATCCTCCCCCTGCAAGAATAACAACCTTCAATAGATCACGTTTCTTCTTTTGAGCTTAAAGCTCTTCCTAGTCATCTCAAGTACCAGTACTTGGGTGAAAAGGAAGCTTTTCCTGTGATAATAGCGTCCCATCTTACGGAACAACTGGAAGAGGATCTTCTTGCGGTGTTAAGGGCAAATCAAGAAGCCATTGGATGGACCATGGCTGATATAAAGGGAATTAGTCCATCCATTATACAACACCGGATTCACTTAACGGAAGATCCAAAGCCAAAACGTGACCCACAGCTTTGACTAAACCTAATCATGCAAGAGGCTGTTCAAGCTGAAATCCTAAGTTACTTGATAATGAGATTATTTATTCCATATCAGATAGACAATGGGTTAGTCCCGTCCATGCTGTGCCAAAGAAGGTAGGCTTTACCGTGGTAGAAAATGATAAGAAGGAATTAGTGCAAACTCGTCTTCCAACGAAGATTCGAGTTTGTATTGATTACCAAAAATTGAACGCTGCCACATGCAAAGACCACTTCCCTCTTCCATTCATAGATCAAATGCTCGAGAGACTAGCTAAACATGAATATTATTATTTCTTGGATGGATAATAAGGATTCAATCAAATCCCTATCGCTCCTGAAGATCAAGACAAGACTACTTTCACCTGTCCCTTTGGAACATTTGCATATCGAAGAATGCCCTTTGGCCTATGCAATGCTCCCGCAACGTTCCAACGTCGCATGCTTATTTTTTTTTTGACATGGTGGAAAGTTTTTTGGAAATTTTTATGGATGATTTCTCTATATATGGCGATTCCTTTAACCAGTGCTTGCATTATCTGAAGCTTGTTTTACAAAGATGCATAGAGAAAAACTTGACACTCAACTGGGAGAAGTGTCATTTTATGGTCAAGCACGGAATCGTTCTGGGGCACGAAATTTCAAACAGAGGAATTGAAATTGATCGATCAAAAGTGGAACTAATAGCAAAGCTCCCAGAGCTAAAATGCCTAAAATACATTTGATCATCCTATGGCACGCTGGCTTCTATAGAAGATTTATTAAGGAGTTTAGCAAAATTGCTAGACCTTTAACTAATCTCTTAGGAAAAGATGTGCCCTTCAATTTTGATAAAGAATGTCTACAATCTTGGGAGGAGTTAAAGCAAAGACTTGTCTCAGCGCCAATAATCTCAGCGTCTGATTGGACTAGACCCTTTGAAATCATGTGTGATGCCTCCGAATTATACCATAGACGCTGTTCTAGGACAATGTATTAATAACAGGCAACACATATTTATTATGCTAGTAGGACGCTCAACGAACCCAACTAAATTACACAACGACTGAAAATGAATTTTTAGCAGTTGTGTTTACGTTAGAGATGTTTCGCCAATACCTGCTTGGGTCTAGGACAATGATTTTCACCAATCACTCCGCCCTAAGATACTTGATGCAAAAGAAGGATGCAAAAGCTAGACTTATTCGATGGATACTTCTTTTGCAAGAGTTTGACTTAGAGATCAAAGATAAAAAAGAGCAATGAGAATGTGGTGGCAGATCACCTTTTGAGAATTCTCAATGCACCAACTGAGACAATACCTATCAATGAAGACTTCCTGATGATCACATCTTCGCGATGTGTAAAGAGCCCTGGTATACCGATTTTACAAACTACCTTGCAACCGGGCGAACACCTTCAAGTTGGTCAGGTCAGGACAAGCTTTATGACACAAATACGATTTTTCTTTTGCGATGAACCGTATTTATTCAAATATTGCCCTGATCAGATAATTTGAAGGTGTCTTCCTGAGGATGAACATCAGAGTGCTTTGGCATTTTGTCACGAGTTAGCTTGTGGTGGACACTTTGGCCCACGAAAGGCTGTTGAGAAAGTCCTTCAGAGTGTGTTTTTACTGGCCCACTCTCTTCAAGGACGCTTATACTTTTTGCAAACTCTGTGCCAAATATCAAATGATGGGTCGAATCACACGAAGAGATATGATGCCTTTACACCGATCATGGAGGTAGAATTTTTTTATTTATGGGGCATCGATTTCATGGGACCCTTTCCTATGTCTTACGGCAACCAATTCATCTTGGTAGCTGTAGACTATGTTTCAAAGTGGGCTGAAGCTATTCCAATGAGAACAAATGACAAGCACATTGTCATCAAATTCTTAGGGAAAATATCATTTCGCTCTTCGGAGCCCCACGTGCGATAATTAGTGACAACGGGAGTCATTTGCAACCAGGCTTTTGAAGCCCTAATGCGAAAATACTCTATTTCTCATAAATTATCCACAGCTTATCACCCTCAGACGAACGAGCAAGTGAAAGTTACTAATAGACAAATAAAACTGATATTGGAAAAACAGTAGGATAGAACTGTAAGGACTGGTCCATCAAACTCGTTGATGCCTTATGGGCATATCGGACTGCCTACAAGACTGTCCTCAGTATGTCTCCATATCGAGTTATATTTGGGAAGCCCTGCCATTTGCCTGCGGAGCAAGAACACCGTGCTATGTGGGCGATAATATAGTTAAACTTTGACTTAAAGAAAGCTGATGACTTGAGAAAGTTACAGATTTTCGAGCTACAAGAGTTAAGAAATGATGCATACGATAACGCTCGGATCTATAAAATAGAACTAAACTCTTTAATGACAAATCCATTCATAGGAAGAATTTTATCCCAGGACAAAACGTTCTATTGTATAACTCTAGGATCCACCTTTTCCTGGTAAGCTGAAAACAAGGTGGTCAGGACCATGTATTGTACAAACAGTCTACCCTCATGGTGCGCTTGAGATTTCTGATCTAAAGAGTGGCAACATGTTCAAAGTCAATGGTCAACGACTTAAGCCATTCTATACCACAGACTCTAAGTCACACGATATTCTCGCACTGGGTCTTTGTGACCCAGTGTACATGTGACCAAATCTTTCTACCCTTTTCCCTGTTGTTTCTTGTAAATCTTTTTGGGACCTCCCTTGTAAGTTAAATCAAAATAACAAAATAATAAATAAAAATATAAAATATAAAATATAAAAAATATAAATAATAAAAGAAAATAAAAACATACAAATAAACAAAATAAAAAATTAATAGGGACCTAAGTGCTAAATAGCACTTACGTTTTCTTCCCTTTATATACTCCTTTTCCCTTTTAATAACCAGAATTTTCCTAGCGTTGAAATTTTCACTTTTAACGTAGGCAAATTTGGAAGTCTACCCTTCTCAGGCCCTTATATATACCCCCCAACCTCTCTTTCATTCTCTACCTTACCATCTAATATCAGATCTGCGAAGAGAGAAGAGAGCGCCGCCACACCAATTTTTCCCAGCCCCCACCTCCCTGACAAAGCCACGTTTTCTTGGCCCTTGCCGCGCCTCCATTGCCATCTGGTGGAGTCTGGAGCACCGCCAAATTTTTTTGCAGTCACTGTTGTCTGTAGATCTGAGTACAACCTGAGTACCTGTTCTCCCCATCGATTGCTCTCTGCAATCTGGTTTTGGTTTCTCCCCCACGTAATCTGGGGGAGGTTTACGAATTTCTTTCCCATCCTTCGTATTTTCTGTCATGGCCCATCTATATTTGCTGAAAAAGACTTTGCTAGGCTTTTTAGTGATATTAATGGTTATGGCCACATCTTTTTGGATTGAATTCGTGAATAGAATTGGTATGCATTAGTCTACGATAACTCTGACCATGAGGCTTACCATTGTCCCGAGCTTGTCAAGCTTTTCTATGCTTCACTTGATGAGCCTCTAGTAACTTTGACACCAACCAATTCATGGTGCACATGCCTACTGGGGACCTTGTTATAACTGTTGATATGTTGGAAGACTACACCCAAGTCCCCAGCAACCCGCACCATCATGACCCCCTACCATTAATTGACTACATGACAGTCATGAGGGCACGCTGTACCGAATAGGGTAGGGGGTTCAAAGCTAGTATGACGTTTCACAACATACATTGCGTTGGACACTAGATCTAACGCAATATCCTAGGGCTTGACATACGACCTCCATTAATAGGCCTGTGCTGCAAATCATTCACGATCTCATGACTACCCAGCATACTGTTTGCATTAACACGACTATTTTTCATAGTATCATCACAAACTCCACGTGCACACGCGGTGCCAAATACTCGCATCCAGTTTTGATCACTCGTCTATGTAGGAACTTCTTACCAGATGCGATACAATAGGGTATTTGTTGCATCAGAGAGGGCAACAAGTACTTACAATAGTTGCCTTCATGCAGTTTGGACCCCTAGTGTCCAGCCTGAAGATGTCCCGGTCGATTCCTCTTCAGAGGAACTTTAGGAGGATGATGATGGCCCGGCCTTTTGGCAGCACGACCCCCCAACTGATTCACGAGCCTTCATATCTACCATTTGGCGAGGCATGAAGAAGATCTTTAAGGGTCAGGTTAGACTAAGGAAATAAGTTGAGGAGCAGGCCACATGCCTCGACCGCATTGAGGAGGGTCTGCAGCGTTCGCAGTCGGGTGATCTTTTTTTGTTTTAAATCACCAAGATTGTAATCTTTTTTCACTTTGACTTTATGCCTATCCCTCTTCTGTAGGGTGATTATGTTTGAGAGAGGAGTAGTGTACTGCAAGTGTAGAGTTATAATTCCTCAGTGGATGTCCCTTTGTGGGAGATCCTTTGTGGACATAGTGGAAATCCTTCTGTGTGAAGGCAGGGACGTAGAGCAGTGGCTCGAATCTTGAAACATATCTTGTGGTTTGAGTTTGCTCGGCTATCTCTCAACTCTATCTCTCTTATATTTTGCATTGCTTTATATTGCACATATTCATATGCTAGATATAAGTTGTGTATGCCCATACTTGTGTTGAACCAAGAGAGCTTCATATAGCACCTCAACTCTTAATTTAGAGAAATCTCGAGGAGTAGTTCCAGAGCACTTCACGGGAAATTCTGGCTCACTCTTGATTACACATAGTGTATTACAAATTGAGTTTTAAATTCTACATCATTTGGCCTAGATTAGCTAGTACACCTATTCACCCCCTCTAGGTGTATTTCAATTGGTATCAGAGCCTACACTTCTGAGATTCGGTTTAACCACTTAGGAACGAGATTTTGGATTGCTAATCTAGATTTGCATTTGTGTACATTTTATTTAAACACTCATGGATTTTCTTGCCCTCCCATGTATGATGTTACCAACATTGATATGTGAAAGTATAAGATAAGTACATACCTTAAATCCCTAGGATTGCATGTTTAAGTTGCCACTATCAATAAATCTTATCTTGACAACGACAAGCATATAGAGGATAATGCACAAGCCTTAATGGACTTAGGCACACACTTAGCAAAGATTAATTTTCTATGGTTTCTCATTGTGATTCCGCTTTTATAGTTTGAAATATGTTGACCTCTCCCTAGCTACAAATGACAAACAATGTAGAGAAAGAATCTAGTGGAGAAAAGTCCGGCCAAGCTTGCTTTATGGCCTAAGGGAACACCCCCATGAGGTAATTTTGGAAACTCAACTAGATGATAGTGCTAGTTCTTCTTGTGATGATAACATGGATGCACATGTATTAAATGAAGAACTATCTATGTTTTTTGAAAACTTATTTTCAAAGTATAAAGCTTTGAAAAGTAAGAGTTTTAAATTAAAAGAAGAAAATGAAAACTTTTTTCAAAGCTAAACACGATTTTACAAGAGAGGGTTGAGATTTCAAGTGAAAAAGACTCCTTGAAAACTCAACTTGACATTGTTTTAAGAGAAAACAAAATTTTAAAGGATAAAAATAATTGTTATGATGTTTTGAAGAATAAATGAGGTTTTGTCTTCAAAATCAATTTTGTTTTAATGGAGAACAATTCTTTAAAAAATAAAATTGCTTTGATTTCAAAAGAATTGAAATTTGTATCAAATGAAATATTTCTTTGAAAAATGATTTATCTTCTCATTCTACTCATGATTCTATTGTTATACCCTTTATTGATAAGAATGCATGCTCCACTTCTTCAATAATTGTAAATGATATTTGCATTTTGAGGGATAGTGTAGATTGTTTAGGCTCCACTTTGAGCCAATGTGCCATGAACCACATACGATTGGAATCTATATTTCTAAAGAAACATACTCCACATATTCATACACAGAAACCACGTCATACACATGCTTATCATGCTCACACACATAATTCTATGTATGCTCATGTGTACACTTGTACACATTATGGACGTATGGGCCACCTTGCAAGATTTTGTTACGATAAAATAAATATTTCAAATTTATAATAAGTTTATTTGGGTTAGGAAAGGTGCTAACCCCCATGGACTCAAAAGATATGGGTACCAAAATTCACCCCTATTGTATTTGAAGTAGGTGTGGGCTTTCACTTGACGTGAGAATTTTGGTTCCTTGATGGTGGATGCGTTTGAGCTTAATGAACGCTACATTGGATGCATCACTTTCAAGATGTTTGGTGGGAGGACCACCATGGTTTAGAGACTGAGTTAGCCCTGTTAGTTTTGGTAACTATCTTTAGCTCCCTATTTATTTACATGCTTTTACATGAAGGTTTTAAGCATGTACTGGTTTTCACATTTTCCATGTTTATTATGTTAAATGTAATGTTAATTAGAATTGAGATATACATAAATAGTATTTGAGACACCCATATTTATATGGACTATTATTTTTATTTTCTCACTATACTTTAGCTATTGTGTATATCGTACCTCTAAAGCACGTGCATTTACCCTAATGATCATGTTCATTTATGATTTTGCACTTCATGTTTTTGATTACTTGTTTAGATATAGTTTTCATTAAAACTAGTGTTTTATACTCGTACAACTAGCAAACCACATTAATTATTATGTGTTTATGCTTTATTGCTCACTTGTACCCATTAGATGCACTTGTATAATCTTATTTTGATGATTCTTGCATCTTAACATGTTTTCCCTATTTTTGTACATGATTTCATAAAAATATGTTTATCTTCATGTATATGTCAATTTTGTTCAAAACTTTAGATATACATGTCTATCCTAGAGTCACTTGCTTTTTATGCAATATTCTATTATGAACTCATTTACATTTGGGATATGTATGTATACTCTAGTTTAGACAAACATACATATGCCTTGAAATTTATTTTATTTTGATTTAAATTGAATTTTTATGATGTTCATGTTTATAAAAGAATTTCATATGAGGTTAATTGCCTATCTTCATGATTATGCTTATTACATGATTTTTGCACTCTACATCATCTTGTATACTCAAGATATTGGATCATGATAGTCTCTTGTGCTTTATAGATATTTAGTGTAAATTATTGTATGATTTTCATTTTCTCATGGATATATTCAGGTTTTATTCCTCACTAAAGATTTCGTACTAGTTTTCAAAATTATCTTTAAAACTAGTCCTTATTCTTCAATTGGTAGAGTTTTCACATATGTTAAAATATTTTCAATCATAATTTTTGAAACCCCTACCATCAAAGGGTGGTTAGATGGGCGACCATGCCTTGTATACCCTTATTGAATATCTTTTAAACTTGTGCATGAGTAGGGTGGTAGTTATGAGTTATGCACATGATCTTCGTTACATTTCATATGTTTGTATACTCATATTTGTATTCTATATATATATATGCTTCAAATTATAATTGGTATTTCCTTTTTCATACAAACATAAAAATGATCTTAATTGTTCTTGTTTTGGAATGTCTTTACACACTTTAAAGCACATAATTGTTTATGCTAAGTTTGACTTAATTTTAAATATTAATTGGTATCTTTAAAAGCTTTTGCATTAATTTAAAATTGTTATTTATATTTTTTTTGGTATCAAACTATATTTCATGATTCATTTTAATTGGTACTTACAATTTGTATCAATTTCACATTCATTGATATCAAAATCTATTATTGGTATCATAAAATTTGTGTTTATCTACAAGTGATACTAGCATTTATTTTGTCAACTAAAATTTGATTTCAATTGATATCAAATTTATTTTGTTATACCCATATTTTCTATATACGTATGGATCTAAACTAACACTATATTACTCTGATACATACATATAGATGTTTACTTGTGCTTTAAACATATATATCATACATTTTTTGTGGCACAAATTATTTCTCGCTAAGCTTGATTTACTCCTCAATGTCAATTACTTTTCAATTAGTTTCTTATACAAGCTTATGCATTATTTTTAGTGGTATTTCATAAAGGGGGAGAAAATTTCTTATTTTATCTTTCAATTGGTTTTACTTTTCAATTGGTAACTTACTCTCACTTTTTATGATGAAATACTTTGTTTTGGTATATTTTTCAATATAGGTAACAATAATTTTAAATTTGTATTTCTTTCAATTGATATACTTATTTTTAAAATGAACATAGTGCTTACCTAAAATTTGATTTTTTTTATTTTCAATTGATATCAAGTCCCTTTATTGGTATCAATTCAATAAAAAGATTGTTTCTTTCAATTGATTTTTTCAATTGATTGTGTTAATTGGTATCAAAATTTTATTTTAAAATATGTTTATTGGTTTGTTTCTCTTCACTCCTTTGTTGATGAGTGACAAAAAGGGAGAGGGATTCAGATTTATATATGCAAGGTTTACTATGTGTTTATGCGCGCGCGCGCACACACACACACGTTTCTTATTTTACTGGTATCTTGAGCTTTATTGCACATCTTTATATGTTTATTGATTATGCATATATTAAGGGGAGCTTCTATGAAGCCTATCCTTAATGGATGCATATATATAACCTTATAAGTTTTGTCATCATAAAAAAGGTGGAGATTGTTAGCTCAGAGGCCTCTCACCTTAGTTTTGATGATGACTAACTTATGAAGGTTAGTTTACTAATGATCTTGTGTTTATATAGTTTCAGTTATCGATCAATATCTAAGTGGGTATTTAGCTTCAACAAAGGAGTTTTAGAGCTAACACATGTAGATTCAAGAGTTCGCGCGTCAAGATCGTATCTAGTACTCGGATGGAGTCAAACTCATTGGATCGTGCTTGGATCGAGTCGGCTTGAAGAAGGAGTTCTACAAGAAGACTTCAGTTTGTTTAGTTTTAGTTTATGTTTAATCTTGTGTAAGATAGAATAGTGTTAATATGCTCAAGTTCACACACACACACAAGTTTAAATGGTTAGTTTTTGGTTTAACCGTTTTTGGATTTCAAATATACATATTTATAGTTTTCATGAATAGATAGAATCAAAACAAGTTTACATGGTTTAATGTATATTGAATATCATCTATATATATTTATGTTTCATATACTTAGAAAAACTTATTTTGATGATTCTGTTTCATGTGTTTAGAGTTTTGCAATTAACAAAACTTATTTTGAATTTAATGTCAAAAACATAGATATATCTTTTATATATGTATTGGATTCCATCCATACATGCTATACTTCAAAAGAGTATAAATATCTTATTTTGTATTTATACAAGTTTAAGAAAAATCGGTTTTCCAATTCAAAGTTTGATTTTTAGAAAATACATATTTTGTGTTAAAACTTAATTTCTATACCAAAATATAGTTCAAATTGTTTATAGTATGTGTTGATTTTTAGTCACACATATTTGATCTTCAAATATTTATAAGAACTTATTTTTATAGAATTTATAAGATTTTATGGGATTTTATAGGTGTTAAAAAGACCAAGTTTCAAAACCTAATCCCTTGCCTGAGCTGCTGGCGGTCAACCGGCTAGTCGGCCGAACCAGAGCTCGGTCGACCGGTCAGTTAACCGATGTGCACAAGGACGTACACAAGGCCTGCATATTAGGGCTGTCGACCGACAAGGCTGAGTGCCTCAGGCTCGGTCAACTAGGCAGTTGAGCGGTAGACGAGTTTGCCGGGTGGTCGACCGATGGCTCAACGGGCAGAAGAGTGTCCATTGGCGGTTGACCGGCCGGTCGACCCGCAGGTTAAAAATTATCTTTTCTGTACCCCAACGACTACATTCTTGAGAGCCTACAAATAGGGATTCTCTCAAGATGTTTTCACCAAGGTCTTTGAAAGCTATTCTTCCTATCTTTTTCAGTGGTTTGCAGCAAGTTTAAAAGAAATTTTGAGCCTGAAAGGTTATCTTTTATTTGTTTTCAAAGTATTGGAAAAATCAAAGAAAAGGGAGTCTTTGAGAAATTGGTTTGGATCTTTCTTTACAAATCTATTTAGTATTTTCCCATGTGTTTTTCTTTGTTATTCTCTTTTCCAAACACTTTATTTTCTCACACTTGAGCTATCATCTATAATCCTATCTATAGGATCTTGTTTTTATGAGAAACTTTGTGTGTGGTCTATTGTGATCACTAAGTGTTGTTTGTGATCATTGGATCACCAAAATTGTAATCTTTTCTTTGCTTTGGCTTTGTGCCTCTCCCTCTTAAGTAGAGCTGATTGTGTTTGAGAGAGGAGTAGTGCACTCCAAGTGTAGAGTTGTAATTCCTCAGTCGAAGTTCCTTTGTGGAACGTCCTGTGTGGATATAGTGAAAATTCTTCTGTGTGAAGGAGGGTCGTAGAGCAGTGACTCGAACCTTAAAACATATCTTTTTATTTGCGTTTGCTCGATTATCTCTCAACTCTATCTCTCTTATATTTTGCATTGCTTTATATTGTACATATTCATATGTTAGATATAATTTATGTATGCCCATACTTGTATGAACCAAGAGAGCTTCATATAACACCTCAACTCTTAATTTAGAGGAGTCTCAAGGAGTAGTTCCAAAGCCCTTCACGGGGAATTCAGGCTCACTCTTGGTTACACATAGTGCGTTGCAAATTCAGTTTTATATTCCGCATCATTTATCCTAGATTAGCTAGTACACATATTCACCCCCTTCTAGGTGTATTTATATTTAATCCTTCATAAAACCTAAATAATATGCACTTTGTGATAGTGAAGATTATTAGGATTTCAACTCTAACCATTATTCCATTTATTTATATATATATTTTTTCTTTTTTCTTCCCTTAGTTTTCTTACGCTTTTCAGTTTACCTGGGTAGTGAGCCTTTAACTGATGACTCCCAGACCTGATGGTTGATTGAGATTTTACCTGCATAAAAATACATAATTTTAGAACTTTTATAACAATAGTGCAAGGTGCTCAATTCTACCGCTATAGCAAGTGGGTATGCGGGTCGTGATCTACAAGGAGGGACTAGCGATGGAAGCTTCTTTAGTAAGATCTCTTTTATGCTACAACTAATGGTTAAAATTCTTCTTTAGCTTCCTAAAAGAAAAGAGGAAAAATGGAGTTAGAGTTAAGTTAGGAAGAAAGTAGTAGATTGAGAAGGTGGAGAAAATAGAAATGAATATGTACAAAGAAATTGAAAAAGAGCGAAAAAGATTTGGAAGATTATGGTGTTGGTGATTTACACTAAAAGTTACAAAAGAAAGAAAACTTAAAAAAATACTTACCTCTTTAGGCCAAAAACTGTTCTTGAATCTTTTGGCGATGATGTTACCATGAAGTGGAGGCAATCAACGCATAGCCATAAGAGTTAATTCTCATCTCTTTCACATTACATCATCAAAACAATATAAGCATGAAATGATATAGACTGAGACTAAATCTATCGTCACGAGCTATCGGTGTTACTCGCAAAGGCAAGGCTCTTTCGATGCTACAAGAGTCACTTGGATAGCAATCGGTACCAAAAGGAGAGAAGTAGAAAATAAGAAGAATAACACAAAAACAAAGAAGTACATAAAAATGTAACTATAGATTCAATTTTGTAACAATAAGAGAAAAGAAGAACACTTACACTGGTGTCACTCTCATAACAACTCATTCTCCAATGAAACGCTGATCTCCTCTGAATTACATAAATGAAAACTAAAAATTACCTAAAAAGAAAATAAAAACCTACACTAAAAGAATGAAAAACTGGCCTAGAATCTATCTCTGCATGGTCGTTCCCCTTTGCCTTTGTTGATTGCTGAATATAACGTATCAAATGATAGAATTAGAAATAGTGATCAACTTCAGAGCTGTAGCCCTTTACGTCTTCTTTCTGGATCATCTTGAATCATTAGATTTGAATTTCGGCAGTGAACGTTATGATTCTAATACTAAAATGTATCCAGTCAAAATTTGAGTAAAATTTGCTTCATCTCATCCGTTGACCTCTCTACCCATTTATTCCTTTGGATTTAGACTCTGTATTTGACGTTATCCTTGGTTGATCTTCAGATTTAACTACTTGATTCACCAAAAATTGAATTTAACCAATTGAATTTGAGATCATCCTCCTTTAACCAAATAGATCTAGTTAAATCTGAATTTAACTGATATTGATTTTATTTTATCCCCATTCTCTCCATGATTATCTTCTGCAAAATAGACATTTTTAAGACAAGAAATTTAGCAGATTTATTATATGATAAATGTGAAAATATAATAAAGAATAATGCAATAAATGTATGCAATCACACCCCCATACCTATCTTTTGCTCATCCTCGAGCAAAACAACAAAACCAAATTAAAGATTATTGGACCACTTTCGCAGGTTACGCGATTGTACTGAGCATGTTTAACAAGTCGTTAAACCTCTAGCTACCCCCTAGAGGACGAGTTTTATCTCGTAAGGATTTTCAATAGATTGCACCCATAAAATCCATAAAGAAAGAGAAAATGTTAGTATTTTGAAAACGCATTTTGAAAGAAAAATTTTGAAAATATTATTGTAAGATTTAAGTAATCTATAAGTTATAGAGAAACTGAATTTTTTCATTCCTAAACTTAGTCTCTATTCAAAATTTGTTATCATTCAAACTAAGGAGTCAAATTGTACTTCTCATCTAGTCTATTACTTTACCCTAAGTCATATGCACCTTCGTGACTATGAAGTTTTGACTAAGGGTTCTTTAACTCTAACTCTTATGCCTTATTTATTTATTTATATATATATTTTCTATTTTTTTGGTATTATTCCTTAGTTCTATTAGGCTTTCTAATCTCCCTATGTAACATGCCTTTAATCAGTGACTCCCAAACTAAATGGTCTTAGGGAACCGGGTGAGAAAACACCGCAAGGATTTAAGGAATCGAGCAAATAAGGCCACAAAACTAAGGATTTTATTATATGAACCGCTTTAAGGCGTGAATACTTATGCTTTATGAGGCATAAATACCCAGCTTATTTAGAGGATTATATATATATAAATATATATTTCTTTTTTTTATAAGGCATAAGAATCTTTATTTTTGAACCCTAAGTGTGAAAGTGTATGAGGCATGAATATTTCATCAAGATAAAAATCAAGACAAATTACTTTCACAAATTTTCTTCCTAACCTTAGAAATCAAACAAATAATCTTATTTTGACCAAGTATAAGAAATCTTAATTTTTATTTTCTATTCCTTAAAATTGACTTAATTTCTTACAAAAAAATATGTCAAAATATTATTTCTATTTTCAAAAAGTTTTTAAAATCAAAGAAAATGTTAATTTTTTTTTAATAAAATGAAAAACCTGAGTTATGTAGGACCCTCCCCCCACACCTATCTCGTACATTGTCTTCAATGTATGATTTAATGCATAGATGCATGAAAAAGAAGAAAGGGAAGGAAAATATTACTTAAGGTAGTGGTTCCGGTGGTGGTCTGATTGGTCCACGAAATGCGGCCCAATCAAACTTGCGTGGAGTTCAGAGGTACCCACCAGAAACCTCTCTAATATAACCCACTAAAATGATGCATATATGAATGATTTTTATTAAGAATTTTACGACATCTAATTTCCAAATTTCAAAAATAATTTCGGAGTGAATTTTATCAACACCCTTGTCCCAAAATGGAGTGTGAAGAGATGAAATGATTGACTTGGACGTACGAAGTACGGGAACTATACCGACTCAGGAAAGTGACTAAGTCGCATAAAGGTTCAGGAGTCGAGATTGGTTTAAGAAGTGGGTCCAAATTAAGAAGTTGAAACTCAATTCCACATTCATTTCCCCACAATGGAATGAGATTTAATATTGGTGATTCAAGTTCAAGAAGGATAGGAGTGTGAATAAAAACTGACTCTAAAATATTACTCAAGTTGGGTAAAAAAACAGGAGTCAATATTGATTCAAAAATTTGAACTGGATCACAAATTTAAGAATCTAGGTCAAATTTCTCATTGAGTTCAATTCCATAAAAATGAGAACTTGCCAATTTGTCAATGGAATTTCAAAAGTATGAAATTGGTCAAGTTCAATATGATAATCATAAAAGATCGGCGATTCAATTTCATGATGAATTGGCACAAGATCTAATGTTGACTCGGAAAAAAGAATGCAATCAGGTTAAGACACCGTAGTCATTATTGAATCAAGAAGTAGAACTGAATCACCAAGTTGAGATTCAGGATCATATTCATTCTCAAGTTTAATTTTAGGAGAGGGATAACTTGCAAAAATGTCAATTTTGTTTTCCAAATTTGGGGTTTGGGCAAGTTCAAATGGGTGTGTTAAAATGGAATCTTATTTTCCAAAACAACATAATTCTTCAGCTCTAACAGAATGGTTAGCGGCTTCAGAAATAGTCAAACAGTGAGAATGGAGAGTTTGAAACATTATATCTATGTCATGATTACGAGCGATTTAAGCCTGAGTCATGGCTTGAAGCATCTTTTCATAGTCGATTGGTTCATTGTTGTGATTGGACTTGAAAAGATGAAGTTTTGTTTTGAAATTTGTGGTGAAATTGTGAGTCCGGCAGATTTTGTGATTGTTGCTTGGACTCACACATACTCATTTCTAGGATTGATGATTTTCTATTTTGAACTAGTGGGACTGAGTGTGAATC
Organism: Agave tequilana; assembly: GCA_038442645.1. Classification (NCBI taxonomy): domain Eukaryota; kingdom Viridiplantae; phylum Streptophyta; class Magnoliopsida; order Asparagales; family Asparagaceae; genus Agave; species Agave tequilana. The sequence goes on from JAVJIF010005383.1 coordinate 91,826, forward strand.
TTGGAAATATTGTGGACAAGGTGGATATGGAGGACAAGTTGGTTGAAAATTGGACTCGGGGAGGTGAATCCCCATTAACTTTGTGAAGAGTTGAAATTATTTTAGAAATTATGGTCATAAGATTGGGGGCATAGGTTATATTGATTCAGATATGACCAATCCGGCACACTAGATTTGTTAAAGTTATGATATGCCGGGTTGGTAATATCTGAAAAAGAAGGCGGGGTGTAATATGAATTACCATTAAAATTTGAAAAATTATTGTTATAAGCCACATCACACAGGAAATGTCAAACACAAACAAAGAAAAAAAACAAATAAGCAAACAAATAAAAGAAAAAAATCTAATCTAAATTAGGGTAAACCTTAGACCTTGACGGCTCCTAACTGGTTAGACTGTCCACGGGGGGTATATTGTTGAATCTGACCACACGTTAATAGGCTAGGTAGGGGCAAGAATGGTGGGAGGTATCCATCTGTGCTTAAAGCAACGGGCCTAATTATGCCAAACCACAAGCCTTTAGGGTTTCGCCCCTCAATCCCCAACCTTAGACACTGATTTGACAAGAGTCAAATTCAAATCAACTTTCCCCTTAGATCAGTCTCCTATTTGAGTCCGAGATGTCCCTAGGGACAACATCTATTCAGTTTTAGTTAGGCTTGGGTTAGTGAGTGAGGAGATGGTTGGTGGCCCAGAGGCCTTTCACTCTAGTTTTAATGATGATTAACTCATATAGTTATGTTGACTAATAATCTTGTGATGTTTAGTTTTAGATCTTTAACCAAGATATTAGTAGGTGATTAGCTTCAACAAAGGAGTTTTGGAGCTTCTCACGTGGTGATTCAAGAGCCCTAGCATCAAGATTATACATAGCACTCGTTGGAGTCTAGCTCGATGGATCACGGAGTTTTGGATCGGGTCGGCTTGGAGACGGCGCTCTACAAGAAGACTTCGGTATCCTAGTTTAGTTTATATTTTAGATCCATGTGTAAAGATTAGATAGTGTGATATGCTCAAGTTCACAATACACACACGTTTCATGTTTTGGATATTGGTTTTTTAGTTTTTAGTTTAACCGATATTGATTTTCATGAATAGATAGTATCAATTCAAGTTTACCTTGTTTAAGTGTATTGGAAATCCTTCTCGGTGAAGGCGGGGACGTAGATCTCGGTGCTCGAACCTCGAAACACATCTTCTTGTTTGCGTTTGATCGATTGGCTCTAAATTCTATCTCTTTGTTTGTGCATAGCATCATTCATATTGTCATATCTTATATGCTTGTGTTGTGTCTTGCATTGATTCATATTGCTTATTCCTATATACTTGGTTTTGTTTGCTTGTGTGCCTCACTTGTGCTTAACCACGAGAGCTTCATATAGCGCCTCAACTCTTATTCAGAGGAATCAAGAGGAGTTAGTCCAGAGCCCTTCACGGGAAATTCGGCTACACTCATTGGTTGCACTAAGTGTTGTTGCAATTTAATTTTAATTTCCGCATTTAGTTCATTAGATTAGTCTTATCACCTATTCACCCCCCTCTAGGTGATTTCAATTGGTATCAGAGCCTACGCTCCTGATATTTGGTTTAACCACCTAGGAGAGATCTTGGTTTGCTAATCTACATTTGCATTTTCATTTGCACACGTTTAGTTTGCACTCATGGATAGCCCTCCTATGTTTGATATTTCTAGACTTGTTTTTTGGAAGGCCAAGATGTGTTATCACTTGAAAACTCTAGGACATAAAGTTCATCAAGCCACTACTAAAGAATCCTACCCCAATGATAGTAAGCATAAAAAGGCCAATGCACTGGCCCTTAATGCACTTAGAGCATCACTTGATAAAGAACATTTACATGTGTTTGCTCACTATGATTTGGCTTTTGCAGTTTGGAGCATTTTGACTTCTCCCGAGCTACCAAAGATTATCGATAGAATGAGGAGATCTAAAAGAGATATGTGTGACAAACATGGCTTCATGGTCCAAGGGAATGACTCCCTTGAGGTACAATCAGACACTCTACTTGATGCTTGTTCTAGTTTATATTGCAATGAATGTTTAGAGACACAAGCTATGAATGATGAACTTGCTAAAAATTGTGAAAATTTGATTTCTAAATACAAACTATTGAAAAAGGAGAATCTTGTTTTAAAAGAAGAAAATAATGAATTGTGTTCAAAAATTGATTTGGTTTTGCAAGAGAAAGAGGAGATTTCTAATGAAAGGGATTCATTGAAATCTCAACTTGAACTTGCCCTAAAAGAAAATGAATTTTTAAAATCTAAAAATTATTGCAATGAAGTTTGAAGAAAAATAAAGCTATAACTTCAAAACTTGATTTTGTTGTGAAAGAGAATGATTCTTTAAAAATAAAAATTGATTCTATTTCAAAAGATTTAGATGTTTGTTTAAAGAAAAATGAATCTTTAAAAATTGATATAGATTCACATGTTTGTCATGCTAGTGTAGTATAACATACATCGCCTATTGCATGCCACACCTCTTCTTTAATTGAAATGATATATCCATGTTAAAGAAGAATATTTGATTGTTTGGGCTCCACCTTGAGCCATTGTGTTTTGAGCCATACACGTTTGGAATCTTTGTTTCGAAAGAAACAAGTTCCATATATGCATGTACACCCTCCACGGCATACACATGCTACTCACAGTCACAACCATCACACTTTGTATGCTCATGTGTACACTTGTACACATTGTGGACGTAAGGGCCACCTTGCTAAATTTTGTTATGATCGTATAAATGATTCTAATTTAGCAACTAAGTTTGTTTGGGTTAGGAAAGGAACTAACCCCCATGGACCCAAAAGAGTATGGGTACCAAAGACCACCCCTATTGTATTTGATGTAGGTGTGGGCTCTCGCATAACGTGAGAGCGTTGGTGCCTTGAGGTGGGTGCGTCCCGAGCTTCATGAGGACTATTTGGATGCATCACTTTCAACAGGAGTTTGGTGGGAGGACCACCTTGGTTTGGAGAACTAAAGAGGTGCCTTCATCGGTTTTAGTATCGATCTCTAACTCCCATTTTTATTTGCATGCTTTTCATGTTCATCGATTTATAGCATGTCTTGTTTATTATTCATTATGCCAATGCCTTGTTCATTAGATTAGTGATATACATGTTTAGTTATTTGAGACACCCATATTTAATATGGACTTATATCTTTTTGTTCTCACTTTGTTTTAAACTAATATGTATATCCTAGATCTAATGCATATGCATATACATAATGATCATATGGATGTTTGTGATTTATGTTTTGATGCTTCATGTTTGTAGATTATTATGTTAAATGCCATGATTATTAGATCATTGACATACATACATAGCATTTGAGATCACCCATGTTTATATGGACCCATATATTGTGTTCTCACCATTATTTAGCTATTATGCATATCATAGTTCTAATAGCATGTGGATTTACATAATGATCGTTTTTCATGCTTATCATGTTGATTTATATCTCGTTTTATGCTTCAAATTTTGAATATATGTTTAAATGTTAGTTTTCATTAAGGCTAGGATATATACTTGTACATATAGTGGGCCACAAATAGATCATTATATGTTTGTGTTTGAATGCTTATTTGTACCTATTAGATGTGCTAGTATAGTTAGTTTTGATGATTCATGCATTTTAACTTGTATTCCCATTTTAGACATGTTTTTATAATCATGTGTTTTCACTTCATGTATATGTCTATCTTGTCCAAACTATTGATTATACATATACATCCTTTGAGCCACGTGCCTTCATGCATATACATTTGTGGACTCGTTATGTTTTGGATATGTATGTATACCTTAGTTTGTACTTGACATACATATGCCTTGAAGAAATTGAGTTTTGATGATTTTCATGTATTGAGGAATTTAGAGCTTGAATGTCTATTTTCATGATTATATGTTTTCACATATACCTTGTACACTCACCTATTTATTGTTTTCTCATGACTTTGTTTTCATGAGCATGATATGGGCTTTATGGACTTTGAGTGTTTAGTGACCATGTGATTTACATGTGTTTCATGAAATATAATTTTGTTTTATTCCTTGTTTGAAGGATTTCGTAATAGTTTTCAAGTTTTTTCATTTAACTAGTTGCGGCATTCTTCGTTATGGTAGAGTTTTCAAACATGCTATATTTTTCAAACCTATTTTTGAAAACCCCTACCTTCCAAGGGCGGTTGGATGGTAGACAATGCCTTGTTGCTTTATAGTGAAAATCATTTTAAATTTGAGCATAAAACGGGTGGTAGATGATATAAGGTATACACTTGATATTATTGTTGTTTCAATTGGTATCATTAGATCTTTTAAATTGGTATCAATATTGACATTTTTGTATACTCATATATTATTTTTGTGTATGTAAGCTTTCATTTGGTATCATCTATTTTTATTGATACTCATTTTTCATACACCTATACATGTTTTATTTGTGCTTACTATATCCCTATATTGTTGAGCATAAATGTTGAATATGCTAAGCTTAATTTTTAAATGACTATTATGTTTCAATTGACTAGTTTTCAATTGGTACTTATACAAGCTTATGTATTGTTTTATTTGGTAATTCATAAAGGGGGAGAAAATTCGTATTTTTATCTTTCAATTGGTATTTTGTTTACCGTTGATTTCTACTCCCACACTTTATGTTGAAAATTGATTTTATTTTGGTATCATATGTTCTAAATGACAAATATTCATAATTGGTATCAAGATTTTGTTTACTTTCAATTGGTATCTATTGATCTATTTCTTTCAATTGGTATCCATGAAAATTTTTATTGGTATCTTAAAATTTGATTTACTAAGATATCTCAAAATTTGTTTTATTGAGAAAATTCAAAATTGTGTTTTAATAAGAAATGTTAAAAATGTTTTGATATGATTGCATATATGCAAGGGGAGCTTAACATCTCTTCTACATATAGAATCATGTTGAGTGTATCTCATATTGAGGAGCTTGACAACTCTTCTTTATGCAATACACGTGTGTAGGGGGAGCTTCACATCTCTTCTTATGTATTGTATATTTTGTGTTATGTGAATTAGGGCTTGTCATCCTTTCTTCATGTAATGCATATATGTAGGGAAGTTAACTTAGCGTCTTCCTCTTCATGAATGTATATCGCATATATTCTTATTATTGATTTGTTTGATGTCACCCCTTTATTGATTCTTTATTTTGGACAAAAAAGGGGAGAACATTGTTTTGTTTTTACTTTAACTCCTTTGTTGATGATTGACAAAAAGGGGGAGAAGTATTTGGTATATATGCATATATGTTTTGTTTTGCAAATAGGAGAAAAAGAATTTATGAGTTTTATGTTTGATTGGCATGTTTATCTCCTTATATTTGCATATATGTTTATTTATGCATGTGCTTCATTACCATATCTTATTGCTTATTTCCTATGCATGAGTTAAGGGGAGCTTCTTTGAAGCTTAACTTTAATCCATGCATATATAACTCCATGAGTTTTGTCATCATCAAAAAGAGGAGATTGTTGGCCCAGAGGCCATTCACTCTAGTTTTGATTATGATTAACTCATGTAGTTATGTTTACTAATAATCTTATGATGTTTAGTTTCAGATCTTTAACCAAGATATTAGTAGGTGATTAGCTTCAACAAAGGAATTTTGGAGCTTCTCACATGGTGATTCAAGAGCCCAAGCATCAAGATCATACATAGCACTCGTTGGAGTCTAGCTCGGTGGATCATGGAGTTTTGGATCGAGTCGGCTTGGAGACGGCGCTCTACAAGAAGACTTCAGTACCCTAGTTTAGTTTATATTTTAGATCCATGTGTAAAGATTAGATAGTGTGATATGCTCAAGTTCACAATACGCACACGTTTCATGTTTTGGATATTAGTTTTTTCGGTTTTTGATTTAACCGATATTGGTTTTCATGAATAGATAGTATCAATACAAGTTTACTTTATTTAAGTGTATGTTAGATATATTCTATACACATGTAAGCTTAATTTCCTAGACAAACTTATGTTGAGATGCCTATTCATGAGGTTTGGTGTTTTGTGTTTTTAACAAAACATATTTTTGGAAATAAAAGGCAAAAACAATGATATGTATATGTTTCATGTATATTTGACCTACGTCCATATGCAACATGTTTTAAAATGATTAAGTATCATATTTTTATATTTAGATATGTTTTGGACAAAGTTTATTTGAAAAATCAAAGTTTGGAAAAATACAGTTTTTGGTTTTCGGTAATTCTCCATAACACAAAAATGGTTCAAAATGTTTGATATTTGTGTTGAAATTTTTATCACATATTTGTATATCAATGTAAAATGATAAAACTATTTTTGTGAATTTTTAAGTAATTTATGAAAATTTTTAGAATATTTTTAAACCCAGTTTTCTGACCCAGAATCCTATCTGTCAGGCTCTGGCGGACGACCAACCGGTCGACCGGACCCAGAGTCAGTCGACCGGGACGGTCGACAGACGTGAACACACCTGTGCACGTTGGCCAGGAACTTGGGCGATCGACCGGCCAGAGAGCTTTGCTCTCTGGATTTTTTTGGTCGACCGGCCGGTCGACCGCTAGCTTCCAACGGTCATATTTTTGACCGTTGGCGGTCGACCGAGCGGTCGACCGCCAGCCGCCTAGGCTGAAAAGTCAGCCTAACGGCTAGTTTTTTGTTGGAGGCCATTTAAGCCTCATTCCTTTGGGATTTTGATAAGGTTTTTAAGCAAGAAAAAATTGAGCTTCTCCGGAGTTTATTTCCAAGTTTTCAAAAGTGTTTTTGGGATTTAAACTTCAAATTTGGTTTTGTGTTTTAGGGTTTGGAAAAATCAAAGAAAAAAGAAATTTGGGAGATTTGTGTTGTTCGTCAATTCTATCATCTTCAAAGTATTTTCCCAGTGTTTTTCTTTGAGTTTTTATTTTCCAAACTCTTGGTTTTCCACACTTGAGCTATATCTCCTATCCTATCTATTTAGGATCATTTGTTTGTGGGAAAAGGATTTGGTTTGTGGTTGAGATATACCACTTGTTGTACCCTCCTTGATTTGTTGTATCCCTCTTTGGTAGAGGTTGATTGGAGTGGTGGCTTGCTCCCTCTTTGGTAGAGGTTGAGGTTGTGATTTACTCCCTCTTGGTGAGGTGGAGTTGGATTGGTGTTTGTATCCCTCTTCGGTAGAGGTGGATTGTGCTTGTATCCCTCTTCGGTAGAGGTGGATTTGGTTGTATTGGTGGAGTTCGGTACTCCGGTCTTCGGTAGACCATTTGTATTGCCTCGGTGGAGGTTGTATTGGTTGAGAGAGGAGTTCGGTACTCCTAGTGGATTGGAAATCCTTCTCGGTGAAGGCGGGGACGTAGTGCTCGGTGCTCGAACCTCGAAACACATCTTCTTGTTTGCGTTTGATCGATTGGCTCTAAACTCTCTCTCTTTATTTATGCATAGCATCATTCATATTGTCATATCTTATATGCTTATGTTGTGCCTTGCATAGATTCATATTGCTTATTCCTATATGCTTGGTTGTGTTTTCTTGTGTGCCTCACTTGTGCTTAACCACGAGAGCTTCATATAGTGCCTCAACTCTTATTCAGAGGAATCAAGAGGAGTTAGTCCAGAGCCCTTCACAGGGAATTTGGCTGCACTCGTTGGTTGCACTAAGTGTTCTAGCAATTTAGTTTTAATTTCCGCATTTAGTTCATTAGATTAGCCTTTTATCACCTATTCACCCCCCCTCTAGGTGATTTCAATGGTTTGTGGGTTAAGCGAGGGTAGTGACTTTCCCACTTTATCTTGTTTATAGGACAAGCCTTTAAATCAATTTAGTGCAATGTGTGTACAAGTATATAGAAAAAAATTAACACTCAAGCAATATTTCATACAAGAATGAGCCTTATGTTAAATGCTATGTACACATACCTTGGCTCCAGCGTCTTCGATAGTAAATAAAAAATGTAATAAAATAGACACGTACCTAAATGTAAAGTCTAAATCATTTTTAGCATTTACAATCAATCTTTTACTGTTGTTGTTAGAAATATATGTACAATAAGTCAAACAAGGAAATAAAAAGGTACAGAAATTCAGATTTTCAATTCAGCCAACCTAGAAAAATATAGGTTAGTAGTTCACTCAGTTTTGCCACTAGAATGTAGCAAATCTGAGGGCTTCTAGGCTCTGCTTTCTAGAGCAGAGTCCAGGGCCACTTATATATCTACTGTAGCAAAAATTTCCTTATTATTAAACCTCTACACCAAGGACAAAGAAGAAGGCTAACTAAAAATGTAAACTTAAAAGAGAATTACTTACCATCCCTCCCCGGTAACGGTGCCAAAATTTGATTGAGGTTTTACCTGCACAAAAATACAAAATTTCAGAACTTTTATAATAATAGTGCAAGATGCTCAATTCTACCGCTATAGCAAGTGGCTATGCGGGTCGTGATCTACAAAGAGGGACTAGCGATGGAAGCTTCTTTAGTAAGTTCCCTTTTATGCTACAATTAATAGTTAAAATTCTTCTTTAGCTTCTTAAAAGAAAAGAGAAAAAATAGAGTTACAGTTAAGTTAGTAAGAAAGTGGAAGATTGAGAAGGTGGGAAAATAGAAATGGATATGTACAAAGAAATTGAAAAAGAGTGAAAAAGATTTGGAAGATTGTGGTGTTGGTGATTTACGCTAAAAGTTACAAAAGAAAGAAAACCTAAAAGAAATACTTACCTATTTAGGCCAAAAACTTACCTTGAATCTTTTGGCGACGATGTTACCTTGAAGTGGAGGCAATCAGAACATAGCCCATACGAGTTGATTTTCGTCTCTTTCACATTACATCATCAAGACAATACAAGCATGAAATGATACAAACTGAGACTAAAATCAATCGTCATGAACTACGGTGGCACTCGCAATGACCAGGCTCTTTCGATACTACAAGACTCACTTGGATAGCAATTGATACCAAAAGGAGAGAAGTGAAAAAGAAGAAGAACAAAAAACAAAGAAGTATATAAAAATGTAACTATATATTCAATTTTGTAACAATAAGAGAAAAGAAGAACACTTACACCGGTGTCACTCTCATCACAAGCTTTACTCTCATTCCCCTATGAAATTCTGATCTCCTCTGAATTGCATAAATGATTAAAAGTACATAAAAAGAAGAATAAAAAACTACACTAAAAAGAATGAAAAACTGGCTTAGAATCTATCTTTTCATGGTCGTTCCCCTTTATCTTTAAGATTGCAGGTAATTATAGAAGAAATGTAGAGGTTAGAGGAGTATGAAGATAGGGGAAGCTGGATATTTCTAAATTTGAATCCTTCCCTTATCTCCAAACTTGATTTGATGTGGATATTCAGTTCTGATCTGCAGCTTGTTGGCCTGTTGATTGCTGAATATAACTTATCAAAGGATAGAATTAAAAATAGTGATCAACTTAAGCATTGTAGCAACATTGTAGCCCTTTAAGTTTTCTTTCTGGATCATCTTGAATCATTAGAGTTGAATTTTTGTAGCGAAAGTTATGATTCAAATACATAAAATGTATCAAGTCAGAATCTGAGTCAAATTCACTTTATCTCATCTGTTGACCTTCTCTCTATCCATTTATTCCTTTGGATTTGGACTCTGTATTTGACGTTATCCTTGGTTGATCTTTAGATTTAACTACTTGATTCACCAAAAACTAAATTTAACCTAATATATTTGGGATCATCCTATTTTAACCAAATAGATCTAGTTAAATCTGAATTTAACTGATATTGATTTGATTTTATCCTCTTTCTTCCCATGATTATCTTCTGCAAAATAAACATTTAAGACAAGGAATTTGACAGATTTATTATATGATAAATATGAAAATGTAATAAAGAATAACGCAATAAATGTGTGCAATCAATGGTCTTAGGGCATCAGATGAGAAAACATCCCTCAGGTTTAAGGACTTGAGTAAACAAGGGCGCAAAACTAAAGGAGATTATTTGTTTCTTTTGATCACCATGAGGCGTGGCTAATCATACTTCCTAAGGAATAAGTGGTTTTTTAATATATATACATTTTTCTTTTATTATTTTATTACTTTTATGGCATTTTAGGTCTTTGTTTTTATCGCAAAAATGTTTAATTTTGAAGTGCATGCTATCTAAGGCAAAAAAATAAGGATCAAATTATTTTTCTAATCTATCTTGCTTAGCATATAATTTTAAAAAAAAACTCATTATTTTGACTAGGTTTAAAATATCATAATTAAGGCTTCCTTAATTTCTAAGGTCATCTTAATTTTCTTAAAAATAGATCAAAACTTTTGTCTCTTGTTTCAAAAAGTTTTCAAAGAAAGGAAAAATTTCTATACAAAAAGGAAAAAAATCCAAGAAAATTCTAAAAGAAGTGAAAAAGAAAGAAAATATAAAAACTCTATGTTAGTAAACCCCTCCCACACTTATCTCATGCATTGTCCTCAATGCGTCGTGAATGTATATATGCATTAAACAAATAGAGAGGGAAGGAAAAATCACCTCACGGTAATGGTTCCGGTTATGGTCTGATTGGTCTACGAAATGCTACCTAATCCAAAGATTGTGGAGCCTTGAGGAACCCACCAGAGACCTCTCTAATATAACCCATTATTTTGATGTGAACTAGATGATTTTTATTAGGAATTTTATCCCATCTAATTTTCAAAATTTCAAAATAATTTCAAAGTCATTATTTCAACACCTTTGTCACAATATGGAGTATGAAAGGATGGATTGGTTGATTTGGGCTTAGAAAGGACATGAACTAATATCGATTCAGAAAATTTACTGAAATCAAGTGAGGGTTCTAGAGTCGAGATCGGTTTAGAAAGCGGGTCCAAAATAAAAAAATAGAAACTGGAGTCCAAATTCATTTTCCCCCAATAGAATGTGACTTTCTAAGATTGGTGATTCAGGTTCAAGAATGATAGGTATGGGAATCAAAACTGACTCTAAAATGTTGCTCAAGTTGGGTAACAAAACAAAAGTCAATATTGATTAAGAAATTTGAACTGGATTACAAAATTGAGAATCTGAGTCATATTCCTAATTGAGTTCAATTTCATAAAAATGAGAACATGCCAATTTGTAAATAGGACTTTTAAAAGTTATGTATTGGTTAAGTTCCAGATGTGAATCGTAAAGATGGGTAATCCAATTTCATGATGTATAGGCAAAGGATTTAAAGTTGACTTGGGAAAATGTTTGAAGTGAAATAAAGATACTGGAGACAACATTGAATCAAGAAGTGAAATTGAATTATCAATTTGAAATTAAAGATCACATTCATGCTCAAGTTCAATTTCAGGAAAGGGATAACATATCAAAATATTAATGTGGTTCTCAAAATTTTGATGTTGGTCAAGTTCAAATGGGTATGCTGAAATTGAATCTTGGTTTCCAAAGCAACATGATTCCTAGTCAAAATTGATAGAGTTAGAGATATCTAGATTTGTCAAAGATTAATAAGTGCAAGTTTCCTCATTCCTATGAATGTTGACCAATTGATTCAGTTGTGCTTCTAACCTGTCAATAGATTGTGTAGAAGATTTTTGAAATTATTGTGAGGTCTCATGCAAGATTTCTATACTCTTTTCTAGCTCAGATTTTTTTCAAATGGTTATACTAGAAAGAGAGTGTAGGAATCCTGATTTTGGAAAAAATTGTGAAGATTATGAGTCTAATAAATTTTAAGATTGTCACTCAGACTCACACAAGAGGTCTATACTCGTATCCAAGACTGATGATTGGTCATGTTGAAGAAGTGAAACTGAGATGAATTTTTAAAATATTGTAAAATTGAGGAGGCTAACATTTTCCTAAAATTTTCATTCGGCCTCCTGCATGACTTCTATACTCTTTTCTAACTCAAAATTTTCTTCTATTAGTTATTATAGAAAAGGAATATATGAAGCGTAATGTGGAAAATTTTGTGATTATTATGAGTCAAGCTTGTTCTGTTAGGACTCAAGCATGGCTTGTACTGCTTCCATACTCTTTTCTAATTAGAATTTTTCTTAAATTGGTGGTTCTAGAAAAAGAGTATAGGAAGCCAAATCAGGGAATGAATATTGTGAAAATTGTGAAAATTGTGGACAAGGTGGTTGAAAATTAGACCCCGGGGGAGATGAATCCCCGTCGACTCTGTGAAGAGTTGAAATTATTTTTAAAATGTTGGTCATCAGATAAGCAGTATGTGTTATATTAAGTCAAAGAAATCAAATCTAGATTATTTGGTTTGTTCATGTTATTTAGAGCTGGGTTAAAGTTATTCGAATCAAATAAGGTCGATGTCAAGTATGGATTCATATTAGGATTTTAAAAATTATTGTTGAAATCCATTTCGCAAACAAACACAAACAAAAAAAAAGCAAACAAGAAAATAAAAAAGAAAAAATCAAAACCAAGCCTATACCTGGAATGACTTAGACCTAGACGGCTCCTAACTGGTCGATTACCTAGGGATGTTGTTGTATGAACCCGACTACGAGCTAATTAACAAGGTAGGGGCAAAATACGGTGGGAGGTATCCGTACATAAGCAATGGGCCGGAATTATGCGAAACTACCGAATCTTCAAGGCTTTACCTCTTAATCCCCAACCTTAAACACTGATTTGGCAAGAGCATGGTTCTCACAACTCTCGGTCAATCTCTTAATAAGTCTGAGATGTCCCTAGGGGCCAACGTCTATCAATTTTTATTGAGGCTTCGGTTGTGTAAGTGGGGAGGTGGTTTTTGGGCTAAGAAAGGGCAATTACTTTCCCACCTTATCTTATATTGTATTATGCCCTTAAGTCCAATTTGTGCAAGTGCGCAATATAGACAAGAATATCACATAAAGTGAGTAAATCACCCACATGTTTATCCTTTGCTATATGCAATGCAATATGTACACCTCAGTCCAGATCACAGTAACATAACAAAATTCTGCAATATTTAGTTTCTGCAAAAATTAACCTGCACACTAAAACAGAGAAGAAATTGTTGACAAAAATGTGAGTTTAAACCATTTCCGTCCCCGGTAACAGCGCAATTTTTTCGATCGGGGTAAAACCAACACTTGAAAATGTGTATATTAGAAAATCAGTGTAACAATGTGTGCTATGGCTTCGTCTATACTTCTGTTTAGCATATAGGCTATACGGGTCGAATCCACAGGGACGGGAGGCGATAGAAGCATAAATAGTTTGATGTTCATGTTTTTGTTAACAATTCTTCTTTGTTAAAGAATGAGAAAAAGAAAAGAATGGAAAGCCAGAAGTGATAGATAGAGAAGGTGATGAAAACGATAATGAGAAGATAAAAGAAGTGGTTTTTAAATTGATTTTTAAAACAAATAAAAAGAGAAGATAAAAATGACTAAAGAAATCTAATGGCTACTAACAACTAATTGCTCCACTAAAATGCTAACATCTTAGTGATAGTTGCCTCATATGGATTCTTGACCATCACTAATCCTTGGCTTGAAGAGCATTACAATGCATGGAATATAAAATTATTCTTCATATTCAAACACATTCATTTCACACAACAAGATGCAAGCTACTATTAGATTATCAAAACAAAGCAGAAGTGAGCATGAAATAAAGATGACACTACACGTTAGCTTGTTGGTGGTATAAAATATTAGAACCCATCATCATGAGCCATCAATGGTTCTTGCAAGAGCAAGGCCTAGTAGAGGCTTTTAGATTCATGTAGACTATCAAGTAAGAAGTTAGCTAGTTAGTGGTTAGTAGCTAGATGTCATGAGAAGAAAAGTTAGCTAAGCACCATGTAAAAGATGGAGAAGACTACAATAGAGAAGAAAGGAGACACCTTTACATAGATTGTCACTCTCTATTACATCAATATATGTCTCTCTCCAGAATCAACTCAGTCCTACTACAAGATCTAAAAGAAAGAAAAAATACAAAAGAAAAGAGAAGAAAATCCTACTCTATAACTAGAAGAGAAAGATCTTAATACTGCTCTCTGTCCTCTTATTTTTGGCCCTCAAATGCAGACTTAATAGGGAAAAGGAGCAAGGGTTTGACGAGACGAGGCCATGCGTAAAAAATTAACCCGTGCTCCTAAAATGTGCCATGGATCCGCAAGGATCCTTCTAGATCCGTGGTATTATCAGGGCCAATGACCCTGATCTTTTTGTCGTGGCTTCGTCTAGTCTTGAGAAGCTTCTGGATGTATCTATTTTTGCGTTGTTTCGATGTATATTTTTCCAGATATGTCTTCAAATACAGGAATCCAACATGAGCTTCTAGAAGCTCCCTTGCATGGTATTCAATGTTGATTTAATAACCCTGAAAATGGGTTTAACACGAGTGAGAAGCGTTATTTTATTCATAAGTCGGTAGACAAGATGTGCCGATAGGGGAAAATCAAGCGATGGTTCAGACGTTCTTGAACCAGTTTGTTAAGGCTATCATAATTACCGAACAATAGACTTTAGGACACCAGGATGGGTGCAATGTTCCAAGAAGCAATGGTGGAGCAGTCTGACCATGTAAGTTTTGGAGTACTTTGGTGAAGATTTGAAGAAATCTGGGCTTCATGAAGCGGTCAGAGCCACAAGCTACAGGTTAAAAATGAGCATACCCAACTCCTATGCCATCCTCAAGCTCTAATATCCGGCTTCGTTGACTTTTTTACTCCAATCTATAAGCTGGAACTGGCATTACATGAGACATGGGAAGTATCAAATCTCCTAATGGGTTTCTACCATATGAGGACTACTTCTCATGTGCAGAGGAGCTCGATCAGTTGGAGAATAAGATCCCATCCTGTTTCAGACATATCGCGAGCTGATGTGCCATTTTTACATCTTCCTCGGTATCCACCATGGCCATGAGAGTGTTAACAGTTTAAAGAGTTGGACTGATTATCTATTTTCCACTTTGGACGTCATTTTGGAAGATATTTAGGTCCCGATAGTTGACAAATATATTGCTAGAATGATGGCGTCAAGCGGGCATGGTGATATCATCTTGGAGAAGGACACAGGATGTATGAGAAGGGTGACAAGTTCAAAAGCTTCCATCGCCAGGCTAGTCAGCCCATGTCCTGAAAAGCCCAATTGGCTTGCTTTTTGTCCGCATGGGTCAAGAAGTGTGTAATCCCTTTCTTCCACATGATGAATTTTCAATCATGGCTCATTTTTTGGCTGACGAGTTGGTTCATGGACGAGCATTTGGATTGCTTCAAGCAATGGTTTACTTCATCTAGCACAGACTTCGGATATTGAGGGGGGCATTTTGCAAGAAGAGGACCATAAAAGAAGAGGACCATAAAAAGATGGGAAAAGAACTCCTCCTTGCTTATGATGGCCTTGTCTTAGAGTGAAGCAGCCATACATCTACTTGATGGCATAGTTCATGCTCCCTAATCCTTTTCTAGTCGGGGGAAGAACCACCAGAAGGTGTTCGCTTCATACATCTTCAACATTTTAAGAACTCACACTGGGAGAGAGCTTCGTGGCAGGAATTCATAAGCTGGTTGGTTGCCATGATGCTTATACTCTTTTTTGGTGCTTCCCTTATATCCCAGGTACCCGATAAGGTGAAGAATTCTGAGGTGAAGAAGATGGCCACTTTTTAATTGGGGAGGGTACATTCAAATGGTTAGTTAGTATCAGGTCATCTCATTTGTTATATCATTGTGGGGTGTCTGCTATCTAGAACCTTACAGTCTTGCCAGTTAATGCGATAATGCAGGTTTGACCAGCTGAATGTCGGCAACCCCAACCCACGACTAGCGTACGTTAGCATCCTGATCGACGGTGCCCGAGCCTGAAGATACTTCTTTGTCGGTTGTAATGAAGTGCAATTATATATATTATTGTGGACTCCCAATCTTCTCAGAAGTTTGAGATTCTATAAGTGATACAAAGCCTTCAACTCCCATCCATTATCGTTCAAGATGAATTCCTCTGGGATTAAGCCAATCTCTGCCTGGCTGAAGAAGGTGGAGGATTAGAAGCAAGGCAAGCGAGTCTGAGTAGCAGGTATCCCGAAATTCCTTGCTGAGGTTGATAACGAAGCTTCAAATATTAAGAGCCCACATTTCGAGAAAGCTGTAGGTGATGGGCCTGCCCAGGAAGTTGCCAGTGGAGTGGACAAGTCTCCAACTGATGAAGAGGAAGAAGAAGAATATGAAGAAGAAGATCCTAATACTCACTTCAAGAGGAAGAGGAAGGCATCTTCTTCTCGCGGTTCTCGGAGGAAAAAGCAGGTAGTAAGCAAAGCTCTTCGACATGTTCGAGGGCTTTTCTCTGCTACAGAAGAAAAATCAGCTGCTTACATTCCCACCTCAGATCCTTTAGTTGCCACCTTACCTCATCTCGAAGAGACCCGTGAGGAGACCTCGCAGGCTTTTGATAAAGTTGTCTTTTTGTCACCTTAGTATAATTCCCTTTTTTATTTTTGATTAACTTTTTTCTTTTCATCACACTTGCAGATAAGGAAAAAGAAGCTCTGGATGATCTCTTGACTTATAAGGAGGGATGCAAGACTATTTCAGTCCCAAAGACCGGTTATATGATTTTATCCCCTCCGGTAAAGGTGAAGTCCCCGCTCAAGAAAATAAGAATGAGGATGTAGAAATCATTTGAAAGTCCACTAGACAAATGACCAGTTGATGAGCCAACCCATGAGGAGATCCTTCCTACTTCTAACAAGGACATTGTATAATTTGTTATCACCTCAGAGGATGCTCCTACTGAGATTGACCTGGGCAAGGTAGGTGACACTGGAGTGGCCTCCATTGAAATTGTCACTGCTGCCACTACTAAGGTTCCTCTTACTGAGGCTACCCCGGTGAGATGACTAGCACTGAGGTTGATATTACCATGACCTCAATTCCTCTAGGTAATGGTCATAATATTTCACTTGATGATTGTTTTTCTTATATTGCTTCTAATTACTGTGATTTTGCAGACTCGCGCATTGTCAGTTCTGATCACTCAGCCATCTCAAGAAGAGATTGTTGTTCCTACGGTGTTGAATCTCACAGTGTTGGATATTGTATAACGCAATATGATAATGCCAGACCACCTCAGCTATTGATTTGTCAGTAACAGAAACAAAGCATGTTCCTTCTACCCTACTAGTACGGGAACAAAGTGAAGCTAGGTTTGAGTCCACTAGCGAGCTGGTATAAATTTTGCTTGCTCCTCTAACTCTTTTACTGCTGATTTGATGGTGATTACCAGTTCTGACTTTCCAATGCTGATTATCGAGCCTGTATATTTGGTAATGACTACCAGTTTCGCTTCTCCGACAGTCACTTCTATGGAAACCCCTCTTCCAATGAACATTTCTTTCAATTCACTGGTCGTTGCTTTGACAACTCCTCCGATGTCCATCGTGACCACACCCCAGAAGACTTATCCTCCTGCTATCATCTTTTCAATGCTTTAGGTTGATTTTAAAGAGGGGTTCATTTTGAAGTTGGTGAATAGCTTTTATGAAAGCATGAGGCGATGCCTCTTGCTAATATTGAAGAATTCATGTACTTCATTTGCATCTCTGAAGATGATACTTCATTTACATCTCTGAAGATGATACTTTGTTGAGCTATAGAGAGCGCATGGATATTAGAGGAGTCACTGAGGTTGTTTCCTTAGAAGAAATGTTCAACAATCTTGAAAGAGATGCGATGAGTGGCACTGCTTGAATCAGTTGGACCTCACTCTGTTAATTGAGGAGGAACTGGACCATCTTACCGAGCAAGTACATAAGACTTATTCAGAGATGTCCTAAGAAACAGAGGCAGTGTCCCAGAAGATGCAGTCCCTAGAGATCGAGGAAGTTATGGTTGCTGACACGATAGAGATTTCGAACCAGGCTCTTGCTGCCACCAATAATCAGATCAAGATGGCAGAAGAGATGATCGCGACGGTGAATGTCCTTTGGTCCAAAGCTGAGCCAGTGCATCAAAATAAAACTGCCCGGTTGGAAGAGATGACCACCAGGAGTATCCAGATCCACCAACAGAAAATGAAGAAGAGATCGGCTCTAGAGGAAATCAAATCTCGCCTATCGAAGGTAGCCATCTTTGATAGGGAGAGCTAAAATCACAGGTTGTCAAGAGGGCTTAGGAGAACAAGAAGAACAAGTTTTCTGGTCTAGAGGCAAAACTCAAATAGCATGAGAGACAATCTTGAAATATCACTAATGTATCTTCTTTTTCTTTTGCATTGACCAATGACTTTTTCTGGTATGCTTGTCCTCTTTTGATTTTCTGCCCACTTTGCTTTCTTATTACCCATAGATAATTTAAACTTCCTATGTAGGAAGGTTTAAATGTGTTAGTCCTTGAAAGAACTGAGTATGGAGGTGTAGTTCCATAGGGCAAACTCCAAAAGAGTGAAGGGTGTAACTAAATCTATTCAGAGGTTAGAAATATGATAGAATTAGTAAGAAGGTAGACTATCAAGAATTATACATTATTTTAATAGGCCAAAAATAAACCCGTTGGGGTTTGAAGGGATATATTGAGTCTTAGTGATCCATCTGTTCAAGGTAATGTGGACGCGATAGATTAGGAATAATTAGAATAAGAGTCTGATGTTCAGAGGTAATTATTAACATAACAGTGGTGAAAGTCCTTAACGGACAGAAAGGCGGATGAGATTCTAGGCACCCGTCAGTTTAGAGGTGATGAACTTGACATAACTGATCAGGAGTGCCAAGGCTCAGAGCCTTGCCGTTCAGAGATAACAAACTAGACATAATAACAAAAAGGGAGTCATTACTGAACTAGAGGATGAGATCTGGGTCTTTGTCAATTCAGAGGTGTTAACTAGACATAACCTAGTGGGATTTAGCAGACTCAGAGTCTTTGCTGTTCAGAGGGAATCATTAACTTTACATCAAAAATTCCTACCTTAGGATGGAGTAGAGAATTAGGTTATTGACTCATCTGTTTAGTGACCTTACAGATATAACAATTTGAGTTGACTCGTTTGTTCGGTGATCTTGCAGATATAATACATTGAGTTACAAAATGAATCCACTATTCAGAGATAATTATTAACATAAAAAGGATTGGAATTGACCATGTCTGTTCAGTGATCAAATCGATATAACAACTTGGGTACAATAAAAAGATATAGGAATCCACTATTCAGAGGTCATGCGAACATAATAGGGATTAAAGGAGTGAGTTTAATCTAGGATTCCTGTGTATCAGAGGTGACATAGACATCATAAATTAGGAATCATTAGTATCAGAATTCAATGCGTAGCTAGAAAGTCCGCCGTGGATTTTGATAATAGTGCATAATGGACTGCAATAAAATCCACTAGGGATTCTGTTGAATAGAATATCATGAAGGGTTTAGTGCTCCTTGGGGATTCAACAGGATGAATAGTATCTCTTTTAAGAGTTGTCAGAGGTAATCTTTAACGTGACAACTGATGACCTCGCTGGGGAAAGGAAATTCCAAGAGGATTTTGTATGGATTAGCATTCCTTAAGACTCCGTGAGGAATCTGCAAAGAATTGTTAGAGGTAATCATTAACATGACATCTCGAAAATCCATAAAGGATTAAATCATTGGGGAGTGAATATATTCTCTGTGAGGAATCTGAAAGTAGGTGATATTAGCGAGTTCAAGGAGGTTTTGTGGGAAAATCATCATTCCCCATGAGAGTTGTCAGAGTTAAACATTAACGTGACAACTAAGAACCTCGCTGGAGAATGAGAGAATATTCATAAAGGATTATGGAGAATTTAATGTTCTCCGTAAAGTTTTCTTATATTTATGGAGAAATTAGGTCAAGAGTGAAATTTGAAGAAAAAAGAGTACAATACCGAAAAATTGATGCAAAGAGAAATTGTAGTTAAAATTACTATGGAACAAAAGACCCAGAGCCAAAATAGCATTGGCAATAGGGACTCCAAGTACAAAAAAGAAGTGACAAAAATCTAAAGAATAGACTTTGCCAGATATTGGCGGCCAACCGACATAACCGGCTGTGTAACAAATGACTATTCAAATGCAGGTTAGTGCCAAAGTCCATCAAATCACAGCTCTATACAGTTGTTGACTAAGCAGCCGACTTGACCAGCTGAGCAGCTGACTTATTATGGAATCTGATGGTGTAATTTTTTGTCAAATTCTTGTATGACTAGAAGATTGTATTATGAATTTTGATCAGTCTCTGGGCGAGTCTGCAATCTATAAAAGGACCTGTAATCTCTTGTAAAATATACATCTCACATATTCTCTCTTTTGGAGAATTCTCTAAATAATTCTTAGTTTTTAATGTTTTCACTATTAGGTGTGTTTGGTTGCAAGGAAGTGGGCGGAAGTAAGGAAATGGGGAAGCATAATTGCTCACTTCCTTATCTATCCAAACACCGGAAAAGGAAAATAAGAAAACCCCTTTTTCTTTTTTTTTCTCTCATTTACACAACCATTTCCTCACTTCCAGAGTGCTACAGTTAATTTTGTGGTCATGTAAATCTTATTTATAATAAGCTGTAGCATAAAGCAGTTAATTTTTTGGTCATGTAAATCTGACTTGCATTCTAATTACAATCCATTTTTTATTTTTCTTAATTAATTTTTATTTTAATATTATTTTGCAGTTAACTTTGTGGTCAACTTTTACACTTCCACTTTCCATTACCATCCAAATACCGGAAAAGACATAACATTTTCCAAATCACACTTCCCAACAACATCCAAACAACGGAAAACTTACTAACCAATTCTCAAATTCCAAAGGGAACTAATACCACTTCCTCACTTCCTTACTTCCTCACTTCCACCCTTAACCAAACAGGCATTGTAGATTGGTGCTTTGGAGAAGAAGAACGGCAAGGATCAACATCTAGGGTTTCATCTACATTGGTGCTTTCTTCCTTTTCTCTTTTCCTATTTACTTATGTTGTAGTTTATATTAGAAATCGTGTTATGCACTTTCTTCATATGAACTAATTCTCTCCTGGTTATGGCAATGATATATTAAATTTTTATGAAGATATAACATTTTGCTTTGTGATAGTTTTGTGACTATGCTCCATCTTAATTCTTTACTTTTGTATTTTTGTTAAATAATTTATGGCCACAATTATATGGAAGGTTAAATTAGAGACCAAAAGGAGACAACTTAGCATAGCATATAGAAATAAAGATCACTTCCTCACATGTTGATATTGAAAGGTGATACATAGGTTATGCAATATAGAGAAAATACACTGAACTTCATGCATCTCTTAATCTATAAATTACTAGGTCAAAATATTGTAGGTTTTCATCGAGGGGATAGTATTACTATTACTCGAAAGAAAATCCTAGTTGACACAGAGATTTTTGATTGTTAACATAAGTAGATCAACATGCTAGCACAAGTACTTATTTTATTATATGATTATCTATGCTGAAATCAATAGCCCTAGCTTCCTTCTCTTATAAAATTAATTCTTATTAGAGCATTTTTCTTAATCAATCACTACACATCTTTTCAAATAAAACTAGGATAGCTTAGTTGGTACTTGATTTGATAATTGTCTTCAAGGGATGATACTGTACTCACTACTTTATTACTTGTGAACGACTAGTGCACTTGCCATTTGCAACATCAGTTATGAATTAGACTAGTTCACTAGCGTGATCGTAATTCTGATATCTGAAAAAATTTGCCATTTTTTGATATTTTGAAAGTAGATAGCAAAGGTTTAGCCACCTATATCAAAGTGAACCTCGTAGATGTGTTTTAACCTCTCTTAAGTTTTATTGATTCCTTAATTTATTTCAGTGTTTCTTAAAACATTATGTGCTTTTCTGAGGTTTGGAGAAATGTTGACAATTAATTTTTGAAAATCAAATTTCTAGAAAATAAAATCATTTTCTAGTCTAGGAGACAAAGCATTAGCCGCCCAGACTTATTTTTCCATGTTTTTAATTTTTAAATGTCTTTTTCATTTTTTCTTTTTCTTTTTTCACAAATATTCATCCTTGCATGTCTCGGTGACCAAGCTTTGGCTCGTTATAATTTTTGAACAGGTCAAAACACTGTTGACACTCTAAAAAGACAAACTCTCAGACAGCTTTTTCATATGTCTGAACGATGTCTAACTTGTCGACATTTACAAAAGACAAGTCGCAGATAAACTGACAACCAGTTTCTATCATCTCCAAGGGATAAATCAGCGACTTGAGCTCTACTGATCTAGTGAAGAAGACAGTAAGTCAAGGTTGCCTTCAAAGAGGCCTAAGCAGGCCTAAGATGCTAAGTTAGCTCAACACTTAGCCTCACATGAGCCCAAGGGGATAGCCACGCCTGAGAGGCTAAGTTTATCTAGCTTCTCCTTGAAGCTTCATAATTTCATAGAGAGCTAACTTATAACTTTGCCTTAAGCTAATTCTAGCTTCGCCTGAAGCTTTCTTGATAGCTTCACATGAATCTCTTCATGGCTCCACAGAGAGCTAACTTACAGCATCGTCTGAAGCTAATTCTAGCTTCGCCTGAAGCTTTCTTGATAGCTTCACATGAAGCTCTTCATAGCTCTATAGAGAGCTAACTTATAGTTTTGCCTGAAACTAATTCTAACTTCGCTAGAGGCTAATTATAATTTCGCCTGAAGCTCCACACAGCCGTGCAAAAGGCTAACTCCTATCTTCGCCTGGAGCTTAGCATAGCTCTGTGAGAGCTTGCTTCTATCTTCCCATGAAGCTTGGCACAACTCCACTTAAAGAGCAAAAATTCTTTGCTTTGCCTCCATTGGCTAGCCTCACCTCCACTGGTTAGCCTTGCATGAGGAGACTAGCCTCGCCTCCAACTGGCTAGCATCCCCTAAGGAGGCTAGCTACGCTCAACTGGCTAGCAACATCTGAAGAGCCTAGCTTTGCCTCAACTGGCTAGCATCACCTGAAGAGAGTAACCACCCCACTAAGTTAGTGGGGGGAGTTAAGGGGTACTTACACCCATGATCCCTGATTAAGAGGAGACAATCAAGGGAATCATTACTCCCTTTGAGCCCATAAATAGCCCACTAGTAGGGTAGGCTCGGGGTCTTAAAGAAATTCAAGTCCCACAGGTTTTTGAAGAGCATAAGCTTCTTCGGTGGCTTCAAAGTTTAAGTCAACAAGAGATCTGAAATTACACCTAGAGGGGGGTGAATAGGTGTAGTGCTAATCAATAAACAAATAACCCACAATTTAAAAATGAGATGATGCAACGATCACTCAAAGCAAGATTAGAAGCCGAATACCTCGTGATGGGCTCTACTTCTTCCTCATGATTCCTCTAAATAAGAGTTTGAGGTGCGCAATACAATCTCGTTGTAAGAGTATAGATCGACAATATGAAAAAGAATGAATAGAAAGAGAAAGGCACAAGTAAACCAATCGCAAACAACAAGATTTGTTTTGAGGTTGAGCACCCAGCTCTACGTCCCCGCCTTCACCGAGAAGGTTTTCGATCCACTATAATTTCCCAGAGGATTACAATCACTCGGGAGTACCCAACTCCTCAATCACACTCCTCTAGTCTAGAGGTAGTGTAGCCACAAGTACAATAATCACTTGGTGATCAAAAAAACCACAAACTCTCTTTTATAACCTCTAGAATATGATTTTTGGCTCAAGAGGTAAAGTGAGAGAAAATTTCAGTAGTAAAGACTAAGGAGACTTGAAAATCAACGAAAAGCAATTGCAATTGAAAGAACTTTGAAAATGAAAGCAAGTAAACTTTTCTTCTCTTTTGAAAAACTTGAAACTTGGATATTTTTCTTATCAAAAACAAAAGACCAATGATCTCTATTTATAGGGAATGGATAAATAACATTCATAATTGATACTAGGTCATTGGGGTAGAGTTTAGCTACTAGGAAAACAGAAACAGCTATAGGAATCATGAGAAATGAAACAGATTCCAAGAAATAGCCGTTGGGGCTTCTTGACGGCTGTCGGTCGACCGGGCCATTTGACCGGCAGGCCATATGGCAAAAGAGTCGTTGGCTTTGGTCGACCGGTCCGGTCGACCGCCGGCTATATTAAAAATGAAACATTGAGCGGACGGTCGACCGGGCTGGTCAACCGACAAAACCTGAAAGTTAGGGTCTAGCAGTCGGTCGACCGTAAGGTCTATCGGTCGACTGGCCCGGTCGACCGACGGATGTGCACAGACGTGCACGCCCAAGGCCACAAGGCCCGGTCAATCGTAAAGGCCTAAAACAGTTTTTATAAATAAATTTTTAAACTTTGAATGATTTTTGAAATATTTTTAGATGGTTTGAAGTTTAAGTAGCATGTTATAGGGGATGAAATACATGTTTTAAACTAGATGTAAAAATTTGAAATATTTTAAGACATGTATATTAATCAAACATGCACCAAAAACAACATAACCAAAACTTGTATTTTGAAAAGTGCATTTGTGTGTGAGTGTTTTCTTGAGCACAACTATCATATCCTTACTCTTTAACATACTCATGCTTACAATGGTTCTAGGTGACTACAAGATCTTCAATTTGGGCTTTTTCATATGCATCGTTGAATAACTTGAATTCTTGATCCCATATTGAGTCAACTTGAGTCAATAATCACCTTCCTTTAGGGAAGAAAAACATCTTGAATTCTTAGAACCCTGAAACAATCTTAAACACTTAAATAAAATTAGTATAAATAACTATATATGTTTTGTAATCATCAAAACTCTAAAACCGGGTGATTGTACCCTTAGGCCAACAATCTCCCCCTTTTTGATGATGACAAAACATATGAGTTATTTAACAAAATAATGGGAAAAAAGAGCTTGGAAGCTCCCCCTCAAATCATGTTATATAAATATCAAGAATATAAATGTTGCAAGGTTTGCATGAGAAAGAAAATGACATGAGAAACAATAACAATGACTCAACCATAACAATAACTCTTTCTCCCCCTTTTTGTCATGCATCAAAAAGGGTCAAAAACAAGAGTTTAAAAAATAATGTTTGAAAAGAGTTTGTAAAAATTTTAGGAATCTATAACACAAACATTTAATTCACCACAAATGAAGGAAAATCTATTATAATCTAGTGGTTTAGTGAAAATATTGACAAGTTGAAAATCCGTAAAAACATAATCAATTTCAATATCACCTTTCTCATAATGATCTCTAAAAAAGTGATATCTAATCTCTATGTGTTTGGTCTTACTATGTTGATTTGCATTCTTAATCATATGAATTGTACTAGTATTATCACAAAATTTTAATAGAGTTATAATGCAAATCATAATCAAGGAGAGTATATTTCATCTAAAGGACTTGACACAACAAGCCCCCGCCGAATATACTCCGTCTCGGCAGTTGAGAGGGCTACCGAATTTTGTTTCTTGGAAGACTATGAAACAAGACATATACTGAGAAATTGACATGTTCCACTAGTACTCTTCCTATCCACTCTACAACCCGCATAGTCGGCATCCGAAATACTCGTCATTGAAAATTGTCCGGTCTTAGGATACCATAGACCTATTTCAATAGTGCCCTTAAGGTATCGAATAATGCATTTTACAGCAATCAAGAGGGATTCTTTAGGGCAAGATTGGAATCTAGCACAATGACACACTAACCATAATATCCGGCCTACTAGCCATTAAATACAACAAACTACCAATCATGCTTCTATATAATTTTATGTCTACACTCTTACCTTGGTCATCCTTGTCAAGCTTGATAGTGGTAGCCATGGGAGTGTTGCAAGTTTTTGAGCCTTCAAGTCAAAATTTCTTGATGAGTTCCTTAGTGTACTTGACTTGACTTATGAAGATCCAACCATTCCTTTGCTTAATTTGGAGTCTAAGAAAATAGTTCAATTCACCCATCATAGACATTTCAAATTCATGCTGCATACAAGATTCAAGCTCCTTGCAAAGAGATTCATTAGTAGAACAAAAGATGATATCATCAACATAGATTTGTACAATAAGAATGTCACTACCAGCATGTTTAGTAAATAAAGTGGTATCTACTTTGCCTTTAACAAAATCTTTTGATAACAGAAAAGAAGAAAGTCTTTCATACCAAGCTCTTGGAGCTTATTTTAAACCATACAATGCCTTATCTAGTTTGAAAACAAAATCTGGATGTATATGATCAACAAAATCGGGGGGTTGTTCAACATATACTTCCTCTTCAATAACACCATTTAAAAATGCACTTTTTACATCCATTTGGAAAAGTTTGAAATTTTTATAGGATGCATAAGCTAGTGTGATCCGTATGGTTTCTAACCGTGCTACGAGTGCAAAGGTCTCCTCAAAGTCAATTCCTTCAACTTAGGTGTAACCTTTGGCCACTAACCTAACTTTACTTCTAACAACATTTTCTGACTCATCCAACTTATTCTTAAAAATCCACTTAATACCAATAATTGGTCTATCATAGGATCTAGGAATAAGATGCCTAACTTGGTTGCGCTCAAATTGATTGAGCACTTCTTGCATAGCAAGCAACCAATATGAGTCACCCTCGGCTTCGAGGATGTTTTTGGGTTCAAAATGAGATATGAATGCATAATGCCCACACAAGTCATGGAGTTTGGAGCGAGTGGTTACCCCTTTTGGTACATCACCTATGATGAGATCTTTGGGATGATATGTAGCGTATCTCAAATCTTTAGGAAGTGGTTGTGATGGTTCCACTTCATCCTTTTGACCTTCCACATCATTCTTTTGAATATTACCATTTGGTTCTTGCTTGTCTTCTTGGATGGGTGAGTTCACCATGGATATTTACTCCATGTCTTTACCTAAAGAGTTAATCTCTATAACATTCTTAACAAATGCATTAGACTCTTTAAACTTAACGTGCATAGATTCTTCAACAGTAAGTGAAGATTTGTTAAACACTCTATATGCTTTGCTAGTGCTAGAGTAACCAACAAAAATTGCTTCAAAAGCCTTAGCATCAAATTTTCCCAAATTATCTTTGGTGTTCAAAACAAAACATTTGCATCCAAAAATTTTAAAATACAAACCATTCGGTTTTCTCAATTGATACATTTCAAAGGAAGTTTTGAAAGTATTTTTACAAAGGTAAATTCGGTTTGATATATAGCATGCGGTGTTTACGGCCTCGGCCCATAAATATTAAGGGAGCAATTCACTTATCATGGTCCTAGCCATTTCTTGAAGAGTTCTATTCTTCCATTCAACGACTCCATTTTGTTGTGGAGTTCTAGAACATGACATTTCATGCTTAATTCCATTTTCATCACAATAAGTTCATAAAGAGTTGGTTGACAAACTCACTACGTCTATCACTTCTTATGCGTAAAATCGAAAGACCTTTTTCTTTTTCAACCTGTTTTTGAAAAATCTTAAAATGCGAAAAAGTTTGATCTTTATGCTCCAAAAAAAAATCCATGTGAAACGAGAGAAATCATCAACTAAAACAAACACATATTTATTAACATTTAAACTTTTAATTTTAGTTGGTCCAAATAGATCCATGTGAATCAATTCTAATGGCCTAGATATCATGATATCCTTGATTGATTTGAAAGAGGACTTAAGTTGTTCCCAAGTTGGCACGTATCACAAATGCGGTCCTTCTCAAACTTCAAATAAGGAATACCTGATTGTGATCCAATATTGCATATTTTACCTCATAATTCCCATGCATTTAATAAATAAATATATGATTTTTACTCATCTTCTCTACATATTTGCAGGTACACACTCTAATGGAGAGATAGCAAATTAATCACTTTAATTAGCAATAATTAAAGTGATTAAATTCAAGATTAAGATAAGCCAAAGATTTGAATTCAAGATCCAGAGAGATCCGCGCGCCCAATGAAGAATCCAGAAGGCCACATGGATAACCACCTAACAAGAAGATCCCAACAGAAAATCTGGGCTCAACGGCCCAGATTTTGCGGTGGAATCTGGGAGATCCTTGAGGATCTGCGGCAGTTTGGAGGCCGTTGGAACCCGGATTTTGCGCCAACAAACTAGGTTCTGGATCCTTCACCTGAGGCCTATAAATACTCCACAAAGACCTGCGAGAAAAGACAGAATGGAGAAGAGAGGAGAAATTGTTAGTTGTTGTAATTTTCATAGGTTTTTCTCTAGGTTTTAGTTCTTTAGATCCCTCTTCTTCTTCCCTAGATACTTTGTAAAAGAGAGAGATTGTGAGAGAGAGAGCTTGTGTAATCAAGGTGTGACAACTTGAAGCAACAAGGATTCATCCATTCTCCTTCCTCTACTTGAGCTTGGTTCTAGTTTACTTGCTTTCTTTATGTGCTTTCTTTATTGCTTTCTTTAATTCCTTGCAATTTACTTCATGCTTTGTTTTACTTCTCTAATGGCTTTTAGCTAATTTTTCTCCATGTACTAGCTAACCACTAGCCTTGTCATCTTCACTAACTCATGGGTGATTGCTTTATTTCATCTTGCAAGTTGTATGGTCTTCTCTTCTCCGATGGGTTAAACCACCCATTCTTCAAATGAGAAAGTAATTAGATCAACACGCGAGACGAATCCACGCCGATGGAGTGACAACATGAGGCAAGCATTCACTATCACGGAGTTTAGTAAGTATTGGTAAGGTAGTAAGGTAAGCTAGTCATGGTTTGCTTCTTCTTTAAGTTTTCTCATGAGGCACGCCTTCACTATCACGGAGTTTGGTAAGCTTTGGCATGGTAGTAAGGTAAGCTAGTCATGGTTTGATTCTTCAAGTTTTCATTCTTTCTATTGATAATACCAAATCCAATCTTGATTTCTTTTCCACTTTCCATCATGATATTCATCTATTCTTTCATTTCTTGTTCCATGATTGTTTTATTCTATTAAGCATAGAAGACACTTCGTTTACATTTCTTCACTACGATTCGTAACGCTTCTATCGCTAGCTCTCCCTGAGAGTCGACTCGGTATAGCCTTATGCTATAGCGGAGATAGGAAAGGATACATCGATACATTTACATAAACCTTTCTCATCTAATCAATTTTTGGCGCCGTTGCCGGGGAGAGCAACGGATTTTCTTTAAAGTGAAGAACTAAACGCATTGTCTTCTCTGTTGCAGGTTATAGGAGAAGAAACAGGAAAATTTTGCTTGCAGTGACATATAAGTGGACCTGGGCCTCTGCTCTCGAAAGCAGAGACCAGGATCCCTCAGTTTTGCCGCGGATTCTGGGTTTTTGCCGCAGATCTGCAGCAATTCTGAGTGAACTACTTACAATTTTTCTGCAGGGGCTCTGATTCTGCAAAATACATCTGCTGCTATACTTGAAATCCTGTATTTTTCACCTATTTCCTGCTAATTTAATCAACAGTAAAAAATTGGTTGAAATTGTTAAAAATTGTTTAGACATTTGCATTTTTAGGCACGTGTCTTTCAATTCTTTACTTTTACTGTTGAAGAGTGCTGGAGGCAAGGTACGTTTTGCATTGCATATAGACTAGGAATCATATCTTGCTTGATTTTCATGCTTTGAGTGAATCCTTGTTATATTTCTTGTACACTTGCACAAATCAATTTTAAGGGCATAACCCGTAAATAAGATAAGGTGGGGAGTTCATTACCCTTTCCTTAGCCCGAAAATCAATTTCCCAAGCACTCACTAACCCAAGCCTAATTTAATAAAAAAAGTAGACGTTGGCCCTAGGGACATCTCGGACTCATTTAGGAGATTATCCTAAGGGGGAAAAGTGTTGGAATTTAACTCTTGCAAAATCAGTGTCTAGGAAAGGGGTTGAGGGCCGAAAGCCCGAAGGTTGCTGGTTACTTAATTAAGGAACGTTTTCGGACGGAAAACCTCCCACCAACCTTACCCTTCCCTGGCTGATTTGCTTGTGGTTAGAGTCTACACTAAACCTCCCGTGGACAGTCTATCAGTTAGGAGTCGTCTAGGTCCTAAGTCTACACTAACTTAGGTTAGAATTTTTTTTCTTTTGTTTGTTTGTTTGTTTGTTTCTTTTTGTTTGTGATTTTTTTTTGTGTGATATGGCATTCAACAATTCTTTCTATCCTAATAATAATCCATATTTCACACCATCTCCATATTCGGATAATTCCAACCCGGTGTTTTATAATATGCACCAACCAAATACACCGGGTTGGCCTTATCCGAATCAATATGACCCATACCCCCCATCTGATAACTATAATTTCCAAGATAATTTCAACTCTTCACCGAGTAATTGGGGATTCACGTACCCCGAGTCAAATTCTCAAATTCCTTGTCCACCATATTCACCTTGTCCACAGTCTTCATTTCCCGATTCCGCTTCATATACTCCTTTTTCTGAATCACCATTTTAAGAAAAATCTGAGTTACTAAGGAGTTTAGAAGCCAATTTACAGAGAGCTGAGCAGACACTTCCAGAACCATTTGCCTCTCCAATTCCACCATATTTTCAAGAGTCTTACTCAGTTCCACCTTTTCCTAATGAACAACCATTTGCCATGGAAACGAGTAAAGATTTCTTGTGTGAGTCCACTCTTCCACACATTTTTGACTCACAATTTCACCATCACTCCCAAGACAACACTTCATCTTTTCATCAAAATAATGAAATCATCAATTATGGAAAGATGCTTGAAGACATGACTCATGCTCAAAATTCTAGGATTCGTGACATAGATTTGATGATCCAAACTCTTCATTCTCATCCTATTTCTAAAGTCACTAGCCACTCTGTTAAAACCAAGAGTCATGTAGTCTTGGAAATCCAGATTCAATTTCAGCACAACCACTTGAACTTGTCCAAAATTCAAATCCCATTGACATTTTGGCAAGTTTTCCTTTTCCTGAAATTGAACTTGAGTGTGAACATGATCCTGAACTTCCACTTGATGATTCAATTTTCTTTCCTGATTCAATTATGACTCCGATGTCTTCGCATGATTTCACTTCATTTCCCGAGTCAGTATTGGATCCAGTGCCAGTCCATTTTGAAATTGAATCACCAATCTTTGATGATCATAGTGAACTTGACCAATTCCATACTTTTGAAAGTCCCATTGATAAATTGGCAAGTTCACATTTTTGTGGAATTGAATTACATGAGGAATGTGATCTTGAACCCCAACTTAGTGATTCAATTCTTTTTCCTGATTCAATAATGACTCCGGTATCTTTTCCTGACTTTAATTTTTTCCCGGAGTCTACTTTGGATCCTGTCCCAATTTATAATGAAGTTGAATCACCCATCTTTGAGGATCACATTGAACTTGACCAATTATACACTTTTGATGATCCTATTGACAAATTGGCAAGTTCTCCATTTATTGAACTCAATGGGAAATGTGACCTTGATTTTCTCAATCTCTTTACTTTTGAAACTGATTGTACAATTCTGACGGAAAATATTGACCTTAGTTTTGAAGAATTGTATGGCGATGAGCTTGAATTCCTTAATATTGGAAGTAAAGAGATATCACCTTTAGAAAGTCACATTCCATCATTGGACAATGATTGTGGACTAGAGTTTCATTTTCTTGACTTGGACCCAATTCCCGAACTCATTCCGACTCCTGCACCATCACTTGACTTAAGTCACAATCCTGAGTCAGTATCCCTTCCTGAGTCCAAGTCAACTGTTCTGTCATTTCATAATCCATTCTGGGACAAGGAGCTTGACAAATTTGACTCAGAAATTTATTATGAAAACTGGAAATTAGATGGGGTCATGTACTTAATAAAAATCTTCCATGGATTTATCTTTTTAGTGGGTCATATTTATGAAATTTCTGGTGGGTTCCTGAAAACCAACGTAAAGTTGATTGGGCCATGTTCCGTGGACCAATCAGACCACCACCGGAACCACCACCTTAAGGTAATTTTTTTCCTTCCCTCTTCATTTTTGTTTCATGCTTACATATATCATGATGCATTGAGGACAATGCATGAAATAAGTGTGGGGGAGGGTTTACTAACATAGAATTTTTAGATCTTCTTTCTTTTACACTTCTTTTTAGAAATAAATAATAAAAAAATATAAAAATAAAAACTTTTTGAAATAAGAGACAAAGTTTAGATCTATTTTTAAGAAAATTAAGATGTATCTTAGGAATTAAGAAAGCCTTAATTATGACATCTTAAACTTAGTTGAAATAATAGATCTTGTTTGAGATTATAGGCTAAGTAAGTAAAATTGGTGAGATATTTTTATCTTGAATTTTTTGCCTTAGATAATATGCACTTTACACTTACACATTTCTTGGGATGGAGACAAAGACCAAAAATGCCATATAAATAAAAAAAAGAGAAAAAAATATAAATAAAAGATCACTTATTAAGCTGGATAACTATGCCTCAAGAAGCATGGTTACTCACGCCTAACGGTGATCTCACTTATTAAGCTGGATAATTGTGCCTCAAGAAGCATGATTATTCACGCCTAACGGTGATTATAAATAATCCCCTTTAGTTTTGTGGCCTTTTTCACTCGAGTCCTTTAACCCGAGGGATGTTTTCTCATTTGGTGCCCTAGAACCATCTGGTTTGGGAGTCATCGGTTATAGGCTCGCTACATGGGTGAACTAGAAAGCCTAAGAAAACTAAGGGAAGAAAAAGGAAAAAAAAGAGAAAAAGAAAATAAATATATATAAATAAATGGCTTGATGGTTAGAGTTGAAATCCCAGAAATTTTCACTGAACACGGTGTGCATATTATCTAGGTTTTATGAAAGATAAAATATTCAATCCAATTTTGAACTCTTACCTTAATTGAAAACAAGATCTTGCATGGAGACTAAGTTTAGGGAAGAATGATTATAGGTGGACTTATGACCTAAGATCACTTATATTTTTTTTGCAAAAATAGTTCGAAAACATGTCTCTTGTTCAAAATGCGTTTTCAAAATACTAACATTTGTTTTCTTTCTTTATGGATTTTGTGGGTGTAATCCGCTGAAAACCCTCAGGAGACAACACTCCTCCTCTAGTGTAACCTAGAGGTTTAACGGCTTGTTGCACATGCTCAGTGCAATCGCGTCACCTGCGAAAGTGGTGTAATAAAACTGGTAGTATAGTTTTTCTTTTCTTTTCTTTTCTTTTCTTTGTTTTGCTCGGGACGAGCAAAAGAATAAGTGTGGGGTGTGATTGTGATCCAATATTGCATATTTTACCTCATAATTCCCATGCATTTAATAAATAAATATATGATTTTTACTCATCTTCTCTACATATTTGCAGGTACACACTCTAATGGAGAGATAGCAAATTAATCACTTTAATTAGCAATAATTAAAGTGATTAAATTCAAGATTAAGATAAGCCAAAGATTTGAATTCAAGATCCAGAGAGATCCGCGCGCCCAATGAAGAATCCAGAAGGCCACGTGGATAACCACCTAACAAGAAGATCCCAACAGAAAATCTGGGCTCAACGGCCCAGACTTTGCGGTGGAATCTGGGAGATCCTTGAGGATCTGCGGCAGTTTGGAGGCCGTTGGATCCCGGATTTTGCGCCAATAAACTAGGTTCTGGATCCTTCACCTGAGGCCTATAAATACTCCACAAAGACCTGCGAGAAAAGACAGAATGGAGAAGAGAGGAGAAATTGTTAGTTGTTGTAATTTTCATAGGTTTTTCTCTAGGTTTTAGTTCTTTAGATCCCTCTTCTTCTTCCCTAGATACTTTGTAAAAGAGAGAGATTGTGAGAGAGAGAGCTTGTGTAATCAAGGTGTGACAACTTGAAGCAACAAGGATTCATCCATTCTCCTTCCTCTACTTGAGCTTGGTTCTAGTTTACTTGCTTTCTTTATGTGCTTTCTTTATTGCTTTCTTTAATTCCTTGCAATTTACTTCATGCTTTGTTTTACTTCTCTAATGGCTTTTAACTAATTTTTCTCCATGTACTAGCTAACCACTAGCCTTGCCATCTTCACTAACTCATGGGTGATTGCTTTATTTCATCTTGCAAGTTGTATGGTCTTCTCTTCTCCGATGGGTTAAACCACCCATTCTTCAAATGAGAAAGTAATTAGATCAACACGCGAGACGAATCCACGCCGATGGAGTGACAACATGAGGCAAGCGTTCACTATCACGGAGTTTAGTAAGTATTGGTAAGGTAGTAAGGTAAGCTAGTCATGGTTTGCTTCTTCTTTAAGTTTTCTCATGAGGCACGCCTTCACTATCACGGAGTTTGGTAAGCTTTGGCAAGGTAGTAAGGTAAGCTAGTCATGGTTTGATTCTTCAAGTTTTCATTCTTTCTATTGATAATACCAAATCCAATCTTGATTTCTTTTCCACTTTCCATCATGATATTCATCCATTCTTTCATTTCTTGTTCCATGATTGTTTTATTCTATTAAGCATAGAAGACACTTCGTTTACATTTCTTCACTACGATTCGTAACGCTTCTATCGCAAGCTCTCCCTGAGAATCGACTCGGTATAGCCTTATGCTATAGCGGAGATAGGAAAGGATACATCGATACATTTACATAAACCTTTCTCATCTAATCAATACCCTTCACCGATTCCTTAGAATTGATTCTAGAAAGATGATCAAAAGAATCATGACCTAATCTTCTATGCCATAACCATGAAATCTCATCAAAAGAATTTAAACATTTTGTAGTGCAATCTAAATTAAGCATATCAATAATGTGGACATTATTTCACGAAATCCAATGAGAATGTATTCATTGGTTTTGCAATTATAAATTTTGCAAGAAGATTCATCAAAAATAAGTTTAAAATCACGATCACATAGTTGACTAATACTGAGTAAATTATGTTTAAGCCATCAAAAAGAACTACATTTTCAATCAAAGGAGATGTACCAATCTTGATGTTACCTATACCGATGATGGTGCCCTTGGAGTCATCTTTGAAGGTGACGGTGCCACCTTCAACATACCTTGATGGTGTTGCAAAATTGTTGATGTCCCATGTCATATGCCGTGAGTAACCACCATCAAGGTACCACCGCTCTCTACGTCTTTGAGTCATGGTGTGTACCTATATCAAATGATTGAATGGTTGATTTTGGTACCCACATTTTCTTGGGTCCTAAAAAGTTAGTGTTTCGAACCCAAACATGATTATTCATACTATTTAAATTATCATAACAAAATTTGGCTAAATGACCATTTCAACCACAATAGGTACATTTATATATTTTCCTATATTTAAAGGCATAATGACCATGTTGTTTATGAACATGTAATTTGTGAACATGTGGTGTTTTAGCATGAATGACATGTGATGTGTTGGCATGATGAATATGTGAAGTTTTAGCATGTGATGGTTTATTATGTTGAACATGAGAAGTGAGCATGTGTTTCTTTGAAAACATTTCTTTTAGTTTAGTATTATTAAAAGCACATTCTTTTAAAACATTTCCAAATCACTTATTTTTGTTTTTAACATAGAAATCTCATTTTCATCAATTTTAGGATATTTAGCTTTGCATGAAACTCTATATGCATCAAAATCTCTTTTTGTTGAAATAATAGTGGAAGATAATTCATCTTTTTCTCTTGTAATAATAGTAATATGATTGTTAAGCATATCATTTTCCTTTTTCAATTTCAAACATTCTTTCTTCTTAGAATTATAATTTTCTGAAAGTTCAATAAAAGCTTGTAATAGCTCTTCTTTACTTATTTCAGTATCATCATAAGATGTTTCGGGAGTTACCTCACGTGTGTTTGCCATGAAACACATGTTAGCCGTGTCAACTTCATCTTTGGATTCACTTTCTGAATCCCAAGTGGCTTTGAATGCCTTCTTTACAAATGGCTTCTTTTGCTTCATGGAGGAAGATACCTTGTTCATGAAATCTGGACATTTGGCGATGATGTGCCCAGGTTTCCGACAGTTGTAGCATATGATTTTCTCCCTCTCCTTCCCTTCCAATCGCCTTCTATGGTTGAGTTTTTCTTGTGATATATTCTTTTTACATTTCTCACAAGAAGAGATAGCGCTTCATCGTTCTCTTCATCATCTTCATCATCGGAGATGTTGGAGGTAGACTTGAAAGCAATAGACTTATTCTTTTGAGGCACGGTTTCCTCTCTAGCCTTTTTCTCCATCTCATGAGTCTTAAGATTACTAATAAGACTTATGAGTTCCATCTTATTGTAACCCTCGGTTCCCAATATACGTATGTCAATATTGGTATCTAGTGATGATTTAATCATTTTGGTAGTCGGATTGAGGCAATTTCAACTCAAGATATTACTTCCCATTATTTATAATTTTTCTAAAATTTTGGAATTTTTTGGGAATTATTAGAGAAGAATCTCAATTTGGGGTCGATTGGTGACATAGGCTGACTCTGGGATTATTAATTAATAATTGGGGATGAATTTTAGAAATCTGACTTCACAACAATGTTCAGGATGACATCTTCTATTTTTTAGAATTTTTGAGAATTTTCCTGAATTAATAGAGCTTAATCTAATAAAATAATATTTTAATATTATTCAACGAGAAAAGAATGAAATTAAAATTAAAATAAAATAAAAAATTAGAAAAAATCGCATGTGTTGCAGGTTTCGAACCCAAGCCCATGCTGTATAGAATTGAATGCTCTAACCAACCAGCCAACTTTGGGTCTTATTATTAGGAGATAAGCAATTATATTTGAACTTCCTTAACTTACCCTTTTTATTCTCCCCAATGACACACAAAAACCAAACTCCTCCTTTGCTCTAAGTTTTCAAACCGTGACACTCTCCCAAGCATCCTAATGCCCAGACCAGCATGCCACTTTGGCCATGGTTGAGAATGAGCTCATTTATTATTAAACCATCGGCTACTTCATCTTCTTCTCCACCACACGACCTGCTCCCTCTTCTTTCTCCCTGCAATCACACGTTCTCCACTAGCTTCCCCGATTTCTCTCCTATGATTTTTTTCTCGCTCTCTCCCACATCACCCACTCTCTTCTCCTCTCTCGCGTCCTCTCTCACGATCCCACATACCCTCTCACCCGTACACACTCTCTCTTCCCCTACCTCTATATATTCCCTCCTTTCTCGTCTCTTCGAGCACTGGCCGAGCAGCACATGGTTGGCACGCAGCCAATCCCTCTCATGCTGAGCCCAGTCCAGGCGATCAACCCACTCCCCATTGCTGTGCTCTCTCCAACTGAGCTCGCATACCTTCACAACCATGCACCACAGTGCCTCAACACCCCTGTAACTTCTCCCACCTCCACGGCAAGCCCGACAGCGACCAGCAGCTCCTCAGGCCGAGCTTCACACTCCTCTGGCTCGGCAACACCAGGCTATCACAGACTAGGCTGACCCTCTCCCTCGCTTCCCTCTTCGGTGAATGAAGGCAGACCTCCACGAAAGCACAGTAGCCGATCCTCTCCGGCGAGCCTCCGTCATCGTCTGCGAGATCCGCCGTCGATGGGCGTGCATGACACCATGGCGGATCACACACCTTACGTGACCATGAGTACCTTCTCGCCCAAGACTCTAAGATACTGGAAGAAGATTCAGACTGAAGAGAAGCATTCCGGGTATGTTATTTTGCGTTGTCATCAATTTTAGTTATTGTTGGCATTTCGTTGAACACGTAGTAAGCATTACTAAATCACTAATTTCATTACGAAAACTTCTTTTAAAATTCTAATAAAAATATATAGGGACATTTAAGACATGTCTCCTAATTATCATATTTTTTAATTTATTATTAAAATTTATTTTAATCAAAAAAGAAAAAAAAGAAAAACTCTAGGCCTCTGGCCGAGAGCAGCACAACTGCTGCTGCTCTCGGTCAGGACCTGGCCCAGAGCAGCCAGGCCAGGCCAAGACCGGGCATGGTCTGGCCAGCCCAGCCAGACCTGGCCCAGGCCAGGTCTGGTCAGGCCAGGCCAGCGGGTCTGGCCAACAGACCCGGGTTAGTGTCTGTTTTACAGACCCGACCCGGCCCTATTTATAAAATAAAAAAATGAAAAGAAAAAGAGGAAAAGAAAGAAAAAGAAAAAATAAATAAATAACATAGAAATAAAATGTGTAAAATTTTACTGTAGCAAACTAGACCCAAACCATTACTGTAGCAACAGACCCGTTAAGCTTTTTAATTTTTTTTATTGATTTTTAGGGTTATTTTAATTAAGAAAATACCAAAAAATTCACGAAAAATTCCAGAAAATTCACAGAAAATCACAAACTAAATTTGAAACTCTATAAAATTTTTTTGATGTAATGTTACTTAGAATAACATGAAATTAAATATTTTTATAATTATTATTCAATGATAATTTATTTAAAAATGATCAATAAATTACTAAATAGCACAAAAAATATGAAATTCATAATTCAATAATATGTAAATATTATACATCAATTTATTATTTTATGCATATATTTATCATGAAAATATATTTTTAAATAGTTGCTATAAATTCAGAAATTAAATTATTTTGAAATTTAACCAAGCAAAATTATAATAAATAGTAAAAATTAATTTTTATCACTTAACTTATCACTGAATAAATAACATGTCAAGTCTCAAATTAATTCATGTAATATTTAGGTAGCGAATTTTACCCAGAGCCGGTTTCAGTTACGGGAATTCAGACTCCAACAACATCAGGCAAGTGTACGCGATTCTCCTCTCGTTGACTTTCTTATTGATCTTATTATTCATCTTAATTTTGCCTCTGAAGTATAAATCATGGTTATCGTATCACATGATCGTTAATACTATCCTGTGATCATAATTACATATCAGCTTTTCCCTTTTGATTATATGACTAATTATTCTTTTATTGATATTATTACTGATATTGTCTCGTGATCATGTTTTATTACCTTACATATCATGTTTGCATCTTCTTCCTGTACATACATACATCCAACTTAAATTGGCATGATTGCTTGCATGTGGTAGACTGATTTATTGACATGAAATTTACACTAATCATGATAAATACCGTGATTTGGATCTTGAGGTTAACTGGATAATAATGAAGAAAGATTTATAGTTAAAGATTGAATATCGATTGATATTGTCATCCTGATATTACTGGAAATTAATCATGAAAATTGAACATTATATTCTGAAAAATTATTCGAGGATACTTGTTGGATTATGGACATATGATCAAGATCGACTTATTATGGCCTTTGTATTACATGTCACAGACATCGCCTGCACTACTTTGCATACATCTGGTATCACTTACACAACTGTATATTTGTCACAAGATATTGTCACTGTCTACATCGTCCCATGATTTTGATATACATTGTGTTCACCATCTAATGCTGATATTCTTGGT
The DNA here is from genome assembly GCA_038442645.1 of Agave tequilana. Classification (NCBI taxonomy): domain Eukaryota; kingdom Viridiplantae; phylum Streptophyta; class Magnoliopsida; order Asparagales; family Asparagaceae; genus Agave; species Agave tequilana. Next base: position 131,064 of record JAVJIF010005383.1, read on the forward strand.
ACCGATTCATGATCCTGTAATACTGAGTAACACACTATTTTGCATTTGCATTTATTAAAAAAATTAATCAAGTTGGGGTTATTAGGGGAGACTGTAGCAGGGGAAATCTAGGAAGGTGTGCTTAGAAGGGCGACCCTTTGGGTTTGGATGCCACACGTGATCTTGTTATTTTTGCGCGCTCCTGTTATTACATGTTCGTGATACCTGAGTACAGTGAACTGTTTCTCCCTGCTATCAGGATCCACTAACACATCACTTATTTGATATGCAGTTGTCCTGTGGGATGGGGCATAGGATGATTGCATTAGTTAGAGTAATAAAATATACTAGACATATGTACTTGCATCACATCCTGCATTTTCTTCAGTGATTTAGTACCTGAGATATATTTTCAAGATACTGATACTTGACACTCATGTGACATGCATTATCTTGACTACATGACATTCCTGGACATATCATGTTATTTTATCTTTTGATCTTGAGTTCTTGTGATTATGTTACACGACAGTTACTTGTCCAGGAAGTCTCATGTTCATTATATACATGTCACACCATATATGCACGATCTTATTATACTTAAGCTAGCTTCTTGATTATTCCTGTTATTGCTATTATCTTCAGTTCTCGATACTGCCAAACATATTGTGCTTATGTCTTACTTATTGTTACTACATTTTCATATTCCCTCTTTTATCGTTCTTTTTCCTTCGCGTACTCTTGCTAGTCCGCTTCTGACGGACCTTTATTATATTTTCAGTATTTAGATCTGGAAAGGTTGTATAAAGAGTTGTTCGTAGATCATATTCTGGTTTCATTGTTCTCCGGTGAGTTCAGTTTTCTTCTTGACTTATTTTATTCAGATATAGTAGATGATACTGTTTATGATTCAGTTTTTCATATATGTGATTTTATCCCTGTGCTTGGTTGTATGTGCATATATGTGTGCTATCCTGCTTGTTATTGACAGCCTAAGGTACTCATGGAAGAGATTTCACTCTTCGCGAGTATCTACTGGCCATCGTCACGTACCTGTATTCCGTATTTTGGAAAGCGGGGCGTGACATGATTTTGTTGGTATCAGAGCCAGATTAGTTATATGCCATATATGCAATCAGGCCACATATATGATAATCATCCATGAAATTATCTGAGTAAACAGTCATTGACTCCCTTCTCTTACTCCATACTTGTACAGTCGACCCCGAAACCCTTGAACCATCACCCTAATGTGACTCTTCCATCCATGTAGTCTTCATACTTAGTCTGTCCCGCTTGATCATGTCTGGTTAGAATATTCTTGGTTTAGATTGAGAATAGATATATTGAGGATTAAACTTGATTATTTGGACGAAGAAGAATAAATGAAGAGGATCATTATCGAATTATCTAGCAGTTAATTTTATGAGAAATTTTGGATCTGAAACTTTTGAGATACATGTCTACATGGGAATCATAGTGAGATGATGGACGTAAAATAATAATCATGCCTGAATTAAATAAAGATCAGATAACATCCATACATACTGGATTTAGGGCATGGATCTTGCAGTGATAATCAGATCAATAAATGGAACTATTGCCTTGTGCAAAATATGGCTATACCCTGGATCAGATTGCTTAGATTAGTTCTGAGGTTAGGATCTTAAAGTTTTCAGATCTAAGTAATGCTTTAAGAATATCTATCATAGTTTGAGGTTGTTGAGTTAATCTTATGACCCTTAAGAACATTATAACTGGAATACCTTGATAATTTTGTGATCTTCTATTTGAGAATCATAGATGAAAGGAGGAAATAGATATATCTGAATTCTTATGAAGATTAATGAATTTAAAACTCAACTTTATAGTTACAACTTGTTATTGCCACTGGTTACATTATATTCATTATCTGTCATTGATGATTTTTCAATAGTGACGGTGGGATCTGAGATTTGCGTTACTATGATACTGATGACCTTAAGGATTTGATCTATAAATGGTTGGAGTAAGCTTATCAGATGAACATGACTATAGTGAATCGGGAGACTAAAGTTATGTGATCGATTATGAACTCCGGAAAGTCAATTTGATCCCCGGACTTATGGTGATGAATATGCTAGATCATGACTCATGGTTGACTTGGTATTGGGTTATATCATATTGACACAACTACGGATCAAGGAAATCCTAGCTCACGCAGATACAGCTTTGATTCATATGTCGATGTCTGGCTGAATTTTGAGGACGAAATTCTTTTTATAAGGTGGGTAGGATTGAAACCCTCGGTTCCTAATATACGTTTGTCAATACTGGTAACTGGTGATGATTTAATCATCCTGGTAGTCGGATTGAGGCAATTTCAACTCAATATATTACTTCCCATTATTTATAATTTTTCTAGAATTTTTGAATTTTTTGAAAATTATTGAAGAAGAATCTCAATTTGGTGTCAATGGGTGACATAGGCTGACTCTGGGATTCTTAATTAATAATCGAGGATGAATTTTGGAAATCTGACTTAGAACAATGTTCAGGATGGCATCTTCTATTTTTTAGAATTTTTGAGGATTTTCCTGAATTAATAGAGTTTAATCAAATAAAATAATATTTAAATATTATTCAAAAAGAAAAGAATGAAATTAAAATTAAAATAAAATAAAAAAATTAGAAAAAGCTGCATGTGTATAGAATTGAATGCTCTAACCAACCGGCCAACTTTGGGTCTTATTACTAGGAGATAAGCAATTATATTTGAACTTCCTTAGCTTAGCCTTTTTATTCTCCCCAATGACACACAAAAAACCAAACTCCTCCATTGCTCCAAGTTCCGAAACCATGACACTCTCCCAAGCATCCTAACGCCAAGACCAGCATGTCACTTTGGCATGTGGTTGACAATGAGCTCATTTATTATTAAACCATCGGCTACTTCATCTTCTCCTCCACCACACGACCTGCACCCTCTTCTTTCTCCCCGCAATCACACGTTCTCCACCTGCTTCCCCAATTTCTCTCCCACGATTTTTCCCTCGCTCTCTCCCATATCGCCCACTGTCTCCTCTTCTCTCGCATCCTCTCTCATGATCCCACACACCCTGTCATCCGTACACTCTCTCTTCCCCTACCTCTATATATTCCCTCCTTTCTCGCCTCTTCGAGCACTGGCCGAGCAGCACATGGTTGGCGCGCAGCCAATCCCTCTCATGCCGAGCCCAGTCCAGGTGAGCAACCCACTCCCCATTGCTGTGCTCTCTCTAACCGAGCTCGCATACCCTCACAGCCATGCACCACAGTGCCTCAACACCCCTATAACTTCTCCCACCTCCACAGAAAGCCCGACAGCGACCAGCAGCTCCTCAGGCTGAGCTGCACCCTCCTCTGGCTCGGCAACACCAGGCTGTCACAGACTAGGCTGCCCTTCTCCCTCACTTCCCTCTCCGGTGAACGAAGGCAGACCTCCAAGAAAGCACAGTAGCCGATCCTCTCCGGCGAGCCTCCGTCATCGTCTGCGAGATCCGTCGTCGACGGCCGTGCATGACCCATGGCGCATCACACACCTTACATGAGCATGAGTACCTTCTCGTCCAAGACTCTAAGGTACTGGAAGAAGATTCAGACTGAAGAGAAGCATTCAAGGTAAGTTATTTTGTGTTGTCGTCAATTTTAGTTATTGTTGGCATTTCGTGGAACAAGTAGTAAGCATTACTAAATCATTAATTTCATTACGAAAAACTTCTTTTAAAATTCTAATAAAAATATATAGGAACATTTAAGACATATCTCCTAATTATCATATTTTTAATTTATTTTTTAAATTTATTTTAATAAAAAAGAAAAAAAGAAAAACTCTCGGCCTCTGGCTGAGAGCAGCAGCACAGCTGCTGCTGCTCTCAGTCAGGACCTGGCCGAGAGTAGCCAGGTCCGAGCCAGTCCAGGCCTAGACCCTAGCTTGGTCTGGCCAGCCTAGTGAGACCTGGCCCAGGCCAGATCTGGTCAGGCCAGGCCAGCGGGTCTGGCCAACAGAACCGGGTTCGTGTCTGTTTTATAGACCCGACCTGGCCCTATTTATAAAATAAAAAAAGAAAAGAAAAGGAGAAAAAGAAAGAAAGGAAAAAGGAAAGAAAGAAAAATAAATAAATAAATAAATAACCTAGAAATAAATGTGTAGAATTTTACTGTAGCAAACTAGACCCAAACCAATACTGTAGCAACAAACCCGTTAAACTTTTTATTTATTTTTATTGATTTTTAGGTTTATTTTAATTCAGAAAATTCCAGAAAATTCACAAAAAATTCACAAAAAATCACAAACTAAATTTGAAAATCTATAAAATTATTTTGATGTAATGTTACTTAGAATAACATGAAATTAAATATTTTTATAATTACTATTCAATGATAATTTATTTAAAAATGATCAATAAATTACTAAATAGCACAAAAAATATGAAATTCATAATTCAGTAATATGTAAATATTATACATCAATTTATTATTTTATGCATATATTTATCATGAAATTATATTTTTAAATAGTTGCTATAAATTCAGAAATTAAATTATTTTGAAATATTAACCAACGAAAATTATAATAAATAGTAAAAATTAATTTTTATCACTTAACTTATCACTGAATAAATTACATGTCAAGTCTCTAATTAATTCATGTAATATTTAGGCCGCGAATTTTACCCAAAGCCGGTTGCAGTTACGGGAATTCAGACTCCAACGACATCAGGCAAGTGTACACGATTCTCCTCTTGTTGACTTTCTTATTGATCTTATTATTCATCTTAATTTTGCCTCTGAAGTATAAATCATGGTTATCATATCGCATGATCGTTAATACTATCCTTTGATCATAATTACATATCAGCTTTTCCCTTTCGATTATATGACTAATTATTATATTCTTGATACTATTACCGATACTGTCTCGTGATCATGTTTTATTACCTTACATATCATGTTTGCATCTTGTTCCTATACATACATGCATCCAACTTAAATTGGCATGATTGCTTGTATGTGGTAAACTGATTTATTGACATGAAATTTACATTGATCCTGATAAATACCGTGATTTGGATCTTGAGGTTAACTGGATAATAATGAAGAAAGATTGATAGTTAAAGATTGAATATCAATTGATATTGTGATCCTGATATTACTGGAAATTAATCAAGAAAATTGACCATTATATTCTGAAAAATTTATTCGAGGATACTTGTTGGATTATGGACATATGATCAAGATCGACTTATTATGGCCTTTGTATTACATGTCACTGACATCGCCTGCACTACTTTGCATACATCTGGTATCACTTACACAATTGTATATTTGTCACAAGATATTGTCACTGTCTACATCGTCCCATGATTTTGATGCACATTGTGTTCACCATCTAATGCTGATATTCTTGGTACCGATTCATGATCCTGTAATACTGAGTAACACACTATTTTGCATTTGCATTTATTAATAAAAATTAATCAAGCCGGGGTTATTAGGGGAGATTGTAGCAGGGAAAATCCGGGAGGTGTGCTTGGAAGGGCGACCCTTTTGGGTTTGGATGCCACACGTGATCTTGTTATTTATGCGCGCTCCTGTTATTACATGTTACATGATACCTGAGTACAGTGAACTGTTTCTCCCTGCTATCAGGATGCACTAACGCATCACTTGTTTGATATGCAGTTGTCCTGTGGGATGGCGCACAGGATGATTACATTAGTTAGAGTAATAAAATATTCTAGACATATGCACTTGCATCAGATCCTGCATTTTCTTCAGTGAGTTAGTACCTGAGATATATTTTCAAGATACTAATACTTGAGCTCATGTGACATGCATTATCTTTACTACATGACATTCCTAGACATACCATGTTATTTTATCTTGTGATCTTGAGTTCTTGTGATCTTATGATTATGTTACACGACAGTTACTCGTCTAGGATGTCTCATGTTCATTATATACATGTCACACCATATATGCACGATCTTATTGTACATAAGCTATCTTCTCGATTATTCCTGTTATTGTTATTATCTTCAGTTCTCAATACTACCAAACATATTTTGCTTATATCCTGCTTATTGTTACTACATTTTCATATTCTCTCTTTTATCGTTCTTTTTCTTTCGTGTACTCTTGCTAGTCCGCTTCTGGCGGACCATTATTATATTTTTCAGTATTTAGATCTGGAAAGCTTGTATAGAGAGTTGTTCATAGATCATATTCTGGTTTCACTGTTCTCCGGTGAGTTCAATTTTCTTCTTGACTTATTTTATTCAGATATAGTGGATGATATTGTTTATGATTCAGTTTTTCATATATGTGATTTTATCCCTGTGTTTGGTTGTATGTGCATATATGTGTGCTATCCTGCTTGTTATTGATAGCTTAAGGTACTCATGGAAGAGATTTCACTCTTCGTGAGTATCTGCTGGCCATCATCATGTACCAGCATTCCATATTTTGGGAAGCGGGGCGTGACACTTATCCTTGTCGTTCAATTCCTTTAAGGTGGTAGCTTTGGTTTCCCAAGATGGAGGGAAAGGACGAATCACCTTACGCACCTTTTGGTCATTGTCGGTTTCATGACCTAGTGAAGTAAGAACATTTGTGATTTTAGTAAACTTAGTAATCATATCATCAATAGGTTAATTTTCTTGCATTTTAAAACTTTCATATTGAGAACATAAGAGATCAATTTTAGCTCTCTTGACTTGTGATGTTCCGTCATGAGTGACCAATAAGTGTTGTCAAATTTCATAGGCGGATTTGCAATGGATAACCTGTGTTAAGTCATCCTCATTTAAAGCTGAAAGCAAGGCATTTTGAGCCTTTGAGTTTGCCTCAAATTCCAAGGAGGTAAGATCAGACCAAGTGTCCTCCTCACCTAAAGATTGCAAAAATATGTTCATCCTAACTTTCCATATGGGAAAGTTGCGTCCATCAAATTTAGAGGGGACTTATGTTATCGGCCATCTTTACTAGTGTATGAATGAAGATATGAAAGTAGTGATTTACAAATTATATGATCTCCCTAAGGATGTGAAGCCAAAAACTAGAGTCCTAGCTCTGATACCAATTGAAATTACACCTAGAGGGGGTGAATAGGTGTAGTGCTAATCAATAAACAAATAATCTACAATTTAAAAATGAGATGATGCAACTATCACTCAAAGCAAGATTAGAAGCCGAATACCCCGTGACGGGCTCTAAACTTCTTCTTTATGATGCCTCTAAATAAGAGTTTGAGGTGCGCAATGCAATCTTGTTGCAAGAGTATAGATCGACAATATGAAAATGAATGAATAGAAAGAGATAGGCACAAGTAAACCAATCGCAAACAACGAGATTTGTTTCGAGGTTCGAGCACCCAGCTCTACGTCCCCGCCTTCACCAGAAGGATTTCCGATCCACTATAATTTCCACAAAGGATTACAATTACTCGGGAGTACCCAACTGTTCAATCACACTCCTCTAGTCCAGAGGTAGTATAGCCACAAGTACGATAATCACTTGTGATTAAAAAGACCACAAACTCTCTTTTACAACCTCTTATAGAGTGGAATATGATTTTTGGCTCAAGAGGTAAAGTGAGAGAAAATTTCAGTAGTAAAGACTAAGGAGACTTGAAAAACAAACTGAAAACTTTTGCAATTGAAAGAACTTTAAAAATGAAAGCAAGTAAACTTTTCTTCTCTTTTGAAAAACTTAAAATTTGGATATTTTTCTTATCAAAAACAAAAGACCAATGACCTCTATTTATAGGAAATAGATAAATACCATTCATAATTGATACTAGGTCATTATGGCAGAATTTAGCCACTAGGAAAATAGAAATAGCTATAGGAATCATAAGAAATGAAACAGATTCTAAGAAATAGCTGTTGGGGCTTCTGGACTGCTGTCGGTCGACCAGGCCAGTTGACCGACATGCCACATGGCAAAAGAGCCGTTCGCTTCGGTCGACCGGTCCGGTCGACCACCGGCTATATTAAAAATGAAACATTGAGCGGACGGTCTACCGGGCCGGTCAACCGACAAAACCTGAGAGTTGGGGTTTAGCCGTCGGTCGACTGCAAGGTTTGTCAGTCGACTGGCCCGGTCGACTGGCAGACGTGCACAGACGTGCACGCCCAAGGCCACAAGGCCCGATCGACCGTGCGGTCGACCTATCGTGCCTGAAATAGATCCGGTCCACCGGGCCGGTCGATCGTAAAGGCTTGAAATAGTTTTTATAAAGAAAATTTTTAACTTTGAATAATTTTTAAAATATTTTTAAATGGTTTGAAGTTTAAGTAGCATGCTATAGGGGATGAAATACATGTTTTAAACTAGATGTAAAAATTTGAAATATTTTAAAACATGTATATCAATCAAACATGCACCAAAAACAACACAACCAAAACTTGTATTTTGAAAAGTGCATTTGTGTGTGAGTGTTTTCTTGAGCACAACTATCATATCCTTACTCTTTAACATACTAATTTTTACAATGGTTCTAGGTGACTACAAGATCTTCAATTTGGGCTTTTCCATATGCATCATTGAATAACTTGAATTCTTGATCCTGTATTAGTCAACTTGAGTTAATCATCACCTTCCTTTAGGAAAGAAAAACATCTTGAATCCTTAGAACCCTGAAACAATCTTAAACACTTAAACAAAATTAGTACAAATAATTATGTATGTTTTGTAATCATCAAAACTCTAAAACCGGGTGATTGTATCTTTGGGCAGCAAGGTCTACTCTCTCGCTTCCAAGAATTCAGAGAATCACTTCTCTAATCCTATAAGGATAAATTCAGAGTGTTAATACCCTAAAGCCTTCCTCCCTTTCAAGGAATCTTTAAGACCAAGCAAGAAGGAATTCCCAAGCAATAGCATTCGAAGATTGATCGCTCACATCATCAAGGGGACAAAGTGGTCGCGCGTATCTGACTTCCACCGGCACACTTCCCCAAAAAATCTCAATGGGAATTACTTGTAATTTCGCTCCTCAATTCTTTTTTATAAGTTTTCCTCAATCATTTTCAATGGAATTCAAGATGGCGACTCCACTGGTGAATGCATTCTCCACTGTTGAGAATCAAGTGTCACAATGTGACAATCAGACCCTCAGGTTTATTACTGAGACATTGGTCATTCACTTTGACCAAGGGAGATTTGATCAACTTCTCTCTGGGCGTAGCACAAGCCCCCTACATGTGCACAAGCACAGGGAGGTCAACGTAGCTAGAGCCCCTCTAGCTATCTCTTAGATGTAAGTCTCTGTTTAGACAAATAAGGCTCTCTACAAGCCTATTACAGTCTCAGGTGAGGCTAAACAGACTCTATGCAAGTCTAACACAGTCTTAGCATAGACTAACATAGCCTCGTGCCAGTATGTTAACATTATTGCGTGAAAATATAAAGGTTCCTCGTGAACCTAAAATAGCTCTGCTAAGGCTATGTGGATTGCAAAAATCTGTAGTCTCATGTGAGGCTAAAGATAGATCTCTTGATTTAGCTTCCTATGAAGCTAAAATAGACTCTAACTGCAAGACTATTTCAGCTCTTCACAGAGCTATGCCCCGCCTTTCCTGCGAGGCTAAGACTAAAGCACTTTGTGCTAATAGCGAGACTACTGCAGCCCCGCTTACATCATGTTTGCTAAAATAAAGAAAACAACCAAGGAGTTTAAGAATGTACCGTGTAGCTTGTGGCTAACGGGTCGTGTCCACAAGGAGGGATGCGATGGAAGCTTTTCGATGAGTCGTTTTAAAAACAAGGAATTTGTGTTCGTTTTTTAGGAAAAAGAGAATGGAAGGAAAAGAGATGAAAAAGAGAAATTTTGACTTTCAGAAAAGGATTTGGAGAAGGTGATTTGTAAAAAGCTTTAAGAGTTGTGATGTTGTTTTATGATATGAAATCAGATCTGGGCTTACTATCTTCTTACTCAATTGTTCATTCTTCTCTTAAAGTATTAAGTCCCTCAAGTTATCATTTGCAAAACTTAAAGTTGCTTTTCTTTAGAAAGCTTTGAGTAAAGCACATAAGATGCAGAAGGTTTGAGTCCTTTTTCTTCAAGAAAGAGTTGGAATCGGATATCAAAACATAAAGCGCGAAGAAGCAAGAATGAATTAAAACGATTCACAAGAAGTTCAAGAAAGAATGGTGAATCAACTATCCATACCCATCCTCATGTGCCTTCAAGAACACTTTCAAAAAGAAAGGCTTTTAAGGGAGGCACGCATATGAGTCATCGGGTCTTTTTCTTTTAAAAACAGAAGAGAAGAAAACAAGAGAGAGTCGATAGCTAGCCCAGAAAAAGTGTTTAGTTACTCATGGAAAGCGAAGAAAACAACGACATAATATAAAGCATACCGTACTGCAAGTGAAAGAGAAATCGGCCCGACTTTTGTATTGCTGTCACTTCAACCTTTAAGTACAAGCTCTCAGTTCTCTCTCTCACAAGTTTTTGAAACTGGACTACAACTTAAAAAGCAAGATTACAACTTTCTTTCTAGCTAACAATGAACCTAGATCCTAAGAAAATAAGTGCAAAATTTAATCCTAGTCTTCGCTGCCTTTTTCTCTACTGAAAGAGGTATTTATAGCCAAACACTAAAGAATCAGGATCCCGGGAACGTTGGGGGAGCAAACGCTCCCCCAAATGAAATCAGTTGGCCGCGAAAACGCGGCTTGGGCCGCATTTCCGCGGCCCTGGTGTGCCCACGTGGCCACACCAAAGGGGAGGAGGCTCCTGGTTTGAAGTGGGGCTCGCATCTCCTGCTGGTTTTCTTGTTGCTGCTTCAACCGCTGACTGAATCGGCTTTTGATTTTGTGGCTTCGATTCCTCGATTCAAGGAGGATTTTTCTCAACCCTTTGATATGCCAAGATATAGCCCAGACTTCTTCACTTCGAATTTATTCTGAATTAATTCAGAATAAAGTGGGCTTTTGGGCTTGTTCCTCATTTATTTCCTTGAGCATTTGGGCCTACATTTAGCAAAGAAAAAAGACACTTATTAATATCATTTATTAACATACAAGTGTGCTAAAGTGACAACATAAATGCAATGTATGTGACAAATCACACCCCCATACTTATCTTTTGCTCGCCCTCGAGCAAAAATCATTAGACTAACTCGAATCAATTATTAGACCACTTTCGCAGGTCACTCGATTGCACTGAGCATGTGCAACAAGCCGTTAAACCTCTAGGTCACCCCTAGGGGACGAGTTTTGTCTCGTGAGGGTTTTCAGCGGATTGCACCCACAAAATCCAAAAAGGAAGAGAAAATGTTAGTATTTTCGAAAAGCATTTTTTTATTTTTATTTTTATTTATTTTTTTTATTTTTGAAGGAGAAAATATTTGAAGTATATTTGTGAGATCTTAAGTAATCTATAAGTTATAGGAATATCAAATTTTTCATTCCTAAACTTAGTCTCCATTCAAAAACATATCATCAATTAAAGTAAGGAGTCAAATTGTACTTCTCATCTAGTCTATTAATTTACCCTGATTCGTATGCACCATCGTGACTGTGAAGTTTACTAAGAGTTCTTCAACATTAACTCCTATGCCTCATATTTATTTATTTTTTTGTGAACTTTTATTCCTCAATTTCATTAGGCTTTCTAATCTGCCCATGTAACGAGCTTTCAGTCGGTGACACCCAAACCGGACGGTTTTAGGGCACCAGGTGAGAAAACACCCCTAAGGACCTAAACACCCGAGCAGATAAGGCCACGAAACCAAGGTTTTTATTTATACTATGTAACCCTTTTAGGCGTGAATACTTATGCTTCATGAGGCATAAATACCCAGCTTAATCAGAGGATACACATTATTTATACGAGGTACCCCTTTTAGGCGTGAATATTTATGCTTCATGAGGCATAAATACCTAGCTTAATCAGAGAATACCCTTTTTTTTTCAAACTTGTCTAATTATCTTTTGCATAAATACTAAGGCTTGCTTAGGCCAAAGCACCTAGCTACTCAATAATTAGACTTTTTTTTAATAAGGCATAAGAGTCTCTGTTTTCAAACCCTAAGTGTGTAAGTGTATTTTGTGTGTATATGTCATTAAGGTAAATATCAAGACTAAATTACTTTCCCAAATTTCTTCCTGACCCTAAAAATCAAACAAGTTATTTTATTTCGACCAAGTGTAAGAAATCCTAATTATGATTCTCCTATTCCTTAAAATTGACTTAAATTCTTACAAAAAATATATCAAAATATCGTCTACCCTTTATTTTTTTTATTTTTATTTTTTTATATATCCATTTTTTTCTTTTTTTTCTTTTTTTTTCAGCCATGTTAGAACCCTCCCCAACACTTATCTCATGCATTGTCCCCAATGTATGAAAGAAATGTATAAGTGCATGAAATAAAATGTAAAGGAGGAAAGTTACCGATTCACTGGGTCAAAAAGACCCATTACCGTTTCATCTACCGGCACCGATTCCAGGAAAGGTTTAAGGCGTTGACCATTTACCTTAAAGTCATTTCCATTCTTGGGGTCACTGATCTCAACAGCACCATGTGGAAACACTGTTTTTACAACGAATGGCCCAGTCCATCGTGATTTCAATTTTCCTGGGAAAAGATGAAGCCTAGAATTGTAGAGTAAGACTTTTTGACCAGGGACAAAGGTTTTTCTTATGATGTGCTTGTCATGAAAAATCTTCACTCTATCTTTAGTGATCCTAGCATTTTCATAGGCCTCATTTCTCAATTCCTCCAATTCGGAAATTTGTAATTTCTGAAGGTCACCGGCCTTAGTCAAATCGAAATTCAACTGCTTGATTGCCCATAAGGCTCGGTGCTCTAACTCAACGGGCAAGTGACAAGGTTTGCCATAGACTAACCTATAGGGAGACATTCCTAAAATCGTCTTGAAAGCGGTCCTGTAGGCCCATAGAGCATCTACAAGTTTTAAGGACCAATCTTTTCGGTTTTGGTTCACAGTTTTCTCCAATATAAGTTTGACTTGTCTATTTGAAACCTCAACTTGCCCACTGGTTTGAGGATGATATGGTGTGGACAACTTGTGAGTTATGGCATATTTTCGCATAAGGGCTTCAAAAGATCTATTGCAAAAGTGGGTGCCATTATCACTGATGATAGCAGAGGGATTCCGAAGCGGAAAAAAATGTTCTCTCTCAAAAACTTTATGACAACTTTGTTATCATTAGTTTTACAAGGAATGGCTTCTACCCACTTGGACACGTAGTCCACAGCAACCAATATGTATTGGTTCCCAAACGAGTTAGGAAATGGACCCATAAAGTCGATGCCCCAAACATCAAAGAGTTCTATTTCTAGAATTGGGTTGAGGGGCATCATATTTCGATGTGAGATCCTACCTACCATTTGGCATCTAGGGCACGTCTTGCAATAATCATAGGCATCCTTGAACAGAGTGGGCCAATAAAACCCGCTTTGTAGCACCTTTTCAGCAGTCTTGCGGGGACCAAAGTGTCCACCGCATGCAAGTTCGTGACAAAAGGACAGAACATCCTAACCTCCTCATCGGGAATGCATCTCCTAATAATTTGGTCGGAACAGTACTTTAAAAGATACGGTTCCTCCCAAAAGAAATACCGGACTTGGGCTAAGAACCGGTAAACATCATTTTTGGACCAAAGAGACGGAGTTTGGTTTGTGACTAAGTAATTCACTATATCAGCAAACTAAGGTTCCCTAGAGATAGCTAAGAGATGTTCATCAGGAAAATTCTCATTGATGGGTAATTCGTTGCATGGAGAATTGGGAATCCGTGAGAGATGGTCAGCAACGACATTTTCTACACCTTTTTTGTCTCGAATTTCGAGATCAAATTCTTGAAGAAGGAGGATCCAACGAATGAGTCGGGCCTTGGCATCCTTCTTCATCATGAGATACCTAAGTGCAGAATGATCGGTGAAGATGGTAGTTTTGGACCCTAGTAGGTAGGGACGAAACTTCTCTAAGGCAAACACTACTGCCAAGAATTCCTTCTCGGTCGTAGTGTAGTTCAGTTGAGCATCATTGAGAGTCCTACTAGAGTAGTAGATCACATGCTGCTTGTTATCAATACGTTGTCCTAGGACAGCGCCTATGGCAAAATCAGAAGCATCGCACATAATCTCAAACGGCTTAGACCAATCCGGTGCAAATATGATTGGTGCAGAAATCAGCTCTCTCTTAAGCTTCTCCCATGAAGTGATGCAGTCAGCACCGAAAGTGAAGGACACATCCTTAGCTAACAGATTAGTCAAGGGCCTAGCAATTTTGCTAAAATCCTTGATAAATCTTCAGTAGAATCCAGCGTGTCCTAAGAAGGATCTAATGTCCTTAACGCATTTGGGCATGGGAAGCTTAGCAATAACCTCGATTTTGGCTCTATCCACTTCTATTCCTTTCTTGGATATTTCATGACCCAAGACAATTCCATGTTTCACCATGAAGTGGCATTTCTCCCAGTTTAGTGTCAAATGTTTTTCAGCACAACGTTGGAGGACGAGTTCTAGATGGTGGAGACATTGAGTGAATGAATCTTCGTAGATGGAGAAATCATCCATGAAGATTTCTAAGAAGCGCTCTACCATATCAGAGAAAAGACTCAACATGCAACGTTGAAACGTTGCTGGGGCATTGCATAAGACGAATGGCATTCGACGATAAGCAAATGTCCCAAATGGACATGTGAACGTAGTCTTCTCTTGGTCCTCAGGAGCGATAGGGATCTGGTTATAGCCCGAGTAACCGTCCAAGAAGCAGTAGTACTCGTGACCCGCCAAACGTTCAAGCATCTGATCAATGAAGGGAAGTGGAAAATGGTCCTTACGAGTTGCAGCATTCAGTTTCCTATAGTCAATGCAAACTCAAATCTTCGTGGGAAGTCGGGTTTGAACCAACTCTTTGTTCTCATTTTCCACAACGGTGAAACCAGATTTCTTTGGGACCGCGTGGACAGGATTGACCCATTGGCCATCCGAAATGGGATAAATTATCCCATTGTCTAAGAGTTTTATGATTTCAGCATGAACAGCCTCTTGCATAATAGGGTTTAACCTACGCTGCGGGTCTCTCTTGGGTGTGGCGTCTTCATTGAGATGGATGCGGTGTTGAACAATGGTAGGACTTAATCCCTTAATATCAGTCATAGTCCACCCGATGGCTTCCTTATGTTTTCTTAGAATATCTTTCAAATCTTTTTCTTCCCCGTTATTTAAATGAGAGGCAATGATGACGGGAAAGGTCTCTTGTTCGCCTAGATAGGCGTACTTGAGATCCGCAGGAAGGGCTTTCAATTCTAAGGAAGAGGCAGACTCACTAGAAGGACTAGTCAAATCTGTTGGCTCCATTGTAGGTGAAATTGGATTTGAAGCCCAATTCACAGTAGAATCTACCACCTGATCGAGATTAAGTCATCAGACTCTAACTCGAAGTCAATCTCCATTTCTGATTCCAATTCTTCCCCGTGTTCACTTGTCAAGTTCTCAATTTGGTTTACTTCAAAAGTTTGGTCCTTGATATCACGGGGTTGTTTTCCTAGATGGAAGACATTGACTTCTCTAGTCATGTCTCTAAAGGTTAACCTCATGGACCCATTCCTGCAATTGATGATGGCATTAACAGTGGCAAGGAATGGTCGACCTAGGATGACCGGAGTTTGAGCCCTACGATTGGAGTTGGACACAGGTTGTGTCTCCAAAACTATGAAATCGACAGGGTATATGAACTCTCCTACCCGAATAAGGACATCGTTAATTTTCCCTTTTGGAACTTTAACAGAACGGTCAGCCAGTTGGATGGTGACTCGAGTTGGACTAAGGTCACCCAACCCGAGTTGTTGATAAACAGAGAATGGAAGCAAGTTGATACTTGCTCTCAAGTCAAGAAGTGCACGACTAATCTCGGCTTGTCCTATTGTGCAGGCAATGGTAGGGCTACCTGGATCTTTGTACTTGACAGGGATAGGACCCAAAAATAGCTCACTAATATTAGTGGCTAGGAAGACTTTCTTAGGAATATTAGTCTTTCTCTTCTTGGTGTACATGTCCTTAAGAAACTTAGCATATGAAGGAACTTGTTGGATGGCATCAAGAAGTGGCACATTTATTTTCACTTGGTTAAACATCTCGATTATCTTGTCCATGTGCGGGTTTTGCTTGTTGTTTTTCAGCCTATTCGGAAATGGTACTATAGGCTGGTGCACCTGGCTGGCTGACTTGTCTTTTTCAGACTCGTCCGAATTGGAAGAAATTGGATTGGATGAGGTGGAAGCTTGATTGTGGTTGTGCTGAATAGGATTGGTGTGTGTTGACACTTGGTTATCAACTTTCTTTCCTGACCTCAATGTATGCACAACATTACATTGATTGAATGAAGGATCCTCAGCCAGATGAGCTTGTTGGAATTCCTCGGATTGGTGATTGGCTGACTAGGCAGGGTACCCTTTTGTCTCTCATTTTGTGGGTTGGCCAGTTGACTCATTTGAACTTCTAGCCTCTGAATGGTTTGCATGAGAGAGTCTTGGTTTTTCATATATCTCTCCATGTTTCTCTCAAAGTCAGTCATTCTTCTTTCCAATTGAGGATTCTGGAAGGAGGGTTGTGGAGCTTGGTTAGGAAAGTTCTGTTGATAATTCGAAAAGTTTGGTGGATGGTTCGGAGAATTATTATGGAAATTGGAGAAGTTGGGTTGATGATTGGAAGAATTATTACCATGATGGAAGTGGTTAGCATGATTGGATCATAAATGGTCATTGTTGTTCTGGCTCCATGAGAAATTAGGGTGATTTCTCCAGCCGGGATTGTACGTTGGAGCGTAAGGATTGTTGTTCGCCTTGAAAAAGCCGCATTCATCGGTCGTGATAGGATTGCTGAGCCTGAAACACTGGGCATTCCTCGAATACATGGTTCATGGCTTGACAGTAAGTGCAGCCCGGGGGTGGAAATTGGTTCGGGCTGACTTGATTGACTGGACTTGGTTCTTTCGTCTCTAGAGCTTCCAGTCTTCTAGCTAAATTAGCTAACTTAGCCTCATTAGCGATGGACGATTCTATGGAGTGGAGACCTCCTTTTGAAGAGATGGAGTTAGGATTCTTAGGGGTCTCACTCGCAGATTCCCATTGGATGGTTTTCTCAGCTAAATTTTCATACAAATCCCATCCCTCATCTTCATCTTTCTGCAAGAAACCCCCTTGGCACATACTTTCTAAGAGGGTTTTGGTGGAATAGTCTAAACCGTCATAGAGAATTTGGCATTGTCGCCATTTCTCTATTCCATGATGTGGACATTGGACAAGGAGGTCCTTAAAGCGTTCAAAGTACCTCCAGAACGGTTCACTAGGCTCTTGCTTAAATTGCATGATCGTCTTCCTAATGAGAGCGGTTTTATGGATAGGATAGAATTTCTTCAAGAAGACCTTGATGAAACCATCCCAAGATGTGATGGAACCGGCTACTAAGCTATAGAGCCACTTTTTGCTAGGACCTTAAGTGCAAACGGGATAAATCTCAACCTAATAGCATCGTCTACAAGGTGTGGGATTTTCATCATAAGACATACTTCCTCAAATTCTCTTATGAAGAAGTAGGCATCTTCGGACTCTAGACCATGAAATTTGGGGAGTGTGTTGATGAATTGAGGCTTGAGCTCAAAATTGTATTCACCAACCGATGGAAGTGAGATGCATGATGGAAGTGAGGTCCTAATGGGGTAGAACCTATCCTGCAGTGATGTGGATTGAGCCATTACCGGATCTGGTCTTGGTTCAAACTTAGGTGGTGATGTGTGTCTAGTCAACCTATATGAATTTGGGTCTCTCGACCACACTTGCATACACAATCACAATCACAATCACAACAAGTTCAAACAGCGGTCAACAATAAAAATCAACCAAGCCTAGTCTAAGGTATCCTTGACCTAGACAACTCCTAACTGGTTGATTGTCCACAAGAGGTAGAATGTAGACCTTGACCACAAGCTAATCAGCCAGGTCGGGGCAAGATTGGTGGGAGGTTTTCCGTCAAAAGACGTTCCTTAATTAAGTAACCACCAATCTTCGAGCTTTCGGCCCTCAATCCCTTTCCTTGACACTGATTTTACAGGAGTCAATTTCTAACACTTTTCCTCTTTAGATAATCACCTATTGAGTTCGAGATGTCCCTAAGGCCAACGTCTATCAAATTTTAATTAGTCTTAGGTTGTGCGTGCTTGGAGATGGTTTGTGGGCTAAGGAAGGTTAATGACTTTCCCACCTTATCTTGATTTGGGTTTTGCCCTTAGAATTGATTCGTTCAAAGTGTGCAAGATATAGAAAGTAACATTCGAAAGCAAATATCACCCAAGAATGTTGCCTATGCTATATGCTATGCATACATACCTTGTCTCCAGCTCTCTTCAACAGTAAAGTAAAAGAATTGAAAAGACTTATGCCTAGAATGCAAATGTCTAATCAATTTTAACTTTCAACGAATATTTTACTGTTGACTTAAAAACAGGGATGTTGGATAGAAACACTAGCACAAATATGACATAAAAAACTGAAATTTTTGCAAGCAATATGTCCTGCAAAACAAAGTTTTTAGTAGTCCCAAAAAAATTTCAGATTTGCAAAGCAATTTCTTGAAATTCTGTTTCCTACTTTCGAGAGTAGGGGCACAGAATTTTCAAGTCTTCTTGGCAAAGCTTGAATGCTAGATCTTGATCTTCGAGTCCCTAAAACAAACACACAAAAGTTGTTAAAACAACTACACCGTCCCCTCCCCGGCAACGGCGCCAAAATTTGTTTGCTAAAATAAAGAAAACAACCAAGGAGTTTAAGAATGTACCGTGTAGCTTGTGGCTAACGGGTCGTGTCCACAAGGAGGGATGCGATGGAAGCTTTTCGATGAGTCGTTTAAAAACAAGGAATTTGTGTTCGTTTTTTAGGAAAAAGAGAATGGAAGGAAAAGAGATGAAAAAGAGAAATTTCAACTTTCAGAAAATGATTTGGAGAAGGTGATTTGTAAAAAGCTTTAAGAGTTGTGATGTTGTTTTATAATATGAAATCAGATCTGGGCTTACTATCTTCCTACTCAATTGTTCATTCTTCTCTTAAAGTATTAAGTCCCTCAAGTATCA
This sequence comes from Agave tequilana, assembly GCA_038442645.1. Taxonomy (NCBI): domain Eukaryota; kingdom Viridiplantae; phylum Streptophyta; class Magnoliopsida; order Asparagales; family Asparagaceae; genus Agave; species Agave tequilana. The sequence goes on from JAVJIF010005383.1 coordinate 150,173, forward strand.
TTTGCAAAACTTAAAGTTGCTTTTCTTTAGAAAGCTTTGAGTAAAGCACATAAGATGCAGAAGGTTTGAGTCCTTTTTCTTCAAGAAAGAGTTGGAATTGGGTATTAAAACATAAAGCGCGAAGAAGCAAGAATGAATTAAAAATGATTCACAAGAAGTTCAAGAAAGAATGGTGAATCAACTATCCATACCCATCCTCATGTGCCTTCAAGAACACTTTCAAAAAGAAAGGCTTTTAAGGGAGGCATGCATATGAGTCATCGGGTCTTTTTCTTTTAAAAACAGAAGAGAAGAAAACAAGAGAGAGTCGATAGCTAGCCCAGAAAAAGTGTTTAGTTACTCATGGAAAGCGAAGAAAATAACGACATAATATAAAGCATACCGTACTGCAAGTGAAAGAGAAATCGGCCCGACTTTTGTATTGCTGTCACTTCAACCTTCAAGTACAAGCTCTCAGTTCTCTCTCTCACAAGTTTTTGAAACTGGACTACAACTTAAAAAGCAAGATTACAACTTTCTTTCTAGCTAACAATGAACCTAGATCCTAAGAAAATAAGTGCAAAATTTAATCCTAGTCTTCGCTGCCTTTTTCTCTACTGAAAGAGGTATTTATAGCCAAACACTAAAGAATCAGGATCCCGGGAACGTTGGGGGAGCAAACGCTCCCCCAAATGAAATCAGTTGGCCGCGAAAACGCGGCTTGGGCCGCGTTTCCGCGGCCCTGGTGTGCCCACGTGGCCACACCAAAGGGGAGGAGGCTCCTGGTTTGAAGTGGGGCTCGCATCTCCTGCTGGTTTTCTTGTTGCTGCTTCAACCGCTGACTGAATCAGCTTTTGATTTTGTGGCTTCGATTCCTCGATTCAAGGAGGATTTTTCTCAACCCTTTGATATGCCAAGATATAGCCCAGACTTCTTCACTTCGAATTTATTCTGAATTAATTCAGAATAAAGTGGGCTTTTGGGCTTGTTCCTCATTTATTTCCTTGAGCATTTGCGCCTACATTTAGAAAAGAAAAAAGACACTTATTAATATCATTTATTAGCATACAAGTGTGGTAAAGTGACAACATAAATGCAATGTATGTGACAAATCACATCATCAACACTTTTGGGTAGTGCTGGGCTCGCCGCTAGCGGCAAAACCAAAGCACAAGTGCTCAGATAGTTTTATCATGTGAAGCTAATTCAATTCTTTGCAGAGTTCAGCCTCACCTATCACGCGAGGCTAAGGCTTAAACACCTTTGTGTGCTAATAGTGTTGCTGATTCAGTGCAGCTCTCACTGCCAGCACCTAGCGCTAAAGTTTTTAGTTGCGAGGCTAGAACTAAAGCACTTAGTGCTAAGAATCTTAGCCGCGAGGTTAAAAAAAAGCACCACTGAGTGCGAACAGTGAGGCTAGTTCAGCTTTGATCAAGAGAGGAACTCTGCACAGCAGAGCTAAGCTCCCTTCAAAGACAGAGTTAAAATAGTAGCTTCGCCTTACGAACCTACTCTTTCAGGTGAAGCGATCCTAGCTTCGCCTATAGCCAAAATGAAAGTCTTCAAGGCTAAGCCCAAGGTTTCTCAACCCAAGCAGGCTTGCATCCTGTTTTCCCGAGTTTTCGTGTTGGATCGGTTGGATCCAGGTAACACAGACTTGCGAATTATCTGAGCAACAAGCCAAAAATCCGCCCTGAAAAGCCAGTTCACATCTCGCCATCCCAGTGCAGACAAGCTTGGTGTCAACCTGTGATGTTACATTCTATCCACTATTGTTTGAGGTCTATCTACATAACTTCTCCTCCAAGCCAGTAACTTGTGTTCAGCCGGTTGCTAGTCCAAACTTTTGAGAAGCTCAAGTCTTGAAAGAAGAAGATAGTGAGGTGCCTCACCTTGCAGCGGCCTCTGTCAACATGATAAGCAGAGGAAGGGATCTGCTACGAACTTAAAAAAGAAAACAGGGGCTTCACACTCTCATTCAGTTCTCCAGGGCCCAACTATAGTCCCTGCTTGGGTCAGGTTCTTGTCAAACAAAAGGGTACCTTCCAAAGTACTCATCCAGGGTAGCAATATTCTATAATTATGGACAACCTTCTTCCTCAGAAGCTATGTTGCCCGAACAATTGAGACACCAATTCCAATGGTCTAATGATGAAGAAGAAGCTAGCGGCTATGCATCCTCCGCCACCATCAGCTTTATGCAAGTAGGGTTCATATTAGCTAATATGGCTGATAACAATAATGAGGATGATCTCCGTTATCGCATGGAGGCACAGGAGTAGACTTCCAAGGCCCGGCAAGAAGCCTTGGATAACATCCAGCAAATATTAGCTCGGCTCCTGACAAACTGGAACAATGATGACACAACCGGTAGTAATCAGGAAAATGAGGAAAATAACAACAATGAACCACCCAAGACCGATCATTCAAAGGAGGGCTCTTCAATCTATGTCGAAGTGATCAAAGGCATCTAAGCTCAGATCACATCCCTGTCCCTAAGGGATGAACTGAACAAAGTAGGGGCAGTCTATCCTTACCCCTTGGAATAGGATTCAGTTCCATATTTGTAAAAGTTCAAGCCACCAACATGACATTCGTATGATGGCAAGAGCTCGCCAAATCAGAACATTTACTACTTTTGATCGTAAACCGGTAATGTAGTAGGTAATGATGCTATATGGCTAGACTGTTTATTGGTACCCTGTAGGTAATGATCGAAAACCGGTAATGGTAGCCTTTGATTGGTTTAGGAGTCTCCCCGCGAACTCCATCAATTCCTGGCTCGACTTGGAAACCTGATTGCTTTCCCGATTCTATAAGGATGATACCGAGGTAACCATGGATACACTCCTTTAGACAGTCCAGAAAGGAGGAGAATCTATACAGGATTACTTAGAGAGGTTCTGTAACCTTTCTCTTATGTGCCCTATAGGCATGCCTTTGTCTATGTTGCTTCAGACATGTAGGCATAACTTTCTCGACAAAGTGGAAGCTCGCATGGGAGCCGTCAATGCCCATACTTGGAAGGAGCTTCTTGAAAAAGCTGAGATAACTGAAAAATCAGCTAAAAAGATTGAGACCCCAAAAAGCAGGTGGGGAATCAATAGCAAAAGCTATGACACAACTGAATCTTCTGATACATCTGCATTGGAAGTATATGGAGGAACTAGATCAAAGAAGGTAACTCTAACAGAACTTCGAAGTATCAGAGACAATACTCCTTCAAAGATGAGCATGTGGTGACACTTCTCCACTTGCTGAACAAAGGCAACAAGCTCAAGTTGCCAGAGATTGAACACCCAAACGAAGTGGGATGAATGAATGATCCCAACTATTGTCTTTTCCATCGGATGGTTCATCATCATACTTGCAGGCACAATGTTCTTAAGGACAAAATTCAAGCACTGATTGAAGTGGATATTTTGACTCTGAAGTTGGAATATAAAAAGCCACTGCCTAACTCCTATCCTGAAAGGGAGTATGGAGGTGAAAGTACACCTAGAGGGGGCTGAATAGCTGTACGGCTAACTATGAACAATAATACAGAAATTAAAAACTTTAATGCAACACACTTAGTGTAACCAACGAGTGTAGCCAAATTCCAAGTGAAGGGCTTTGGACTAACTCCTCTTGATTCCTTTGAATAAGAGTTGAGGTGCTATATAAAGCTCTCGTGGTTAAATAAAAGTGAATCACACAAACAAACACAACCAAGCATATAAGTATGATATGACAATATGAATCAATGCAAGGCACAATATAAGAGAGAGAGTTAGAAAAAGTGGATCAAACGCAAACACCGAGATATGTTTCGAGGTTCGAGCACACAGCTCTACGTCCCCGCATTCACACAGAAGGATTTTCACTAACTCGTCCACACAGGACTTCCCACATAGGGAACCTCCACTGAGGATTTGGGGTAATTATAATTGAGAGTACACAACTCCTCTCTCAACCAATACAACACAACCTCTATACTTAGAGGCTAGGCACAAAGCCACTCAAACACAATCACCTCACACTTGAGGGATTCCAACACAATCTCTACCTCTTACTCGAGAGAGCCAAATACCACTTCCACTATCTCCTCACACTTGAGGGATAACAAATCAATCACCTCTCACTAGAGGGATATCACAAAGATGGAAGGTTTACAACTTGGTGGTATATCTCAACCACAAACCAATTCTTTTCCCATAAAACAAAGATCCTAATAGATAGGATAGAAGATAAGCTCAACTGTGAGAAATAAAGAGTTTAGAAATCAAAAACTCAATGAAAAACTCTTGGGAAAACTTCTAGAATAGATATGAAATGAAGATCAAAAACCAATCCCAAAGACTTCTTCTTTTCTTGAATTTTCCAACCCTTTAAAACAAATAAAGATAAAATCTTTTGGCTTAAAAACTCTTTTGAAAACTTGTATTAAACACGTGAGAATATGAGAAATTTTGGCTCTTGAAATTCTTATTAAAAATAACCAAGAAATGAGGTATTTATACCCTCATTTCAAATCTGCCCGTTGGTAGCTGAAAAGGGCATTTTTGCCCTTCCAGTCGACCTGCCGGTCAACCGACCAACGGTCAAAAAAGTGACCGTTGAGCCCAGCAGTCGATCGCTCGGTCAGTCATGCCAGATCCAGAGAGCAATTGCTCTCTGGCCGATCGACCGCCCGCTCGACCGCCCCCACCCGAGAGTGGGGTGATTTCAGTCGGTCGACCGCACGGTCGACCGGCCAAGCCAACTTGGCCTCTGTGCACGTCTCGTGCACATCGGTCGACCGGTCCGGTTGACCGCCAGAGCCTGGCAGGGACAAATTCAGGATTTAAAAACTGGGATTTTTAACTTCAATTAAATCCCATAAAATCACATAAATTCCACAAAAATCAGTCTTGTTATATCTTTGAAATACAAACATGTTTGAATAAAAATCAAACCATGTTACAAACATTTTGAATCATTTTTGTGACTTGGAAAATTTTCCTTAAACCAAATTCTATATATTCCAAAACCTGTATTTTTGAAATGGAAATCCAATTTTTCCAAAATACTTGTAAATGCAAAAATATGATATTTAAACAATTTTGAAGCATATAGTATATGGATGGAATCCAAAATACATGAATGAAATATATATCAATGTTTTTGACATTAAATCCAAAAATAGGTTTTGTCTAAATACAAAACTCCAAACACATGAATAGTGTATCAAAATAAGTTTCTCTATGAATAAGAAGCGTACATGTATATAGATCAAATCTAATATACATTAAGCCATATAAACTTGTTTTGATTCAAATCTATTCATGAAAACCAAGATCGGTTAAACTAAAAACCAAAATCAAAACATGAAACGTGTGTGTGTGTTGTGAACTTGAGCATACCACACTATCTAATCTTTAACAATGGATCTAAAGTACTATTTTAAAACAAACCGAGGTCTTCTTGTAGAGCGTCGTCTCCAAGTCGACTCGATCCAAACGTGATGCACCGAGCTTGACTCTAAACGAGTACTAGATATGAACTTGACGCTTGGGCTCTTGAATCACCTTGTGAAACCTCCAAAACACCTTTGTTGAAGCTAATCACCTACTAATATCTTGGTTAAATATCTGAAACTCAATATCACAAGATTATTAGTAAACTATAACTACATGAGTTAATCATCATCAAAACTAGAGTGGAAGGCCTCTGGGCCAACAATCTCCCCCTTTTTGATGATGACAAAACTCTGGAGTTATATATACATGGATTAAAGTTAAGCTTCAAAGAAGCTCCCCCTTAACTCATGCATAGTAATAAATAATAAGATATGCAATGAATGTTAAACATGAATATGCATAAACATGCAAAAAACAATGAAAGAAACATGCTCTTGATACCAAAATTTTAAAGTAAATTACTTTTCCCCTTTTTAAAATAAAATGTTCTTAAATAGCAATTGAAAATATAAACTTAAAATAAACATGTCCTTAAATAATTGCTCTTGATACCAATAAAAATTTCAATTGAAAGCTTATCAATAAAAGCAATAAAAGCTCTTGATACCAATTGAAAGATAGTCAATAAAAGCTCTTGAAACCAAAAATAAAATTTTTTAATAAAAGTTCTTGATACCAATAAAACAAAACAACAAAACATGTTCTTGATACTAATATTCATGCTGTTTAATACCAATATAACCAAAACATAAAAACAAACTTTCTTGATACCAATATGAAACAAACTTTGATATAAACTTATAAATAAACATGCATAAATACTCAAATACTTCTCCCCCTTTCTGTCAATCATCAACAAAGGGGTTAAAGTAAATAATAAAACAATGTTCTCCCCCTTTTTGTCCGAAACAAAAAAAAACCAACAAGGGGTGAAATTAAATCAAAACATTATGATACCAGTTGAATAAAAAAAATACATCAATTTAGTGCATCATGATATCAATTGAAAATAAATAAAACATACCAATTAAAATTACATAAAAAAATGTTTTAATATAAATTTAAATAAACATGCATATATTATACCAATTAAAAGTAAATAAAACATTTTGACGAAATCAACAAAAAAATTTTGATATCAATTGAAATATGTAAACATATAGGTAATCTTGATACCAATTGTAAAAATTTGTACCAATTGAAAATATTTTACACTTTTCATACCAATTTGAGAAACATAAACCAATTTTTTTTGGTTAAACACAAAACTCCTTTTACAATAGAGATACTAAATAGAGAAATATCAATTTAATATTTTTGATATCAATATTGAAAATGAAACATATATCAATTGAAAATAATTTTCATTAAGAGCGTATGATACCAAAAAAATCAATATTATTTTTCAATCATTTTTCAACATAAAGTGTGAGAGTAAGATACCAAATACAAACAAAACCAATTTAAAGGTGAAATATGAATTTTCTCCTCCTTTATGAAATACCAAACAAAATGATACATAAGCTTATATAGGATATCAATTGAAAAATAATCAATTGAAATTAATAGTCATTTAAGAAATCAAGCTTAGCATAACCAAAATTTGTGCTCAAGGATATAGAGATATAGTAAGCACAAATAATATATATATGTATGAAAAATTAAATACCAATCGAAATTGATACTATTTGAAGTGTAAGCATACATATATAAAAACATATATGAGTATACAAAAAGAATGTCAATAGAGATACCAATTGAAAAGATAAAATGATATCAATTGAAAATAAAATAAGATCAAGTGTATAGCTCATACTTCCTACCACCCATTCATGCACATGTTTTAAATAGATTTTCAATATGAGCATACAAGGCATGGTCGCCCAACCAGCCGCCCTTGAAAGCCTAGGGGTTTTCAAAAATAAGTTTGAAAATAATATAACACATTTGAAAACTCTACCATATGAAGAATACTAACTAGTTATATGAAAAAATTGTAAACTAGTACGAAATCCTTCAAGTAAGGAATAAAACATAAATATATTTCATGAAAAATATGTAAATCACATGATCACCAAACACTCAAAATCTATATAGCACATATTGTACTCATGAAAATAAAATTATGAGAAAACATTAAATAAAGTGAGTGTATAAGAGTTATGTAAAACACATCATCATGAAACTAGGCAATCAAGCTCAATTTGAAATTCCTAAAAAAAAACATGAAACACAAGAAAATCTAATTTTTCATCAAAATAATTTAACCTTCAAGGCATATGTATGTTTTATACAAACTAAAATATACATACATATCCAAACATAAACGAGTCCACAAAAGTATATGCATGAAGGCAAGTGGCTCAAGGATATATATATGTATAACTAATAGTTTAGACAAAATAGACATATACATGAAGTTAGTTTAACATAAATATGAAAAACATATACAAAATGAGAATACAACTTAAAATGTATGAATCATCAAAACTAGGCTATACTAGTACATCTAATGAGTACAAATGAGCATTCAAGCACAAACATATAATATTCTATTTGTGACTCACTAGTTGTACATGTATATGTTCAAATTTTAATGAAAGCTAACATCTAAACATGTAATCAAAATATGAAGCATAGAGATCAAAACAAAACTCATATGATCATTATGGTAAATGCATATGCATTAGATCTGTGATACACACAATAGTTAAACTAAAGTGAGAACACAAAATATTGGTCCATCTAAACATGGGTATCTCAAGCACTAATCATGTATATCACTAATCTAATCTAATTATCATGGCATTTAACATCCTAATCATGAAACATCGAAACATGCTAAAAATGAATAATATGAAAGCATGTAAATATAAATAAGGAGTAAGAGATTGTTAACAAAACTATAGGGCACATCTTCATATCTCCAAACCAAGGTGGTCCTCCCACCAAACTCCCCTTGAAAGTGATGCATCCAAAATTGTCCTCTTTAAGCTCGGAACGCATCCACCTCAAGGCACCATCACTCTCACGTCATGTGAGAGCCCACACTTATATCAAATAAAATATGAGTGGTCTTTGGTACCCATACTCTTTTGGGTCCATGGGGGTTAGCTCCTTTCCTAACCCAAATAATTTATTTGCTAAATTTGAATCATGTATCTTATCAAAACAAAATTTAGCAAGGTGGCTGATTGGTCGCTAATGTTGCTTGTTTAGTATCATATTTCCATACTTATTATAGAATAAAATCTGTATTGTTCTAATTAAATGCTTAATTTATTTGCAGGCCCATTCCTTAAGGAGATGAAGAGAAATGAGCCCAAAAGCCCACCAAAATTCTGAGTTAAATTAGAATTAATTCGAGCTCACTGAATCAGGACAAAATCAAGAGGTTGAAAATCGGTTGAGAAGAATCCTCTCAGAATCGATCGGTTAAAGCCAAGAATCCAAGGCCATTTCGTCACAATACGAGACTCAAACTGAAAAACCAACTGAAGATAAAAGCAGAAAGTGAAACCAGGGCGACCCACTAGGTGAGCTAGAATGTGAGCTAGAATGTGATAGGTGAGCTAAAATGTGAAGCTACACTAGTAAAGCTAACATGAGAGTCTAAATCATTTTTCAAAGATTTATTTTCATTAGACATCAAATCCAAGTCCTTTGAAATAGAAATAATTTTGTTTTTCAAAGAATCATTTTCTTTTACAACAAAATCAAGTTTTGAAGATAAGATCTCATTTTCTTCAAAACCTCATTGCAATCATTTTTATTTTTCAAAATTTTGTTTTCATTTAAAATAAGTTCAATTTGGGTTTTCAAAGAGTCATACTCATTTGAAATCTCAACCTTCTCTTGTAAAGCCAACTCAAGTTTTGAAAACAAATTCTTATTTTCTTTATTTAATTTAAAAGTTTTCTTTTTTAAAACTTTATATTTTTTCAAGAGGTTCTCACAAGCAATAGATAACTCTTCATTTAATGCATCGGCATCCATACTATCAAGATCATCAAATGAAGATCTAGTACTATCTAGTTGAGTATCTGAATGTACCTCAAGGGAGTCATTCCCTTCACCATGTAGCATCGTTGTTTAGATTCATCCGCACTAGATTCATCCTCCATTTGGATTGGCAATTGAAGCTTGGAGGAGGTCAACGTATTCCACACTGCAAAGGCGGAATCACAGTTAGAAACCATCACAAGATATTCTTTGTTAAGCCTGCTTCTAAGTGCCTCAAGGGCATGTGCATTGGCCTCTATATGCTTGCGATTACCAAGATAGGATTTCTTGGTAGTGGCAAGGAAAACATGCAAGCTTAGGGTTTTTAGGTACACACTCATCCTAAATTTCTACATGTCAACGTTGGAAATAGCAAACATGGGAGGTGTCAAGCAATCTATGAGCGTGTGTAAACAATATAAGTGTGCAAATGCAAATGATAGATTAGCAAAACCAAGATCACACTCCTAGGTAGTTAAACCAAATATCAGGAGCGTAGGCTCTGATACCAATTGAAAGTACACCTAGAGGGGGTGAATAGGGGTACGGCTAATCTATGAAAAATAATGCGGAAATTAAAAATTTTAATGCAACACACTTAGTGTAACCAACGGGTGTAGCCGAATTCCCAGTGAAGTGCTCTGGACTAACTCCCCTTGACTCCTCTGAATAAGAGTTGAGGTGCTATATGAATCTCTCGTGGTTAAACACAAGTGAGGCACACAAACAAACATAACCAAGTACATAGGTATGATATGACAATATGAATCAATGCAAGGCAAAATATAAGAGTGAGAGTTAGAGAAAGTGGATCAAACGCAAACACCGAGATATGTTTCGAGGTCGAGCACACAGCTCTACGTCCCGGCCTTCACACAGAAGGATTTCCACTAACTCGTTCACACAAGACTTCCCACACAGGGAACCTCCACTGAGGATTTGGCGCAATTACAATTGGGAGTACAGAACTCCTCTCTCAACCAATACAACACAACCTCTACACTTAGAGGCTACACACAAAGCAACTCAAACACAATCACCTCACACTTGAGGGATTCAACACAATCTCCACCTCTCACTAGAGGGAGCCAAATACCACTTCCACTGTTACCTCACACTTGAGGGATAACAAATCAATCACCTCTCACTAGAGGGATATCACAAAGATGGAAGGTTTACAACTTGGTGGTCTATCTCAACGACAAACCAATTCTTTTCCCACAAAACAAAGATCCTAATAGATAGGATAGAAGATTAGCTCAAGTGTGAGAAATAAAAAGTTTGGAAATCAAAAACTCATAGAAAAACTCTTGGGAAAACTTCTAGAACAGATATGAAATGAAGATCAAAAACTAATCCCAAAGACTTCTCCTTTTCTTGAATTTTCCAACCCTTTAAAACAAATAAAGAAAAAATCTTTTGGCTTAAAAACTCTTTTGAAAAATTGTATTAAACACTTGAGAATATGAGAAATTTTTGCTCTTGAAATGCTTATTGAAAACAACCAAGAAATTTGGTATTTATACCGTCATTTCAAATCTGCCCGTTGGCAGCTGAAAAGGGCATTTTTGCCCTTCCGGTCGACCGACCGGTCGACCGGCCAACGGTCAAAAAAGTGACTGTTGAGCCCAGCGGTTGACCGCCCAGTCGACCGTGCCAGATCCAGAGAGCAATTGCTCTCTAGCGGGTCGACTGCACGATCGACCGGGCCAAGGCTTACGGTCGACTGCCCCCACCCGAGAGTAGGGTGACTTCAGTCGGTCGACCGGCCAAGCCAACTTGGCCTTTGTGCACCTCTCGTTCACATCGGTCGACCGGTCTGGTCAACCGATTACTGGTCCGGTCGACCGTCCCGGTCGACCGCCAGAGCCTGGCAGGGACAAATTCAGGATTTAAAAACTGGGATTTTTAACTTTAATTAAATCCCATAAAATCACATGAATTCCACAAAAATTAGTTCTTGTTATATCTTTAAAATACAAACATGTTTGAGTAAACGTCAAACCATGTTACAAGCATTTTGAACCATTTTTGTGACTTGAAAATTTTGCCTTAAACCAAATTCTGTATTTTCCAAAACCTGTATTTTTAAAATGGAAATCCGATTTTTCAAAAATACATGTAAATACAAAAACATGATATTTAAACAACTTTGAAGCATATAGTATATGGATCGAATCCAATATACATGAAAGAAATATATATCAATGTTTTTGACATTAAATCCAAAAATAGGTTTTGTCTAAATACAAAACTCCAAACACATGAATAGTGTATCAAAATAAGTTTTTCTAAGAATAAGAACCATACATGTATATAGATCAAATCTAATATACATTAAACCATGTAAACTTGTTTTGATTCAAATCTATTCATGAAAACCAAGATCGGTTAAACCAAAAACCAAAAACAAAACATGAAACGTGTGTGTTGTGAACTTCAGCATACCACACTATCTAATTTTTAACTGATCTATACTAACTATTCTAAAACAAACCAAGGTCTTCTTGTAGAGCGCCGTCTCTATGTCGACTCGATCCAAACATGATCCACCAAGCTTGACTCCAAACGAGTGCTAGATATGAACTTGACGCTCGGGCTCTTGAATCACCATGTGAAAGCTCCAAAACACCTTTGTTGAAGCTAATCACCTACTAAAATCTTGGTTAAATATCTGAAACTCAATATCACAAGATTATTAGTAAACTATAACTACATGAGTTAATCATCATCAAAATTAGAGTGGAAGGCCTCTGGGCCAACATGAGGTGGCCAACTCTACTCCAAAAGCCATAGGTCTTATCCTATCAATGATTAAAGCAATGGGACTCAAGCCAGTCCAAAACTAAAGGCAAGTTTTGTAATGTCTCTCGTAACTGATGACACTGCACCAGCAACTCCTCTCAGTAGCTCTGAAGAGGAGACAACTACTATTTGATAGCCGACATGAATTTGGTCTAGTAAATAATACTTGCGACAGTGCAACCAGACCCCCAATGAGACACAACAGCTAACAATGTCGAGGAACATGCAGGGGGTTGGAATATGTCATTCCACCAACCAAATGGAGACAACCATTTGTAACGCCCTGATCCCGCGGGTACGGAGACGTTACTGCGACATATATACGCAATCAGAAATACCCTCACGTATATACACTAAGCATCAGTATAAGTAAGAATCAGAGTTCGAAAATATGTAGTGTATTATATATTCCAACATATGAGTACTATTACAAAGTTATCATCAGATGTGATATAATATTACGAGAATATTACATCACCGATGGCGCAATTGCGAAAATATAAGGAGATATAAAATTATGAACAGTGCAAAAGGTGCTCACGAGTTACAACAGAAAAACTCGAGAAACGTGCAGGAGACCTGAAAGAATAGGGCTCTAAACAGTCTGCCGATAATCTACGCTACCGCTGCACATCTCTGATCAGCAACTGAGAGAATCCACAAGCTTCATGTTCTGAGACCTGGACATAAGGATCTATTGGAGTCAGAACTCCTCAGCGAGTGGTGATGCTAATGCCAAATGGCTCGCATAAATAAATACATGTGTATCGATAAATCTAAATCATAAACATGCATTAAAAATTGTGTCGTGAGCACAAGCATACAGGAGCAAGTTGATTGATAGCAAGTGATATCAAGCAGGGATACTCATGGTAGAATAAAATAAGGGCAGGAGAATAGTGGAATGAAGCACAAGTAAAGCAAGATGTAATCCGCTATAATATAATAATGGTTATAAACTGGAAATCTAATGTAAAACCCGATGAAAGCATACTCGGCAAAGCATACAATGGATACATAGTTGGCATCTTTTATTATTATTATTACTCATCTTACCCAGATATCCAGATATGTGAACTAGCATTCCAGCACACATATATCCACATCTAAGTAAAGCAAGGTTGTCATTAGAAACCAATGGGGTATCAACGAACAATGCTTACAGTGGGTCCCATGCATACCCGGGAACATAGCCCAGGATGTTCTATTCCTAGAGGACGAAACTTTTCGCAAGGCGTACGGGAGTCTTATAGGATGCCCTTATTAAGATGGTACCAAGAAGGAGGGAGCCAGTGCTTCCCCCAGTCACCTGGAGGCCCTCAGGTCAGACTGAATATTTTAGTTACACAACATACCTAATACTACTGTAAACACGAACATGTATTGATATCCGCAAGTTTCCCCTGACCCGATGTAAGTTGTCTCTTTTCATAGTTTATTAGATAATTATCAGATTTTGGTAATGAGCAGGAACAAGCCAAGAATATCAGGAGTACAGGTGTATCAGGAGTACAGTTTGTACTGAAATATATCAAGATGTAAGCAAGATGTTAGGTCATCATTCTCGTTATCATGATAATTATAAGAGTCGAGTATATCATATCGAATGACAAGTGATCGGTCACATATATTACATACATATTGTCACATTTCCATACTTGTTATCTAAATAAATCATATTAATAAGTCCTATTGTTCTTTATAAAATGCAGGCCCATTGCTAAAGGATAAGCCAGAGAAACGAACCCAAGAGCCCATTTAATTCAGAATAAATTTGAAATCAGGGAATCAGGACAGATCTGGGCAAATCATGGAGATTGAAAACCGGTTGAAATGAATCTTCCCAAATAAAGCGGTTGAAGCCAACAAATCAAAGATTGTTTCGTCAAATCTGGAAGCTGGTACAGTGAATCCAGCAAGATAAAAGGAAGCCCTAATCCACGCCAACCGTCGCTCCACCTAGATGTGGAGAATTGGTCACATCCAAGCCGCGGATCCGCGGCCCAAGCCGTGGATCCGTGGCTTGTTGGTGGACATAAGGGGATAGTTTGCTCCTCTTATCTCCTCACTCCCTCCCTCTGGGTTTTTGCCTATAAAAGGCAGGCTATTGTATTGAAAATTTAGCAAGGAGTAGGATTAAATTTCTTGCTCATTTTTAAGGTTTAGGCTCCTTGTTAGATAGTGTAGAGAAGTTATATCTCTGTTCTTTAATTTGTAATTTAGACCAAATACCAGTGAGAGAGAGGAATTGAGTTATTGTAATTTGAAAATTAAAGTGACATCAATAAAGGATCAAGCTTTGTCCTCTTCCACTCCAATTCATGGGTATGTTTTGTGCTATTTTGATTTCAAGTTGTGTATTATTCATGAGTAGCTAAACTTGTTTTCTGAGTTCACTTTCATCCCTCTCTTCGATCCCTCTTATTTTTTAATGGCTTTTATGTAAAAGACCAAATGGAATCATTTGCATGCCTAAACTAAGCCTTTTTTTTGAAAACGTTCTTGAAGGCAAATGAGAATGGGTTTAGATTTCTAAACTTCTACTTTTTTTAGCATATCACTTGAAGTTGCTTTTATTTCATACTAAAATTAAAACTTGATGATTTAACATTCAGTTCAAGAGGATTTCTTAAGAAAAAGAATTAAACTATTCCAAACAATCTTATGTGTTTTGCTTAAAACTTTTGAAACTAAAGCTTGAGTTTTTTCCTATGATCAAGTTGAGGTATTAAGATTTTCAAGAGAAGAACATATCGTTGAGTAGTAAGATAGTGAGCCCAGATCTTCTTAGTATATTAAAAACAACAAATAACTTTTAAAAGTTTTTTAAATCACCTTTTCCAAAGCCTTCTCCAAGTTTACAATTTTTTTTTTAATCATTTCCCTTCTCTCCATTCTCTTTTTCAACTAAAAACTTAGCTTTCTAAACAAAATACCGAAAAGATTTCATCGCATTCCTCCTCATGGACATGACCCGTTAGCCCGAAGCTACACGGTAATTCTCCTTGCTCTTTCATTTTTCAACCAATTTTTGGCGCCGTTGCCGGGGAAGGAACGATGTATTTGTTTAGTAACAAGTTTGGTGTCTTATTTCAGGGACGTCAAGATTCAGATCTAGCAATCAAGCTTTGTAGGAGAAGACTTACTATTCTGTGCTCCTACTCTCGAAAGTAGGAAACAGAATTTCAAGAAATTACAGCGCAAGTTTGAAATTTTTGTTAGACTACTAAAACTCTTTTTTGCAGGACATATTGCTTGAAAAAATAAACTTTTTGTGTGTTATAATTCTTGCTATATCTGCTATTCACAATCTCTGTTTTAATTAACAGTAATCTGGGTGATTGTTAATTGCTTTAAAAATGTTTAGACTTGCATTCTAGGCATTTGTCTAATTACGTTTACTTTACAATTACTGTTGAAAATAGCTGGAGACAAGGTATGTATGTATAGCATATAGTTTAGAAAACATTCTTGGGTAATATTTGCTTTTGAATGCTACTTTTCTATATCTTGCACACTTTGCACAATTAACTCTAAGGGCAAAACCCAAATCAAGATAAGGTGGGGAAGTTATTACCCTTCCTTAGCCCACAAACCAACTCCAAGCACGCACAACCTAAGCCTAAGTAAAATCTGATAGACGTTGGCCTTAGGGACATCTCGAACTTACTAGGAGATTATCCTTAAGGAGAAGGTGTTAGAATTTGACTCCTGCCAAATCAGTGTCTAGGAAAGGTAAATAGGGGCGAAACCCCGAAGGCTGGTGGTTTGGCTTAATTAGGCCCGTCGCTTTTGCGCGGATACCTCCCACCAATCTTGCCCTGACCTGGCTGATTAGTGTGTGGTCAAAGTCTGTATTATATCTCCTATGGACAATCAATCAGTTAGGAGTTGTCTAGGTCAAGGTTATCTTTGACTAGGTTTGGTTGTTTACTTTTGTTGACTATTGATAAACTTGTTTGTGATTGTGTTTGTGTATGCAAGAGTGGTCAAGAGACCCGAATTCATCTAGGTTAACTAGAAACACATCATCACCTAAGTTCGAACCAAGACCAGATTCGGTTATGGCCCAACCGACATCTTTGCAGGATAGGTTCTATCCCATTAGAACCTTACTTCCATCCTGCATCCAACTTCCATCGGTTTGTGAACACAACTTTGAGCTTAAGCCACAGTTCATCAGCACACTCCCTAAGTTCCATGGCTTAGAGTCTGAAGATGCATATTTCTTCATAAGAGAATTTAAGGAAGTATACTTAATGATGAAAATCCCACACCTTGCAGATGATGCTATTAGGTTGAGATTTATCCCATTTGCTCTTAACGACTTAGCCAAGAAATGTATGTACAGCTTAGCGGCCGGCTCTATCACATCCTGAGATGATTTCATCAAGGTCTTCCTGAAGAAATTCTATCCAATTTATAAGACTGCTCTCGTTAGGAAAAACATCATGCAATTCAAGCAAGAACCTAGTGAACCGTTTTGGAGGTACTTTGAACGTTTTGAAGACCTCGTTATCCAATGCCCTCATCATGGAATAGAGAAATGGAGACAATGCCAAATTCTTTATGACGGTTTAGACTATTCTACCAAAACCCTCTTAGAAAGCATGTGCCAAGGGGGATTCTTGCAGAAGAATGAAAATGAAGGATGGGATTTATATGAAAGCCCAGCTGAAAAGACC
Source organism: Agave tequilana (assembly GCA_038442645.1). Taxonomy (NCBI): domain Eukaryota; kingdom Viridiplantae; phylum Streptophyta; class Magnoliopsida; order Asparagales; family Asparagaceae; genus Agave; species Agave tequilana. The sequence continues at coordinate 167,085 of JAVJIF010005383.1, forward strand.
ATCCAATGGGAACCTCTAGTGAAACATCTAGGAATCTAACCTCTATCTTTTCAGAAGGAGGTCTCCATTCAATTGAATCATCCATAGCTAATAAGGCTAAGTTAGCTAACCTAGCGAGAAGACTGGAAGTTTTAGAAACTAAGGAACCAAGTCCAGTCAATCAAGTCAGCCCGAACCAATTTTTAACTCCAGGTTGTACTTACTGTCAGGCCATAAATCATGTGTTTGAGGAGTGTCCTGTATTTCAAGCTCAATAACTCCTTTTTGAACCGATGAATGCGGCCTTTTCAAGGCCGAACAATGATCCTTCTGCTCCAACGTATAATCCTGGCTGGAGAAATCACCCAAATTTCTCATGGAGCCAACAAAATAATGACCACCCATGGTCAAACCATGCAACCCACTTCCTGAAAAGTCACCTAGAGGGGGGGGGTGAATAGGTGACGATGCTAATCTAGTGAACTTAATGCGGAATTTAAAAACTAATTGCAATTACAACAATGATGCACACACAAGCAAGTATAAGATATAGTAATTTGCACAATACACAAAGTAAAGAGAGAGATAGAGAGAGTCAATGGATCAAACGCAAACAAAGAGATATGTTATCGAGGTTCGAGCACCCAGCTCTACATCCCCGCCTTCGACACACGAAGGATTTCTAATCCACTAGCTAGTTCACCAAGAACTCTCACAAGGAGTACCCAACTCCTCTCTTTACAATCACAACCTCCTCCTTGAGGCACAACTCCAAGCCAACAATCTCCTCACAACTTGAGGGATTTCCAAACTCAAAACCAATACAAGGATCACCTCACACCTTGAGGGATACAACCCAATAGCCAAACTTCCTCAACACAATGAGGGAAAGGCACAAAGCCAAGCTAAAGATAGGGTTTACAACTTAGTTGTTTCAAACAACAACCACAAAACAATCTCTTTTTCCCCACACAAAACCCTATAGAAAAGATAGTAGATTTTAACTCAAGTGTGGAGAAAACCAAGGGATTTGAAAGCAGCAACTCAAAGAAAATCTTTGGGAAATAAATGAAACCAAGATAGAGAAGTTCAATTCAAAAGCTTTTCCCAAAACCCTTTTCTTTGATTTTTCAAACCCTAATGAAAACACCAAAAAGATTGTTCAATTTGAATCAAAAACCTATTTTGATTGCAACAAAAACACCTGAGAGAATGAAAATTTTAGCCCAAAAATTCTTAGAGAAAAACTCTTGAAAATGGGGTATTTATAGGCTAATCCAGAAAATAGCCGTTGGCAGCAGAACTGCCAGAAATACCCTGGCGGTCGACCGCCCGGTCGACCGCACAACGGTCATTTTTTGACCGTTGGCAGCTACTGGTCGACCGCCCCGTCGACCGAAACAAACAGAGAGCAGACTGCTCTCAGTCCGGTCGACCGGTCCGGTCGACCGTCCCAATGTCTCCAAACGTGCATAGATCTGTGCACGTCGGTCGACCATCCCGGTCGACCGACCTCAGCCCTAGTCGACTAGTCAGGTTACTAGTCGACTTGGTTGAAGCCTGGATCAGAAAATTCAATTAGAAATATGTTTAAAAGTTCTTTTATCTTTTCTAAAAATCACAAAAAATAGTTTTATCATTTTGCATTGATATATAAACATGTGGTAAAAAGTTTAGCTCAAATATCAATCAATATGAACTATTTTTGTGTCTAATCATTTTTACAGAAAACCAAAAACTGTATTTTCTAAAACTTGAATTTTGAATAGAAAATACGTTTCGTCCAAAACACTTCCAGATACAAAAACCTGATAATTAAACACTTTGAAGCATGATGCATATGGATAGAAATTCAATATACATGAAACAAATATATATCATAGTTTTTGTCATTAATTCCAAAATATGTTTTGTTATAATTACCAAAACATAAAACTCATGAAGTAGACTATCAAACTAAGTTTGTTTAAGCAATAGAAGCATGCATGTATATAGAACAAATCATATATAGACTAAACCATGTAAACTTGTTTTGATATAAAATCTATTCATGAAAACCAAGATCGGTTAAACCTAAAACCGAAAACCAATGTCAAAACATAAAACGTGTGTGTTGTGAACTTGAGCATATCATACTAATCTAATCTTTACAATTAGGATCTAAACACAAACTAAACTAGGGATACCTAAGTCTTCTTGTAGAGCGCCGTCTCCAAGTTGACTCGGTCCAAACCGTGATTCACCAAGCTTGACTCCAATGAGTGCTAGATGTCATCTTTGATGCTTAGGCTCTTGAATCACCTTGTGAAAGATGTGTGGAAGCTTTCACCAACTAATATCTTGTTAAATATCTGAAACTTAAACATTGCAAGATTATTAGTACACATAACTACATGAGTTAATCATCATCAAAACTAGAGTGGAAGGCCTTTGGGCCAACAATCTCCCCCTTTTTGATGATGACAAAACTCATGGAGTTATATATGCATGGATTAAAGTAAAGCTTCAAAGAAGCTCCCCCTTAACTCATGCATAACAATAAAACATATAAGATATGCAATGAATGTTCTTAAACACATACAAACATGTTCAGGATACCAATTAAAATAAAACATAAACAATGAAACATGCTCTTGATATCAATAAAACAATAATATTGAAACCAACATATTATTACTAATGAAAACCAACTAAAACATATGCATAAATCAACCATGCATATAAACTACAAATTCTTCTCCCCCTTTTTGTCAATCATCAACAAAGGGGTAAAAACAAACATAATGAAAATAAATACTTCTCCCCCTAAATGTTCAAAACAAAGAAGCAATAAATTATTCCAAGGGGTAAAACCAAAGTCAATATGATATCAATTGAAAATAACAAACTTTGAGAAATGCCAAATCCTATTAGAAATAAAACAAGGCATTGAAACAAAATAACATTTTATATCAAAATGAAAACATGTAATGTAAACTTGATACCAATAGATAATAAAAAATTGATACCAATTTTAAGGAAACAAATAGCATCTTGATACCAAAAGAGATATTTTTCATTATAAGCATATGATACCAATTACTTTAATATCATAAAGTTAGGGAGTGGGAAACAAAAACAATGGTAAACCAAATACCAATTGAAATATAAAATACGAGTTTTCTCCCCCTTTATGAAATACCAAAAGAAAATATGCATAGGCTTGAAATAAGATACCAATTGAAAATTAAATCAATTGAAACATGATATTCATTAAAAATTCAAGCTTAGCAATCTTAAAATTATGATAAAGCTTGTATATGGATACCAATTGAAAAAACTCAAGCTTAACATAACCAAAATTTGTGCTTCAAGATATAGGGATATAATAAGCACAAATAAATCATCTATATATGTATGTAAGAAATAGATACCAATTGAAATTGATACTATATGAAGTGTAAGCATACATATAAAACAAAACATATATGAGTATACAAAAGGATGTCAAGATTGATACCAATTGAAAGAATTCAATGATACCAATTGAAACAAGAATAAGATCAAGTGTATGACTCATATCAACTACCACCCATTTCATGTTCAAGTTTAAAATGATTTACACTATTAAGCATACATGAGCATGATCTCCCATCCAACCGCCCATAAATGGTAGGGGTTTTCAAAAATAGATTTGGAATTATAGTTAGTTTGAAAAACTCTACCAAATTGAAGAATACGAACTAGTTATATGAAAATTTGAAAACTAGCACGTAATCCTTCAAGTGAGGAATAACAAAAATGTTTTTCATGAAAAAATATGTAAATCACATGACATTAAAACACTCAAAATCCATATAGCACAAATTGTACTCATGAAAACTAAATCACGAGAAAACATTAAATAGGGTGAGTGTACAAGTGTTGTGTGAAACATATCATCATGAAAATGGATAATCAAGCTCGATTGAAATTCTTTTAAAATATGAAAAACTAAATCTTCATTACTAAAGGAAATTTCCTCAATGACACGAAAATCATCATAACAAATTAAACTCCAAGGCATATGTATGTTTTGACAAAACAAAAGTATACATACATATCCCTAAACACAATTGAGTCCAAAATATAGATTTGCATGAAAAGCAAATGACTCAAGGGGCATACATGTATATCTTAAGGTTTGGCAAAGTAGACATATACATGAAGTGAAAACACTTAATCATAGAAAACACATCAAAAATAGGAATACATGTTTGAATGCATGAATCATCAAAACTAGACTATACTAGAACATCTAATGGGTACAAATAGGCATCCAAGCACAAACGTATATAAAGGTTTATTTGTGGCTCATTCTATGTACAAGTATAAATCCTAATCTTAATGAAAACTAACATCTAAACAAGTAATCAATTCATGAAGCATAAAATGAGTCATAAAACAATAATATTATAAAAACGATCCACATGCTATAAGAATCATGATATACATAATATCAAAACAATTGTGAAAACACAAATTATGGACTCATCTAAACAATGGAGATATCAAATTGCAATACATGCATAGCAATAAACACACTATTCAAAACATGAATCATTAAAATGAAAGTCATACAATCATGAACATCAAATGCTCATTATGCACATGCATGTGCACTAGATGTAGAGCATACATGTTAGTTTAAAAGAGGTGAGACACTAAATATAGATCCATATGAAGCAAGGGTGCTCAAGTAGCTAAACATGTACAACCTTAATCTAATGAACATGGCACAATGCATAATGAACAACAAAACGCAACATGTTATAAAAGATGAACCTAGAAAGCATGTAAACACTAAATGGAGTAAGGGATTGTTACCAAAACCGAAGAGGCAACTTTCCATGTCTCCAAAACCCGGTGGTCCTCCCACCAATTCTCCTTGAGAGTGAAGCATCCAAATGGTTCTCTTTTAAGCTTAGAATGCATCCACCTCAAGGCACCAATGCCCTCAAGTGATGCGAGAGCTCCCACCTACATCAAAAGTTAAAGCGGTGGTTTTTGGTACCCATTTTCTTGTGGGTCCACGGGGGTTAATATCTTTTCTCACCCAAACATAATTAGTTGCTAAATTTTCATTATAAATACGATCATAACAAAATCTAGCAAGGTGGCCTTTACGACCACAATGTGTACATGTGTACACGTGAGCATACATATGATGATGGTGATCATGAAAAGCATGTGTATGCCTAGATGGGTGTGCATGCATAGTTGAAACTTGTTTCTTGCGAATCAAGGATTCCAAACGAGTGTGGTTCATGGCACAATGGCTCAAAGTGGAGCCCAAACAATCAACACTTTTCTTCAAAACATTTATATCATTTTCTATGCTAGAAGACAAAGTGGAGCATGCTATAGGTGTGCAAGAAGTAGAAGCTACACTAGCATGGCAAACATGAATATCAATATCATTTTGTAAAGATTTATTTTTATTCAAAACCAAATCCAATTCTTTTGTTATGAAATCAATTTCATTTTTCAAAGTAACATTTTCTTTAAAAACAAGATCTAATTTTGAAGATAAAATCTTATTGTGCTTTACAACATCATCACAATCATTTTTGTTTTTCAAAAATTCATTTTCCTTTAAAGCAAGTTCGAGTTGAGATTTAAGTGAGTCACATTCACTTTCAATCTCTTCCTTCTCTTGCAACATCAATTCAAAATTAGAGCATAAATCCTTTAATTCATTTTTCAAAACAAGATTATCATCTTTCAACAAATCATGTTTTTCTAACAAATTCTCAAGCTTTTGAACAAGTTCTATATTTAAAGTTTGAACTTCAAAACATCCATGACAATAGGAACTGGAGCTATCATCTATTTGAGAATCCGATTGTACCTCATGGGAGTCATTCCCATGGACCATAAAGCAAGGTTCTTCGGATATGTCTCTCCTAGATCTCCTTATCTTGTTGATAATCTTTGGAAGCTCGGGAGATGACAACATGCTCCAAACTGCAAAAGCCGAATCATATCGATCAAAAACATGTAGAAGATTTTCATTGAGAGATGCTCTAAGTGCCCTAAGTGCTAATGCATTGGCCTTTTTATGCTTGCTACTATTTGAGAAGGATTCTTGTGTAGAGGCTTGATAAGCTAGATGTCCTAGCTTTTTAAATGACTACTCATCTTGGCTATCCAAATATCATGTCTAGCAAAATTAAACATAGGAGGGCTATCCATGAGTGCAAACTAATATGTGTGCAAATGACAATGCAAATGAAGATTAGCAAACTAAGATCTCACTCCTAGGTGGTTAAACCTAAATATCAGGAGCGCTAGCTCTGATACTAATTGAAAAGTCACCTAGAGGGGGGGTGAATAGGTGACGATGCTAATCTAGTGAACTTAATGCGGAATTTAAAAACTAATTGCAATTACAACAATGATGCACACACAAGCAAGTATAAGATATAGCAATTTGCACAATACACAAAGTAAAGAGAGAGATAGAGAGAGTCAATGGATCAAACGCAAACACAGAGATATGTTATCGAGGTTCGAGCACCCAGCTCTACATCCCCGCCTTCGACACACGAAGGATTTCTAATCCACTAGCTAGTTCACCAAGAACTCTCACAAAGAGTACCCAACTCCTCTCTTTACAATCACAACCTCCTCCTTGAGGCACAACTCCAAGCCAACAATCTCCTCACAACTTGAGGGATTTCCAAACTCAAAACCAATACAAGGATCACCTCACAACCTTGAGGGATACAACCCAATAGCCAAACTTCCTCAACATAATGAGGGAAAGGCACAAAGCCAAGCTAAAGATAGGGTTTACAACTTAGTGGTTTCAAACAACTTAGTGGTTTCAAACAACAACCACAAAACAATCTCTTTTTCCCCACACAAAACCCTATAGAAAAGATAGTAAATTTAAGCTCAAGTGTGGAGAAAACCAAGGGATTTGAAACCAGCAACTCAAAGAAAATCTTTGGGAAATAAATGAAACCAAGATAGAGAAGTTCAATTCAAAAGCTTTTCCCAAAACCTTTTCTTTAATTTTTCAAACCCTAATGAAAACACCAAAAAGATTGTTCAATTTGAATCAAAAAACCTATTTTGATTGCAGCAAAAACACCTGAGAGAATGAAAATTTTAGCCCAAAAATTCTTAGAGAAAAACTCTTGCAAATGGGGTATTTATAGGCTAATCCAGAAAATAGCCGTTGGCAGCAGAACTGCCAGAAATACCCTGGCGGTCGACCGCCCGGTCGACCGCACAATGGTCATTTTTTGACCGTTGGCAGCTACCGGTCGACCGCCCGGTCGACCGAAACAAACAGAGAGCAGACTGCTCTCAGTCCGGTCGACCGGTCCGGTCGACCGTCCCAGTGTCTCCAAACGTGCACAGATCTGTACACGTCAGTCGACCGTCCCGGTCGACCGACCTCAGCCCTAGTCGACTAGTCAGGTTACTAGTCGACTTGGTTGAAGCCTGGATCAGAAAATTCAATTAGAAATATGTTTAAAAATTCTTTTATCTTTTCTAAAAATCACCAAAAATAGTTTTATCATTTTGCATTGATATATAAACATGTGGTAAAAAGTTTAGCTCAAATATCAATCAATATGAACTATTTTTGTGTCTAATCATTTTACCAAAAATCAAAAAACTGTATTTTCTAAAACTTGAATTTTGAATAGAAAATACGTTTCGTCCAAAACACTTCCAGATACAAAAACATGATAATTAAACACTTTGAAGCATGATGCATATGGATAGAAATCCAATATACGTGAAACAAATATATATCATAGTTTTTGTCATTAATTCCAAAATATGTTTTGTTAGAATTACCAAAATATAAAACTCATGAAGTAGACTATCAAACTAAGTTTGTTTAAGCAATAGAAGCATGCATGTATATAGAACAAATCATATATACACTAAACCATGTAAACTTGTTTTGATATAAAATCTATTCATGAAAACCAAGATCGGTTAAACCTAAAACCGAAAACCAATGTCAAAACATAAAACGTGTGTGTTGTGAACTTGAGCATATCATACTAATCTAATCTTTACAATTAGGATCTAAACACAAACTAAACTAGGGATACCTAAGTCTTCTTGTAGAGCGCCGTCTCCAAGTTGACTCGGTCCAAACCGTGATTCACCAAGCTTGACTCCAATGAGTGCTAGATGTCATCTTTGATGCTTAGGCTCTTGAATCACCTTGTGAAAGATGTGTGGAAGCTTTCACCAACTAATATCTTGTTAAATATCTGAAACTTAAACATTGCAAGATTATTAGTACACATAACTACATGAGTTAATCATCATCAAAACTAGAGTGGAAGGCCTTTGGGCCAACAATCTCCCCCTTTTTAATGATGACAAAACTCATGGAGTTATATATGCATGGATTAAAGTAAAGCTTCAAAGAAGCTCCCCCTTAACTCATGCATAACAATAAAACATATAAGATATGCAATGAATGTTCTTAAACACATACAAACATGTTCAGGATACCAATTAAAATAAAACATAAACAATGAAACATGCTCTTGATATCAATAAAACAATAATATTGAAACCAACATATTATTACTAATGAAAACCAACTAAAACATATGCATAAATCAACCATGCATATAAACTACAAATTCTTCTCCCCCTTTTTGTTATCATCAACAAAGGGGTAAAAACAAACATAATGAAAATAAATACTTCTCCCCCTAAATGTTCAAAACAAAGAAGCAATAAATTATTCCAAGGGGTAAAACCAAAGTCAATATGATATCAATTGAAAATAACAAACTTTGAGAAATGCCAAATCCTATTAGAAATAAAACAAGGCATTGAAACAAAATAACATTTTATATCAAAATGAAAACATGTAATGTAAACTTGATACCAATAGATAATAAAAAATTGATACCAATTTTAAGGAAACAAATAGCATCTTGATACCAAAAGAAGATATTTTTCATTATAAGCATATGATACCAATTACTTTAATATCATAAAGTTAGGGAGTGGGAACAAAAACAATGGTAAACCAAATACCAATTGAAATATAAAATACGAGTTTTCTCCCCCTTTATGAAATACCAAAAGAAAATATGCATAGGCTTGAAATAAGATACCAATTGAAAATTAAATCAATTGAAACATGATATTCATTAAAAATTCAAGCTTAGCAATCTTAAAATTATGATAAAGCTTGTATATGGATACCAATTGAAAAAACTCAAGCTTAACATAACCAAAATTTGTGCTTCAAGATATAGGGATATAATAAACACAAATAAATCATCTATATATGTATGTAAGAAATAGATACCAATTGAAATTGATACTATATGAAGTGTAAGCATACATATAAAACAAAACATATATGAGTATACAAAAGGATGTCAAGATTGATACCAATTGAAAGAATTCAATGATACCAATTGAAACAAGAATAAGATCAAGTGTATGACTCATATCAACTACCACCCATTTCATGTTCAAGTTTAAAATGATTTACACTATTAAGCATACATGAGCATGATCTCCCATCCAACCGCCCATAAATGGTAGGGTTTTCAAAAATAGATTTAGAATTATAGTTAGTTTGAAAAACTCTACCAAATTGAAGAATACGAACTAGTTATATGAAAATTTGAAAACTAGCACGTAATCCTTCAAGTGAGGAATAACAAAAATGTTTTTCATGAAAAAATATGTAAATCACATGACATTAAAACACTCAAAATCCTTATAGCACAAATTGTACTCATGAAAACTAAATCACGAGAAAACATTAAATAGGGTGAGTGTACAAGTGTTGTGTGAAACATATCATCATGAAAATGGATAATCAAGCTCGATTGAAATTCTTTTAAAATATGAAAAACTAAATCTTCATTACTAAGGAAATTTCCTCAATGACACGAAAATCATCATAACAAATTAAACTCCAAGGCATATGTATGTTTTGACAAAACAAAAGTATACATACATATCCCTAAACACAATTGAGTCCAAAATATAGATTTGTATGAAAAGCAAATGACTCAAGGGCATACATGTATATCTTAAGGTTTGGCAAAGTAGACATATACATGAAGTGAAAACACTTAATCATAGAAAACACATCAAAAATAGGAATACATGTTTGAATACATGAATCATCAAAACTAGACTATACTAGAACATCTAATGGGTACAAATAGGCATCCAAGCACAAACATATATAAAGGTTTATTTGTGGCTCATTCTATGTACAAGTATAAATCCTAATCTTAATGAAAACTAACATCTAAACAAGTAATCAATTCATGAAGCATAAAATGAGTCATAAAACAATAATATTATAAAACGATCCACATGCTATAAGAATCATGATATACATAATATCAAAACAATTGTGAAAACACAAATTATGGACTCATCTAAACAATGGCGATATCAAATTGCAATGCATGCATAGCAATAAACACACTATTCAAAACATGAATCATTAAAATGAAAGTCATACAATCATGAACATCAAATGCTCATTATGCACATGCATGTGCACTAGATCTAGAGCATACATGTTAGTTTAAACAAGGTGAGACACTAAATATAGATCCATATGAAGCAAGAGTGCTCAAGTAGCTAAACATGTACAACCTTAATCTAATGAACATGGCACAATGCATAATGAACAACAAAACGCAACATGTTATAAAAGATGAACCTAGAAAGCATGTAAACACTGAATGGAGTAAGGGATTGTTACCAAAACCGAAGAGGCAACTTTCCATGTCTCCAAAACCCGGTGGTCCTCCCACCATTCTCCTTGAGAGTGAAGCATCCAAATGGTTCTCTTTTAAGCTTAGAATGCATCCACCTCAAGGCACCAATGCCCTCAAGTGATGCGAGAGCTCCCACCTACATCAAAGTTAAAGCGGTGGTTTTTGGTACCCATTTTCTTGTGGGTCACGGGGGTTAATATCTTTTCTCACCCAAACATAATTAGTTGCTAAATTTTCATTATAAATACGATCATAACAAAATCTAGCAAGGTGGCCTTTACGACCACAATGTGTACATGTGTACACGTGAGCATACATATGATGATGGTGATCATGAAAAGCATGTGTATGCCTAGATGGGTGTGCATGCATAGTTGAAACTTGTTTCTTGCGAATCAAGGATTCCAAACGAGTGTGGTTCATGGCACAATGGCTCAAAGTGGAGCCCAAACAATCAACACTTTTCTTCAAAACATTTATATCATTTTCTATGCTAGAAGACAAAGTGGAGCATGCTATAGGTGTGCAAGAAGTAGAAGCTACACTAGCATGGCAAACATGAATATCAATATCATTTTGCAAAGATTTATTTTTATTCAAAACCAAATCCAATTCTTTTGTTATGAAATCAATTTCATTTTTCAAAGTAACATTTTCTTTAAAAACAAGATCTAATTTTGAAGATAAAACCTTATTGTGCTTTACAACATCATCACAATCATTTTTGTTTTTCAAAATTCATTTTCCTTTAAAGCAAGTTCGAGTTGAGATTTAAGTGAGTCACATTCACTTTCAATCTCTTCCTTCTCTTGCAACATCAATTCAAAATTAGAGCATAAATCCTTTAATTCATTTTTCAAAACAAGATTATCATCTTTCAACAAATCATGTTTTTCTAACAAATTCTCAAGCTTTTGAACAAGTTCTATATTTAAAGTTTGAACTTCAAAACATCCATGACAATAGGAACTGGAGCTATCATCTATTTGAGAATCCGATTGTACCTCATGGGAGTCATTCCCATGAACCATAAAGCAAGGTTCTTCGGATATGTCTCTCCTAGATCTCCTTATCTTGTTGATAATCTTTGGAAGCTTAGGAGATGACAACATGCTCCAAACTGCAAAAGCCGAATCATATCGATCAAAAACATGTAGAAGATTTTCATTGAGAGATGCTCTAAGTGCCCTAAGTGCTAATGCATTGGCCTTTTTATGCTTGCTACTATTTGGGAAGGATTCTTGTGTAGAGGCTTGATAAGCTAGATGTCCTAGGCTTTTTAAATGACTACTCATCTTGGCTATCCAAATATCATGTCTAGCAAAATTAAACATAGGAGGGCTATCCATGAGTGCAAACTAATATGTGTGCAAATGACAATGCAAATGAAGATTAGCAAACTAAGATCTCACTCCTAGGTGGTTAAACCTAAATATCAGGAGCGCTAGCTCTGATACCAATTGAAAAGTCACCTAGAGGGGGGGTGAATAGGTGACGATGCTAATCTAGTGAACTTAATGCGGAATTTAAAAACTAATTGCAATTACAACAATGATGCACACACAAGCAAGTATAAGATATAGCAATTTGCACAATACAAAAAGTAAAGAGAGAGAGATAGAGAGAGTCAATGGATCAAACGCAAACACAGAGATATGTTATCGAGGTTCGAGCACCCAGCTCTACATCCCCGCCTTCGACACACGAAGGATTTCTAATCCACTAGCTAGTTCACCAAGAACTCTCACAAAGAGTACCCAACTCCTCTCTTTACAATCACAACCTCCTCCTTGAGGCAAAACTCCAAGCCAACAATCTCCTCACAACTTGAGGGATTTTCAAACTCAAAACCAATACAAGGATCACCTCACAACCTTGAGGGATACAACCCAATAGCCAAACTTCCTCAACATAATGAGGGAAAGGCACAAAGCCAAGCTAAAGATAGGGTTTACAACTTAGTGGTTTCAAACAACTTAGTGGTTTCAAACAACAACCACAAAACAATCTCTTTTTCCCCACACAAAACCCTATAGAAAAGATAGTAGATTTAAGCTCAAGTGTGGAGAAAACCAGGGGATTTGAAACCAGCAACTCAAAGAAAATCTTTGGGAAATAAATGAAACCAAGATAGAGAAGTTCAATTCAAAAGCTTTTCCCAAAACCCTTTTCTTTGATTTTTCAAACCCTTATGAAAACACCAAAAAGATTGTTCAATTTGAATCAAAAACCTATTTTGATTGCAGCAAAAACACCTGAGAGAATGAAAATTTTAGCCCAAAAATTCTTAGAGAAAAACTCTTGCAAATGGGTATTTATAGGCTAATCCAGAAAATAGCCGTTGGCAGCAGAACTGCCAGAAATACCCTGGCGGTCGACCACCCGGTCGACCGCACAACGATCATTTTTTGACCGTTGGCAGCTACCGGTCGACCGCCCGGTCGACCGAAACAAACAGAGAGCAGACTACTCTCAGTCCGGTCGACCGGTCCGGTCGACCGTCCCAGTGTCTCCAAACGTGCACAGATCTGTGCACGTCGGTCGACCGTCCCGGTCGACCGACCTCATTCCTAGTCGACTAGTCAGGTTACTAGTCGACTTGGTTGAAGCCTGGATCAGAAAATTCAATTAGAAATATGTTTAAAAATTCTTTTATCTTTTCTAAAAATCACCAAAAATAGTTTTATCATTTTGCATTGATATATAAACATGTGGTAAAAAGTTTAGCTCAAATATCAATCAATATGAACTATTTTTGTGTCTAATCATTTTTACCAAAAATCAAAAACTGTATTTTCTAAAACTTGAATTTTGAATAGAAAATACGTTTCGTCCAAAACACTTCCAGATACAAAAACATGATAATTAAACACTTTGAAGCATGATGCAGATGGATAGAAATCCAATATACATGAAACAAATATATATCATAGTTTTTGTCATTAATTCCAAAATATGTTTTGTTAGAATTACCAAAACATAAAACTCATGAAGTAGACTATCAAACTAAGTTTGTTTAAGCAATAGAAGCATGCATGTATATAGAACAAATCATATATACACTAAACCATGTAAACTTGTTTTGATATAAAATCTATTCATGAAAACCAAGATAGGTTAAATCTAAAACCGAAAACCAATGTCAAAAACATAAAACGTGTGTGTTGTGAACTTGAGCATATCATACTAATCTAATCTTTACAATTAGGATCTAAACACAAACTAAACTAGGGATACCTAAGTCTTCTTGTAGAGCGCCGTCTCCAAGTTGACTCGGTCCAAACCGTGATTCACCAAGCTTGACTCCAATGAGTGCTAGATGTCATCTTTGATGCTTAGGCTCTTGAATCACCTTGTGAAAGATGTGTGGAAGCTTTCACCAACTAATATCTTGTTAAATATCTGAAACTTAAACATTGCAAGATTATTAGTATACATAACTACATGAGTTAATCATCATCAAAACTAGAGTGGAAGGCCTTTGGCCAACACTTCCATCATTCCAATAAACTCTTCCAATCATCAACCCAACTTTCCAAATCACCCTCACAATTCTCCCAACAATTTTTCACATTATCAACAAATTTCCAACCAATCTCCACAGCCCTCCTTTCAGAATCCTCAGCTTGAAAGGAGAATGACTGACTTTGAGAGAAATATAAAAAGTTACATGAAGAATCAAGATTCCCTCATGCAAACAATACAGAGGTTAGAGGGTCAAATGAGCCACTTAGCCAATCCACAACATGAGAGGCAAAAAGGTACCTTGCCCAGTCAACCCTTTATGAACCCTTTCACAACAAGCTTATTTGGTTGAGGATCAATCATTGAATCAATGTAATGTTGTTCATACTTGAGGTCAGGAAAGAAAGTTGATAACCAAGTGTCAACACCACCCAATCCCAGTCCGCACAATCACACTCCAGCATCCATCTCATCTAGTCTCAAGCCTTCCAAATCTGACGAATCTGAAACAGATAAGTCAACTAGTCAGGTGTACAAGCCTATAGTACCATTTCCTAATAGGCTAAAGAATAACAAGAAAAAATCCACACATGGATAAGATAATTGAGATATTTAATCAAGTTAAGATAAATGTGCCACTCCTTGATGCCATCCAACAAGTCCCATCCTATGCAAAATTTCTTAAGGACATGTGCACCAAGAAGAGAAAGACTAATGTACCCAAGAAAGTCTTCTTAGCCACTTATATTAGTGAGCTACTATCGGGTCCGATCCCTATCAAGTACAAGGATCCGAGTTGTCCCACCATTGCCTGCACTATAGGACAAGCTGAGATTAGTCATGCACTTCTTGATTTAGGAGCAAGTATCAACCTGCTTCCATTCTCAGTTTATCAACAACTCGATTTGGGCAATCTTAATCCAACTCGAGTCACTATCCAACTGGCTGACCGTTCTTTGAAAGTTCCAAAGGGGAAAATTAATGATGTCCTTATCCGGGTCGGGGAGTTTATCTACCCAGTTGATCCATAGTTCTGAAGGTTCACCTAGAGGGGGGTGAATAGGTGATGGCTAATCTAATGGTCACTTAATGCCAAAAAATGCAAATAATGCGGAAGCTAAAAGCAATTATGACCTAATTAAAACTTTTACACTAAACACTATGTATAACACAAGAGTGTTGCCGAATTTCCCGTGAAGGGCTCTGGACAAACACTTCTAGATTCCCCTTGAATGGGTTGAGGTGCCGCGTTGGCTCTCTTGGTTAAATACAAGTGTTAGTCAACAAACCCAAGCAAGTATACAATATGAGCACAAGGAATATATCAAGCATATAAAGATAGACAATAGAGCAAGCAAGATATAAAAGAGACAAAGAGAGAGAGAGTGAGCAATCGCAAACACAAGGGTATGTTTCAAGGTTCGAGCACACTTGCTCTACATCCCCGCCTTCGACACACGAAGGATTTCCACTATGCAAGATCCCAATGGATCTCTCCTCGGTGCAGCAACACCTACAAGCCCTCGGACTCCCTAGTCCCGTACACACCGCAAGCCCACCGGCTCGCCGAGGCCGCACCTCAATCACGAGTTCGCCCGAACCCGAAAACACCAAGTCCTCACTAGGACCCAAACAATCACGAGCACACTTGCCCGTCTCCTCAAAGAACAAAGAAAAGATCTTTGGTGATCACAACACTTTGATCACCTAAAGCACTCTCACTACAAAACACCTATAGGATGAATAATCAATGGATAGCTCAAGTGTGGTGTGAGAAAAACAAGGAAAGAATTTTTGGTGAAAAACTTAAGAAATTTCTTTTAAACACTCTTGATAAACTCTCCTTTTAATTGGAAATATTTGCTCTAATTTTGTGGAGAAAAACCTCTGGAATGAATGGGAAAAACTGGCTCTAAGAGTCTCCAAAATCTTGTCCCAAAACAGTCCACAAACCCCCAAATATATAGGCTGTCAAAAACTAGCCGTTGGGGCTTTGTCAGAACTGCCGGTCGACCGGTGCGCGTCGACCACCAACGGTCGGATTTCTGACCGTTGGAGCCACGGTCGACCGCCAGGTCGACCGACCCACTGGAGTTGAGAGTCTAACTCTCTGTCAGTCGACCCATGCGGTCGGCCGAACTTTCCAGAGAGCTCTGCTCTCTGGAGCGGTTGACCGCATGGTCGGCCGTCCTCCAGTACACAAAGGCGTGCACGTTTGTGCACGTCGGTTCGACCGGTTCCGGTCGGCCGACTTCAGGGTTAGTCGACTTATAAGGGTTATAAGTCGACTTATCTGAAGCCTGAAAAAATTTTCTGGGATTTAAAACATGGTCTTTTTGGCTCAAATAAAATCCCATAAAATACTTAAAAATCTACAAAAATAGTTTTACCAATATACTTTGATATAAAAACATGCTTGCACAAAATCAAGGCATGTTATAAAAGATTGGACTATTTTTGTAAGTTGGAAATATTTGGCTCAATATTAAAACTGTTTTTTCCAAAACATGTTTTCTAGACTTTGTTTTTCCAAAACATATTTTTCCAAATCTTCATCAAATACAAAAACAAGATATACTTTAAAAGCATAGTGTGTATGGATATGATCCACTACACAATCATAATGAAATATCTATGTTTTTGACATTAAGCTCTAAATATGGTTTTGGTTGAAACATATAACTTTGAAAACCAAAAACCAAACTTGTATTTTCTAAACTGAAAAATCTTTTGTAAAACAAAACTATCAAGAGTGTGTGTGTGTATAATACTTGAGCAATCCACCAACTACTCTATCCTTTACATTTTATCTAAAACAAAACAAAATCTTATACCTAGACACAAGTCTTCATCTTGAAGTCTTCCCTTGAAGTCTTCTCATCTTCTTGACTTGGTCCAAGCTTGATCCAAAAGCTCCTTGGATCACACCGTGCTAGCTCCAAATCTTGACATTTTATCCTTTGTTGAGCTATGCACCAACTAAGATCTTGATAATGAATCTGTCACTATTTAAACATAAGATCATTAGTAAACATAACTTCATGAGTTGATCATCATCAAAACTAGGGTGATAGGCCTTTGGGCCAACAATCTCCCCCTTTTGATGATGACAAAACTCATGAGGTTATATATGCATGGATTAAAGTAAGCTCCCCCTTAACTCATGCATAACACAAAATAATAAATATATGCAATGAAGCTAAACATGTATGCAAATGATGGAGATGAAACAAAGTAAATCTTTTTCTCCTATTTGCAAAAAAAAACATATATGCATAAATAACAAGGAAGACAAATACTTCTCCCCTTAAGCAATGAAAACATGCATATAAACTCAAATACTTCTCCCCCTTTTTTCACTCATCAACAAAGGGTTCAAAGTAAAATCAAAACAAACAAATTTTTTGCCCCCTTTTTATCATAAACAAAGAGATCAAGAGGGGTAATACAAATCAACAAAATTTTTAAATTTTTCTTAAACAAAATTTTAAAGGTATCAGAGCTTTTGTAAAACAAACAAATTTTAAGATACCAAATTGAAGGCAATCATTTTTTTAAAACATATTGATACCAATTGACATTTAACAAATATGAAGTTGAAGCATTTGATACCAATAGTAAACATATGAAAAAAAATTTATTTTTCATCATAAACTTTGTGCTTTTTAAAATGTGAACCAATTTAAAGTTAAGCACATTAAAATCATATATATGTATGAAATGAGTATACCAATTGACATTGATACATACATATATAAGAAAACAAACTATGAGTATATACCAAAATAAGTTCATATTGATACCAATTGAAACGATTCAATGATACCAATTGACATAACAATAAGATCAAGTGTATATCTCATAACCTACCACCCTTCATATGCTCAAGATAGAAGATTTTTAATGAAGCATACAAGGCATAATCGCCCATCCATCCCCCATAGAAGGTAGGAGTTTTCAAAAATAGGTTTAAAATATTTTAGCATTGAAAATCACTACCAAAGAGGAACAATAACTAGTTAAAATAATTTTTGAAAAAACTAGTTAAAGATCCTTCAAAACATGAAATCAAAGTATATATATTTCATGAATCATACTAAATACATAAAAGTTCAAGCACTCATAGTCCATAAAGCTCAAAATTATCTTGAAAAGTAAAATATGAGTGTTCAAAGGTTATGTAAATAGCATTTTCAGGAAAATAGACATTGAAGCTCAAAAAGATCATAAGTCACATTTTTAACAAAACAAAAACATGAAGAATTATTTTTCAATAAAACAAACAATCTTTAGGTATATGTATGATTTATCCAATCCTAACAATATACATACATATCCCAAACATAAAAGAGTCTATCAAATGTATTTGCATGAAGGCAAGAGACTCACGATATACATGTATATTTATTAGATTTGAATTAAAAATACATATACATGAAGTAAAGCATAAAAATTGGCAAAACATGTATAAATGGAAGAATCATCAAAACTAGGCTATACATGTGCATATAGTGAGTACAAGTGAACAATGAAGTGCAAACGTATATGAATCAAATGTCGCTCACTACTTGTATATGTATAAATCCAAGTTTTGACAAATACTACATCTAAACAAGATTTTACCACATGAAGCACAAAACCTAAAACATGAACATGCTATATGATTTCACAAATGAATAAGCATGTACATAAATAAAATAGGAGTTTAGAGATTGTTACTAACTCCAAAGCTCCATACATGGTGGTTGTCCCACCAAAACCTCCTTGATAGTGGTGCTCCAAATATGTGTCCTTTTAGTTCAAGTGCACCCACCATCAAGGCACCAATCTCTCACGTCTTGTGAGAGCCCTCACCTACATCAAAAATAAAAGGTGGGGACTTTGGTACCCATTTTCTTTTGGGTCCTTGAGGGCTAGTCTTGTTGTAAGGCACCCAAACATTTTTATTAGTAAAATTAAAATGATGCAACTTGTCATAACAAAAATTGCTAAATGGCCTTTGCGGCCACAATGTGTACATGTGTACACCTTAGAATGCTTATGTGAATGTTTGTGATCGTGTTGTGCAAATAAGCAAATGCATGATGATGTTGTGCATGAATGTGTGGAGTTTGTTTCTTTGAAAACATTGACTCCAACCTAGAATGATTAAAAGCACAAGAGTTCAAAGTTAAACTCAAACCATCCATTTTATTTTTCAAATCTTTAATCTCATTAGTGGTGGCATGAAAAGTATGATGAGATAAAGAATCACTTTTTTTTTCGAAACAAATTCTTTTTCTTTTCACAAATCTTTCTTTTCAAAGATTTATTTTCTTGAAAAACAACTTCCTTTGTTTTCCCACCAAATCAATCTTATTTTTCAAAGACATATTCCCTTCACATAAATTATTCAATTTTGACATGAGGGAAACATTTTCATTTTTCAAAACTTCATTTTCTTTTTCTAAACATGCAATTTTAGTTTTAAAAGAATCGTTCTCTTTTAGCATGCAATCAAAATCCTTTTTAATTTCTTATTATCTTTTTCTAAGCATGCAATGTTATCTCTAAAAGAATCATGTTCTTTATGCATGCAAGCAATGTTCTTTTTCAAATTTTTATCATGTCATATTTTTCAAGCAATAGATGACAAAAAGTAGATAGCTCATCATATGACATGTCTACATCCTCATCCTCGGATTCGGTAGTTACCTCAAGGGGGTTATCCCCTTGGACCATGTAGCACACATGGAGATGTCGCTTCAACGTCCGAATCGCTCCCGGCATAATATTGTTCTTTTTCGCCAAGGGAGAGGAGGGTGTTCCACACTACAAAAGCCAAATCAATGTTAGCAACCCTAGATAAGTAATCATCATTTAGGGTAGATCTTAAAGCATGTAGGGCTTTTGTATTAGCCTCAATATTCTTACCATTTAAACAATAATCATTATTAGTAGTGGCAAGATAAACATGAATGCCTAGGGCTTGAGGTACAAGGGCATCTTCACCTTCCAAATTTGAATGTTAAGAATGTCAAAGGTGGGTGGTGACATGAACTCCATGGTGTGTGTACAAAATATTGTGATTAGCCTAAAAATGAGGATCTTTTACTCTAGGTTATTAGACCCAAATCAGAGTACCAAGCTCTGATACCAATTGAAGGTTCACCTAGAGGGGGGTGAATAGGTGATGCCTAATCTAATGGTCACTTAATGCCAAATAATGCAAATAATGCGGAAGATAAAAGCAATTATGACCTAATTAAAAGTTTTACACTAAACACTATGTATAACACAAGAGTGTTGCCGAATTCCCGTGAAGGGCTCTGGACAAACTCCTCTAGATTCCCCTTGAATGGGTTGAGGTGCCGCGTTGGCTCTCTTGGTTAAATACAAGTGTTAGTCAACAAACCCAAGCAAGTATACAATATGAGCACAAGGAATATATCAAGCATATAAAGATAGACAATAGAGCATGCAAGATATAAAAGAGACAAAGAGAGAGAGAGAGTGAGTGAGCAATCGCAAACACGAGGGTATGTTTCGAGGTTCGAGCACACTTGCTCTACATCCCCGCCTTCGACACACGAAGGATTTTCACTATACAAGATCCCAATGGATCTCTCCTCGGTGCCGCAACACCTACAAGCCCTCGGACTCCCTAGTCCCGTACACACCGCAAGCCCACCGGCTCGCCGAGGCCGCACCTCAATCACGAGTTTGCACCCGAACCCGAAAACACCAAGTCCTCACTAGGACCCAAACAATCACGAGCACACTTGCCCGTCTCCTCAAAGAACAAAGAAAAGATCTTTGGTGATCACAACACTTTGATCACCTAAAGCACTCTCACTACAACACACCTATAGGATGAATAATCAATGGATAGCTCAAGTGTGGTGTGAGAAAAACAAGGAAAGAATTTTTGGTGAAAAACTCAAGAAATTTCTTTTAAACACTCTAGATAAACTCTCCTTTTAATTGGAAATATATGCTCCAATTTTGTGGAGAAAAACCTCTGGAATGAGTGGGAAAAATTGGCTCTAAGAGTCTCCAAAATCTTGTCCCAAAACAGTCCACAAACCCCCAAATATATAGGCTGTCAAAAACTAGCCGTTGGGGCTTTGTCAGAACTGCCAGTCGACCGGTGCGGTCGATCGCCAACGGTCGAATTTCTGACCGTTGGAGCCACGGTCGACCGCCAGGGTCGATCGACCCACTGGAGTTGAGAGTCTAACTCTCTGTCGGTCGACCCGTGCGGTCGGCCGAACTTTCCAGAGAGCTCTGCTCTCTGGAGCGGTCGTCCGGCACGGTCGGCCGTCCTCCAGTACACAAAGGCGTGCACGTTTGTGCACGTCGGTCGACCGGTCCGGTCGGCCGACTTCAGGGTTAGTCGACTTATAAGGGTTATAAGTCGACTTATCTGAAGCCTGAAACAGTTTTCTGGGATTTAAAATATGATCTTTTTGGCTCAAATAAAAATCCCATAAAATACTTAAAAATATACAAAAATAGTTTTACCAATATACTTTGATATAAAAACATGCTTGCACAAAATCAAGGCATGTTATAAAAGATTGGACTATTTTGTAAGTTTGAAATATTTGGCTCAATATTAAAACTGTTTTTCCAAAACATGTTTTCTAGACTTTGTTTTTTCAAAACATATTTTCCAAATCTTCATCAAATACAAAAACAAGATATACTTTTAAAGCATAGTGTGTATGGATATGATCCACTGCACAATCATAATGAAATATCTATGTTTTTGACATTAAGCTCTAAATATGGTTTGGTTGAAACATATAACTTTGAAAACCAAAAACCAAACTTGTATTTTCTAAACTGAAAAATCTTTTGTAAAACAAAACTATCAAGAGTGTGTGTGTATATAATACTTGAGCAATCCACCAACTACTCTATCCTTTATATTTTATCTAAAACAAAAACAAAATCTTATACCTAGACACAAGTCTTCATCTTGAAGTCTTCCCTTGAAGTCTTCTCATCTTCTTGACTTGGTCCAAGCTTGATCCAAAAGCTCCTTGGATCACACCATGCTAGCTCCAAATCTTGACATTTTATCCTTTGTTGAGCTATGCACCAACTAAGATCTTGATAATGAATCTGTCACTATTTAAATACAAGATCATTAGTAAACATAACTTCATGAGTTGATCATCATCAAAACTAGGGTGATAGGCCTTTGGGCCAACAAGTTCTTGAGACACACCTGTGTCCAATCCTAGGGCACAAACTCCTGTTATCCTAGGGCGCTCATTCCTTACTACTGTTAATACTATTATCAATTATAGGAATGGGTCTATGAGATTAACTTTGGGGACATGACTAGAGAAGTCAATGTCTTCAATCTAGAAAAACAACCTCGTAAGATAAGAGACTAAATTTCAGGTAAACTTTGTTGAAAACATTTGTGATGAAGAGAGTGAAAGTATAGAGAATGAATCCTTGTTTCTTAATGAATTATTTAAGAATGAATGCGGTTATCTTGATGTGAAGGCATATGTCGGAGAATCTAATGTTAGAGCACCCTTTAAAAACGGAAAATTTGATTTGAATATCTTCAATTTCTATGAGCCAACAAAAATATATCGCATGAGAATATAATTCAAGAACCTCCAATTGACATACTCTTTGAAAATCTCTTTGAAGATGAACTCATGCGTTTGGATGAACCAACTAGGAATATTTTCGTTAATTACACATCTCCAGGGAAAGTGTTGACCTAAGCATTGAGGAGATATATGGAACTGAGTTAGAATTCTTAGGCATTCATAATGAAGAAGTTCCAACTGAGAAGTATGGTGGAGATCAATTTTTGAATAATGAATGTAGTAATATGAGGAAGAATCACCTAAAGAAGGTAAGACTGGGGAGAAAGAGAGCTAAAATGATAAAAAAATTGGCCTCCCCACTATGCCTTATAAAGAGGACCCATTGGAAGATGGGAAGAGAGCTAGAGGGATAAGACCGAAAAAGATCTAGGTGTGGGAGAAACTTGATGTTGTACATATTTTTGTATAATATATGCACCTCTTTTACATTTCATTTCATGCATTTATACATTTCTTTCATACATTGGGGACAATGCATGAGATAAGTGTGGGGGAGGGTTCTAATATGACTAATATAAAAAATATATAAATATATAAAAAAAAAACTTTTTCAAAGGTAAGAACAATATTTTGATACATTTTTTATAAGAAATTAAGTCAATTTTAAGGAATAAGAAAATCATAATTAGAATTTCTTACACTTGGTCAAAGTCAGATGACTTGTTTGATTTTTAGGGTTAGAAAGAAAATTTATGAAAGTAATTTAGTCTTTATATTTACCTTGATGAAATATGCACACTTTATACACTTACACACTTAGGGTTCAAAAACAAAGACTTTATGCCTAATATAAAAAAAACTATATATGTATAAAAAAATAAACAAATCTAATTATCGAGCTAGGTGCTTTGGCCTAAGCAAGACTTGGTATTTATGCAAAAGATAATTAGATAAGTTTGAATATATATATATATATATATATATATATATATATATATATATATTATATATATATATATATATATATATATATATATATAAATTCTCTGATTAAGCTGGGTAGTTGTGCATCATGAAGCATAAGTATTCACGCCTACAAGGGGTACATTTTATAAATAAAAACCTTGGTTTCGTGGCCTCATCTGCTCGAGTGTTTAAGTCCTTAGGGGTGTTTTCTCACCTGGTGCCTTAAAACTGTCTGGTTTGGGTGTCACCGACTAAAGGCTCGTTACATGGGCAGATTAGAAAGCCTAATGGAATTGAGGAATACATACCACCAATAATAAATATAAATAAGGCATAGAAGTTACTGCTAAAGAACCCTTAGTCAAACTTCACAGTCACGATGGTGCATATGACTTAGGATAAAGTAATACTAGAAGAGAAATACAATTTGACTCCTTACTTTGATTGATGACATGTTTTTGAATTGGGACTAAGTATAGGAGTGAAAAATTGATATTCCTATAACTTATAAATTACTTAAACTCTCACAAATATACTTCAAATATTTTCTCTTTGCTTCTCAAAAATACTAACTTTTTTCTTTTTCTTTATGGATTTTGTGGGTGCAATCTACTGAAAATCCTCACGAGACAAAACTCGTCCTCTAGGGTAACCTAGAGTTTTAACGGCTTGTTGCACATGCTCAGTGCAATCAAGTGACCTGCGAAAGTGGTCTAATAATTATTAAGATTAGTTTTGATATTTTGCTCGAGGGCGAGCAAAAGATAAGTGTGGGGGTGTGATCAGTCACATATATTGCGTACATATTGTCACATTTCCATACTTGTTATCTAAATAAATCATATTAATAAGTCCTACTATTCTTTGTAAAATGCAGGCCCATTGCTAAAGGATAGGCTAGAGAAATGAGCCCAAAAGCCCATTTAATTAAGAATAAATTTGAAATCAGGGAATCAGGGCAGATCTGGGCAAATCATGGAGGTTGAAAACCGGTTGAAATTAATCTTCCCAAATTAAGCGGTTGAAGCCAACAAATCAAAGATCGCTTAGTCAAATTTGGGAGCTGCAACAATGAATCCAACAAGATAAAAGGAAGCCCAAATCCACGCCAAACGTCGTTCCACCTGGATGTGGCCAATTGGCCACATCCAGGCTGCGGCGCAGCTTGTTGGTGGAGATAAGGGAGCGTTCCCCTTATCTCCTCACTCCCTTCCCTCTTGGTTTTTGCCAATAAAAGGCAGGGTTTTGTACTGAAAATTTAGCAAGAACTAGGATTAAATTTCTTACTCATTTTAAGTTTAGGCTCTTTGTTAGATAGTGTAGAGAAGTTGTATCTCTGTTCTTTAATTTGTAGTTTAGTCCAAATATCAATGAGAGAGAGGAATTGAGTGATTGTAATCTGAAAATTGAAATGACATCAATAAAAGATCAAGCTTTCTCCTCTTCCACTCTAATTCACGGGTATGTTTTGTGTTATTTTCATGTCTAGTTTTGTATTATTCATGAGTAGCTAAACATTTTTTCTGGGCTCACTTTCGTCCCTCTCTTTGATCCCTCTTGTTTGAATGGCTTTGATGTAAAAGACCCAATGGAATCATTTGCATGCCTAAACTAAGTCTTTCTTTTTGAAAGTGTTCTTGAGGGCACATGAGGATGGTTTTGGATTTCTAAACTTCTACTTCTTTTAAAATAACACTTGAACTTGCTTTTATTTCATACTTGAATTAAAATTTGATGATTTAACATTCAGTTCAAGAGGATTTCTTAAGAAAAAGAATTAAACTATTCCAAACAATCTTATGTGTTTTGCTTAAAACTTTTGAAACAAAAGCTTGAGTTTTTGAAGATGATCAAGTTGAGGCATTAAGATTTTCAAGAGAAAAACATATCGTTGAGTAGTAAGATAGTGAGCTCAGATCTTCTTAGTATATTAAAAACAGCAAATCACTTTTAAAAGTTTTTTAAATCACCTTTTCTAAAGCCTTTTCTAAGTTTACAATTTTTTTTAATCATTTCTCTTCTCTCCATTCTCTTTTTCAACTAAAAACTAGCACCATTCTTAACTTTCTAAACAAAAACACCGAAAAGCTTTTATTGCATTCCTCCTCATGGACGCGACCCGTTAGCCCGAAGCTACACGGTAATTCTCCTTGCTCTTTCATTTTGCAACCATCAATGATAGCATGACAGGAGGTGATATTAGGCAGGTGACAAGTGATGGCATGGTATAGGCAAGCACGTCAAGCAATACAGGAGAGTAGTATGATATACGAGATTGGTACAAATACTAGAAAACTATGCAGTTTCAGGAAAAATAGTATTAGTAAGATTTCAAACTCTTTACAACCATTAATAGAAAAAAGCTAAATTGGCAATCTGGTAATAAACAAGCAAGAAAATACCCAAGTGGAGCTAAGCAAGTTGGAGGTATGAACAGCAAACAGTGTTTAACACTAAAGCGCCTGGCGAGGTTACCGAGACGACTCAGCTTAAAGTGCGAGTAGAAATCCAATAGCATCGCGCCTAGATGAATCTAGTGGCAAAGCACTAAGCGCTAAGTGATTGATGCTTGAACCTGCACACAAAATAAAAAATTTTAGAACTTTAAAATAAAGAGTGCAAGTGCTCAATTCTATCGCGATAGCAAGTGGCTATGCGGGTCGTGATCCACAAGGAGGGTTAGCGATAGAAGCGTTCAAGGTTTGTATTGAAATCTTTGTGAAGAAAATCGAAGGTTCTTCTTTGTTTTAAGAAATGAAAATGAAAAGAGTTAGGTTAAGTTAGAAAGAAAGTGATAGATGAAGAAGATGGAGAAAAAATGGAGAATGATTATTTACAAAGAAATGGAAAAGGAGTAATAAAAGAAGAAGGTGATGGTGATTTAAACTAAAGAAAAAGAAAAGAAAGAAGATTAAAGAAGTACTTACCTAGTTGGGTTGATGATTTACCTGGAACCCTTGCAAGTTCTACCTTGCTTCAGAGGCGTTCAACGCATAAGCCATAGGGTCATGCTCAGTCCCCATTCGCATTATATAATCAAGTCGAACAAGAATGAAGTGATATGGAGTCTTGAGGAGGAGAACATCTTCGTGGATTATCGTTGGCACTCACACAAACATTGTTATACTTATGCTTCTGGATTCACTTGCATTCTCATCAAAACCAAAAGAGGTAAAGTAGATAGATAAGGAAGAAAATTAAAGTAAAGAAGAACATAAAAAAATATTACCTTTTATTGCTTGAAATGATGGAAGAAAGGAGGAGGGTACATCGGTGTCACTCTCAACATAAGCCTCTCTCTCTCTTACTTACGTGAATCTCAATCTAACCTAAGCTTACATACAAATTAAAATTACATAAAAAGAAAACAAAAATCTATACTATAAAGAATGAAAACTGGACTAAATCCTATCTCTGCATGGTCGTCCCATTTTCAGTGCAAATCCTGCCCTTTTATAGGCAAAACCCAACCTGTAGGAGAGGATAAAGATAGGGGGAGAAAACGCTCCCCCTTACTCCATAACGGAGCCGCGAAAATGCGGTTTTGCCCCCGTTTTTGCGGCCTTGTTGTGGCCAGGTGGCCACAGCCTGTTGGTGGAGCTCCCCGGCTTCGCGTTCTGGTTTTATCTTCAGTTGGATTTCTCGTTTAAGTCTGGGATTTGACGAAATGGTCATTTGATCTTTGCTTCAACCGATCGATTCTGGGAGAATTCTTCTCATCCGGTTTTCAACCTCTCTGATTTGCCCTGATTCACTGAGTTCGAATTAATTCTGATTTAATTCAGAATTTGGTGGGCTTTTGGGCTTATTTCTCTTCACTCTCCTTTAGGAATGGCTATGCAAATAAATTAAACATTTAATTAGGACAATGCAGAGTTTATTCTATAATAAGTATGGGAATATGATAATAAATGTGCAACATTAGCGACCAATCACACCCCCATACCTATTGCTCGTCCTTGAGCAAAACAACTAAACTATACTAAGGATTATTAGACCACTTTCGCAGGTCACGCGATTGCACTGAGCATGTGCAACAAGCCGTTAAACCTCTAGGTTTCCCTAGAGGACGAGTATTGTCTTGTGAGGGTTTTCAGAGAATTGCACCCACAAAATCCATAAAGAAAGAGAAACAAAGAGTTAGTATTTTCGAAAAGCATTTTGAAAGAGAAAAATATTTGAAATATAATGTAAGATTTAAGTAATCTATAAGTTATAGGAAAACTGAATTTTTCATTCCTAAACTTAGTCTCTATTCAACAATTTGTTATCAATCAAAGTAAGGTGTCAAATTGTACTTCTCATCTAGTCTATTACTTTACCCTAAGTCATATGCACCTTGTGACTATGAACTAAGGGTTCATAACTCTAACTCTTATGCTTATTTATTTATATATATATTTTTTTGTGGTATTATTCCTTAGTTCTATTAGGCTTTCTAATCTGCCCATGTAACAAGCCTTTAATCGATGACTCCCAAACCAAACGGTCTTAGGGCACCAGGTGAGAAAACCCCCCAAGGACTTAAGGACTCGAGCAAACAAGGCCACAAAACTAAGGATTTTATTATTTGAACCCCTTTAGGCGTGATACTTATGCTTTATTAGGCACAAATACCCAGCTTAATCAGAGGATTTTTATATATATATATATTTTACAGACTTATCTAATCATCTTTCGCATAAATACTAAGGCTTACTTAGGCCAAAGTACCTAGCTAATTAATAATTAGATTTGTTCATCTTTCATTGATATATATATTTTTTATATATAAGGCATAAGAATCTTTATTTTGAACCCTAAGTGTGTAAGTGTATGAAGTATGCATATTTCATTAAGGTAAAGATCAAGACTAAATTACTTTGACATATTATCTTCCTAACCCTAAAAATCAAACAAATAATCTTATTTTGACCAAATTTAAGAAATCCTAATTTGATTTTCCTATTCCTTAAAATTGACTTAATTTCTTACAAAAAATATGTCAAAATATTGTTTCAATTTTCAAAAAGTTTTTAAAAGTAAAGAAAATGTTAATTTTTTTTTTTTATTTTTTTATTTTATACCTATGTTATGTTAGAACCCTCCCCACACCTATCTCATGCATTGTCCTCAATGTATGAATTAATACATGGATGCATGAAAAAGAAGAAAGGGAAGGAAAATGTTACCTTACGGTGGTGGTTCCGGTGTTGGTCTGATTGATCCACAAAATGCGGCCCAATCAAATTTTCGTGGAGTTCGGAGGAATCCACCAGAAATTTCTCTAATATAACCCATTAAAAGATGTATGAAGGATTTTTATTAAAAATTTAACCCATCTAATTTCCAAATTCCAAATTAATTTCGGAGTCAAAATTGTCAACCGCCTTGTCCCAAAATGGACTGTGAAAAAATAAAATAATTGACTTGGACTCGGGAAGTATGATCAGCAAAAGCAAGCACAAGAATAAGTAAATGAGTGTGGGTCGAAGTTACTGCTTTTGCGATTCTTCTGTAGTAGCGAAGTGGCTATACGGGTCGTATCCACAAGGACGGGAGACGATAGAAGCTTTACCAGTTGATTCACGTTTATGTTAAAAGTTCTTCAAAGTTTTAAAGAATGAAACGAAAAGAAAATAAAGAATAAAAAGAGAAGTACGGTGAAACACAAAGAAGTGGGAAACATAGAAAAGAATATGTTTGTGATTTTTGGATATTTTTCTAAAACAAGTGAAAGAGAAAGAAAACTCACGGCTACTAACTACTAATGACTTCACCAACATGCTAACCTCTTAGTGATAGTTGCCTCACAAGTATTATTGGCCATCACTAGTCCTTGGTTCAAAAGCGATTCAAAGCATGACCCATATGTAACTCTTCACAACCCAACTCAACAAACAAGTGCAAGCTACACTTAAATCATCAAAACTCAATAAGAGCAAGCATGAAATAAAGTAATGTTAGCTTGTTAGAGAGTTAAGAAGTTAGAGTTAGATCCATCATCATGAGCCATCAATGGCTCTTGCAAGAGCAAGGCCAAAATGAGGCTATTAGATTCATGTGGATTACCATAAAAGAAGTTAGCAAGTTGGTGGTTAGTAGTTAGTTGCCATGAGAGAAAAGATTAGCTACACATGTAAAAGAGACTAGAGAGAAGAAAACAAAGATAAGGTAAGAGAGCACCTTTCATTGTTTGCCACCTTCAATTACAAGCACTCTTACTTCCCAACATGTACCACTCTCTCTCCCTAATACAAGATCTACAAAATGGAAATTACAATGGAGGAAGAGGAAGAAAACTAATCTAACCTAAACTAAACTATAACATGAAACTAAAACTACCCTAACTCTCTCCTTCTTGCATATCTCCCCTGTCCATGAAACCCATGGGGTATTTATAGTATCAGGGGAACAGGGGGCCAGGAGATAAGAAATGACCCAAAACGGCGCGCGCGGCGTGGCCATATGGCCGCGAAAACGCGGCAAAAGTCGCGTTTCTGCGGCTTTCCTTGGGCGGCGCGTGCGGTGCCGCCTGGGGGGGCCAGGAGGCAAGATGTGACCCCAAACGGCGCGCGCGGCGCCGCCGTATGGCCGCGAAAACGCGGCAAAAGCCGTGTTTCCGCGGCTTTCCTTGGGCGGCGCGCGCGGCGCCGCCTGCTGCGTGATGCGCGGTTGTCCCCCTGTCGGCTATGCTCCCGGTTTCTAGTTTGGCGCCCCTGGTTTTGATAGAATCTGCTCTTTAGGTCAATAGCTATTTTAATAGCCCTTTAATCACCAATTAAATGGTGATTTGGGTCATCTTCTTCATTTGCACACCATTGACCTAAGATCAAGCAAGAAAGATATTATTAGCAGAATTTATTATCAAATAAATGTGAGAATGTGATGAAAATTATGCAAAATTAGAGACTAATCACACCCCCACACTTATCTTTTGCTCGTCCCGAGCAAAAAAAACTAAGAAAATTATTACACCACATTCGCAGGTGACGCGATTGCACTGAGCATGTGCAACAAGCCGTTAAACCTCTAAGTTCCCCTTAGAGGAGGAGTTTTGTCTCCTGAGGGTTTTCAGCGGATTACACCCACAAAATTCATAAAGAAAGAAATCAAATGTTAGTATTTTGAAAATGCATTTTGAAATAAAGAGAAGTGTTGAAGTATAGTTGCGAAAATATAAGTGATCCAAGGTCATTGGTTAACCAGAAATTAATCTTCCTTAAACTAAGTCGAAATGCAAAATCTTGTTATAAATTAAATGTAAGAATTTAAAATTGAATTGACTCTTTGATCCTTTAGAAAAATATGCACTTTGTGAACTGTGAAGATTTTTGGGATATTGACTCTAACTTTCATGCAATTTATATATATATATATATATATATATATATATATATATATATATATATATTTCTTCCCTTAGTTTTCTTAGGCTTTCTTATAACCCGAGTAGTGAGCCTTTAGCCGGTGACTCCCAAACCAGATGGTCTTAAGGCACCAGATGAGAAAACATCCCTCGGACTTAAGGACTCGAGTAAATAAGGCCACAAAACTAAAGGGGATTATTTTATTTTTTTGTCCACCATTTTAGGTATGAATAATCATGCTTCCTAAGGAATAGTTACCCAACTTCAATAAGTGATTTTATTTATCATAATAATGTTTTTCTTTTTAAAAAATATTTTTATGGCATTTCTAGTCTTTGTTTCAATCCCAAAAATTGTGTAAGTGTGAAGTGCATAAATCTAAGGCAAAAAATTCAAGATCAAATTATCTTTTCAATTTTACTTTCTTTACCTATAATTTAGACAAGATCTATTATTTTGACTCGGTTTAAAATTTCAAATTTTAGGTCTTTCCTAATTCCTAAGATAATCTTAATTTTCTTAAAAATAAATCAAAAACTATTTCTCTTGTTTCAAAAGGTTTTGTAAAAAGAAAAGAAAAAGAGTTTCTAAAA
Organism: Agave tequilana; assembly: GCA_038442645.1. NCBI lineage: Eukaryota > Viridiplantae > Streptophyta > Magnoliopsida > Asparagales > Asparagaceae > Agave > Agave tequilana. The sequence goes on from JAVJIF010005383.1 coordinate 198,764, forward strand.
ATTTTTTATTTTTTTAAAAAGAAGTGTAAAAGAAAGAAAATGAAAAACTAACTATGTTAGTAAGCCCTCCCCCACACTTATCTCACGCATTGTCCTCAGTGCATCGTGAATGTGTATATACGTGAAACAAATAGAGAGAAGGAATATTACCTCATGGTGGTGGTTTCGGTGGTGGTCTGACTGGGCCAAGCGTTGCTACCCAATCAAGATATCGTGGATCGTCCAGAAATCCACCAATGACCTCTCAACATGACCCAATAAAAGAATGATTGATTGAATGGTCTTATTTAAAATTTTATCCCCATCAAATTTCCAATTTTCAAAAATAATTACTGAGTCATTTTTGCCAACATTCTTGTCCAACAATGAAGTGTGATTTCTGAAAATGATGGATTTGGACTTAAAGGGATCAGGAATAAAAACCGATAGCGACTCGGGAAGTTGACTCAGATCAAGTCGAGAGTCAACAATGCGAGTCAAAATTGGTTCAAAAATATGGTCCAAACCAAAGAATTGATGTTCACACACTTTCCCCAATAGTGAAGTGTGATCATTAGAGATTGGTGATTCTATTTCACGGTGTATTGGTACAGGATTCAATGTTGACTCCGGAATAGAGAAAAAATTGGTAAAGATACCGGAGTCATTATTGAATCAAAAAGTGAAATGGAGTTCCCAACAGGAAGTTCAGGATCACATTCAGGTTCGATTTCAATTTCAGGGAAGGGATAACTTGCCAGAAGGTCCAGGTGACTTTCATAACTTGGAGTTTGGTCAAGTTCGGATGTATGTTCTGAAATTGAAGCTGAATTTCCAAAATGACATGATTCATGGGTCCAATCAGTAGAGTTAGGGATATAAGAATCGGTCAAAGGTTGACAAGAAAGGCTTTCCTCCCTCCCATTGATCAATTCGCTCAAAAGTGAATCTAAGCTACTGATAGGTCGTGTAATAGAATTTGGATTTAGAATCATGTCTTCCATACTCTTTGTAATTGGTTCTTGAAAATGTGAGTATGAAAGTTGATTTTGGAAATTATGGTAAATTTGTGAGTCCATCAAATTTTGCAATTGATGCTCGGACTCACGCAAGGGTTCCATACTTAAGTCCAGTACTGATGGTTGTTCATTTTGAATAGGTGAGACTGGAAAGAATGAGTAGGACTCTTGAAAATTTGGTTGAGATGAGGAGTCCAACATGTTTTGCACTCTATCACAAAAGACTTCCAAATGCTTTTCTAGCTCAGATTCGTCTTCAATTGGATGCTCTAGAAAAGAAGTATGTGGAATTTGATGTGGTAAGGATTGTGATTTGAGCAAATTTTGCATTTGTTGTAGGGACTCTTCTATACTCCTTTCCAATGATGATTTTTCTTCAGGTGGTTCAGGAAAAGGAGTATATGAATCAAAATTGGGAATGAATATTGTGAAAATTGTGGACAAGATGGTTGAAAATTGGACTCGGGGTAGGTGAATCCCCATGAACTCTGTGAAGAGTTGAAATTATTTTGAAAATTATGGTCATATGGTTGGGGAATATGGGTCATATTGAGTCGGATAATCCCAACTCGGCATATAGTGTTGGTTCATGTTGTACATTGCCGGGTCAGAGTTATCCGAGTCAAATGAGGTCGGTGTGAAATATGGATTCATATTATGATTGAAAGAATTATTGTTGTTAAAATCCATATCACAATTTAAAAAAAAGAAGAAAACAAACAAACAAACAAACAAACAAAGAAAAAGAGAACAAGCCTATGCTAGGGTTGACTTAGACCTAGACGACTCCTAACTGGTTAGACTGTCCACGGGGGGGTATATTGTCGGATGCTGATTACGAGTTAATCGGCCAGGTAGGGGCAAGATCAGTGGGAGGTATCCGTGCCGGAGCAACGGGCCTAATTATGCCAAACCACTGTTCTTCGAGGTTTCGCCTCTCAATCCCCAACCTTAGACACCGATTTGACAAGAGTCAACTTCTAACAACTTTCCCCTAAGGTCAATCTCCTAAATGAGTCCGAGATGTCCCTAGGGGCCAACGTCTAGCAATTTTTATTAAGGCTTGGGTTGTGTGAGTGGGGAGGCGATTTTTGGGCCAAGGGAGGGTAATAACTTCCCCACCTTATCTTGTTTTGGGTTTTGCCCTTAAGTTGAATTTGTGCAAGTGTGCAATATAGATAAGCATGAACACAAAACAGCGAGTAAATCACTGAATTGTTTGTCCTATACTATATGCAATGCCATATGTATACCTCCTATCACAACAACATAAGAATAAAATATAGTATATTGGAATGAAAATTAACACGTGCCTAGATGCAAATGTCTAAACCGTTTTAAAAATCCAATTACCGTATTTTAGTTCTTTAAAAATTATTTACAGCGTACGGGTAATATAAACAAAAATTAGCTGCAGAATATAAAAATATACAAGAATTTACCTGACCACACTTTAGCAAGTGTGGACTTCTGCAATGCTAAAACTTTAACCTGCCCACCAAAAAACAAAGAAGAAAAGTTAACAAAAATGTGAAATCAAACCGTTCCCATCCCCGGCAACTGCGCCAAAATTTGATCGGAAAAGCAAGCACAAGAATAAGTAAATAGAGTGTGGGTCGAAGTTACTACTTTTGCGATTCTTCCGTAGTAGCGAAGTGGCTATACGGGTCGTATCCACAAGGACGGGAGGCGATAGAAGCTTTACCGGTTGATTCACGTTTATGTTAAAAGTTCTTCAAAGTTTTAAAGAATGAAAAGAAAAGAAAATAAAGAATAAAAAGAGAGGTACGGTGAAACACAAAGAAGTGGGAAACATAGAAAAGAATATGTTTGTGATTTTTGGATTTTTTTTCTAAAATAAGTGAAAGAGAAAGAAAACTCACGGCTACTAACTACTAATGCCTCCACCAACTTGCTAACCTCTTAGTGATAGTTGCCTCACAAGTATCATTGGCCATCACTAGTTCTTGGTTCAAAAGCGATTCAAAGCATGACCCATATGTAACTCTTCACAACCCAACTCAACAAACAAGTGCAAGCTACACTTAAATCATCAAAACTCAATAAGAGCAAGCATGAAATAAAGTAATGTTAGCTTGTTAGAGAGTTAAGAAGTTAGAGTTAGATCCATCATCATGAGCCATCAATGGCTCTTGCAAGAGCAAGGCCAAAATGAGGCTATTAGATTCATGTGGATTACCATAAAAGAAGTTAGCAAGTTGGTGGTTAGTAGTTAGTTGCCATGAGAGAAAAGATTAGCTACACATATAAAAGAGATTAGAGAGAAGAAAACAAAGATAAGGTAAGAGAGCACCTTTCATTGATTGTCACCTTCAATTACAAGCACAATTACTTCCCAACATGTACCACTCTCTCTCCCTAATACAAGATCTACAAAATGGAAATTACAATGGAGGAAGAGGAAGAAAACTAACCTAACCTAAACTAAACTATAACATGAAACTAAAACTACCCTAACTCTCTCCTTCTTGCATATCTCCCCTCTCCCTGAAACCCCATGGGGTATTTATAGTATCAGGGGAACAGGGGGGCCAGGAGACAAGAATGACCCAAAACGGCGCGCGCGGCGTGGCCATATGGCCGCGGAAATGCGGCAAAAGCCGCGTTTCCGCAGTTTCCTTGGGCGACGCGTGCGGCGCCGCCTGGGGGCCAGGAGGCAAGATGTGACCCCAATCGGCGCGCGCGGCGCCGCCGTATGGCCGCGAAAACGCGACAAAAGCCGCGTTTCCGCGGCTTTCCTTGGGCAGCGCGTGCGGCGCCGCCTGCTGCGTGATGCGCGGTTGTCCCCCTGTCGGCTATGCTCTCGGTTTCTGGTTTGGCGCCCCTGGTTTTGATAGAACCTGCTCTTTAGGTCAATAGCTATCTTAATAGCCCTTTAATCACCAATTAAATGGTGATTTGGGTCATCTTCTTCATTTGCACACCATTGACCTAAGATCAAGCAATAAAGATATTATTAGCAGAATTTATTATAAATAAATGTTATAATGTGATGAAAATTATGCAAATTTAGAGACTAATCAAAGTACAAGAACTAATACCAACTCTGGAAGGCGACTTAAGTCAATTAAAGGTTCAGGAGTCGAAATTGGTTCGGGAAGTGGGTCCAAGTTAAGAAGTTGAAACTCAAGTCCACGGTTATTTTCCAACAATGGAATGTGACTTAATATTGGTGATTAAAGTTCAAAAATGATAGTTGTGGGAATTAAAACTGACTCTAAAATATTACTCAAGTCCGGTAACAAAACAGGAGTCAATATTGATTCGGGAATTTGAACTAGATCACAGATTTGAGAATCTAGGTCACATTTCTCATTGGGCTCAATATCATAAAAATGAGAACTTGCCAATTTGTCAATAGGACTTTCAAAAGTGTAAAATTGGTCAAGTTCAATATGATCATCAAGGATGGGTGATTCAATTTCATGATGAATTTGCACAGGATCCAATTTTGACTCGGGAAAAAGGTTGAAATCAGGTGAAGACACCGGAGTCATAATTGAATCAGGAAGTAAAATTGAATCACTAAGTTGAGGTTCATAATCATATTCATTTTCAAGTTCAATTTCAGGAAAGGGATAACTTGCCAAACTGTCAATGTCACTTTCAAAATTTGTAGTTTGGGCAAGTTCAAATGATTGTGCTGAAATGGAACCTTGTGTTCCAAAACAACATGACTCTTTGGCTCTAACAGAATTGTTACCGATATCAGAACTGGTCACACGGTGAGAACGTAGAGATTGGACCATCATATCTATGTTGTGATTACGAGCGTTTTGAGCCTGAGTCATGGCTTCAAGCATCTTTTCATAGTTGATAGGTTCATCACTTTGTTGCGATTGGTCTTGAAAAGATGAAGTGTTGTTTTGGAATTGGTGATAAAATTGTGAGTCCATCAGATTTTGTGATTGTGGTTTGGGTTCACGCATACTCATTTCCAAAATTGATGGTCTTCTATTTTGGACTGGTGGAACTAATATGAATCTTGAAAGTATTGTGGACCAGGTGGATAAGGAGGACAAGTTGGTTGAAAATTGGACTCGGGGGAGGTGAATCCCCACTGACTCTGTGAAGAGTTGAAATTATTATGGAAACTATGGTTATAAGATTGAGGGCATGGGCTATATTGATTCGGATAAGACCAATCCGGCACACTATGTTGGTCAAAGTTATGATATGGCAGGTTGGTAATATCCAAAAAAGAGGTCGATGTGTAATATGGGTTACTATTAAAATTGGAAAATTTGTTATTATAAGCCATATCACACAATAGAATACAAACAAAGGAAAAAAACAAACAGATAAGCAAACAAATAAAAAGAAAAAAATTCTAAACTAAGTTAGGGTAGACCTATGACCTAGACGACTCCTAACTGGTTAGACTGTCCACGGGAGGTATAATGAAGACTTTGACCGAAAGCTAATCAGCCAGGTCAGGGCAAGATTGGTGGGAGGTTTTCCATCAAAGACGTTCCTTAATTAAATAACCACCAATCTTCGGGCTTTCGGCCCTTAATCCCTTTCCTAGACACTGATTTGGCAGGAGTCAAATTCCAACACCTTTCCCCTAATTGAGTCCGAGATGTCCCTAAGGCCAACTTCTACTCATTTTTAGTTAGGCTCAGGTTAGTAAGTGCTTGGAATCTGATTTTTGGACTAAGGAAGGGTGATTAAATCCCCACCTTATCTTATTATTGGGTGGTGCCCTTAAGATCAGTTTGTGCAAGTGTACAAGATATGCGAACAAGATTCACTCAAAGCGATGTAAGTCAACCAAGAGATGAGTCCTATTCTAAATGCAATGCGAACGTACCTTGCTCCAGCATTCTTCAACAGTAAAGTAAATGAATTGAAAAGACACGTGCCTAAAATGCAAACGTCTAATCAATTTTTTAACTTTTTCAACAAGTATTTTACTGTTGGTTTATTAGCAGGTTCCTGATGATAGCATACAAGAAATAAATTTTGCATAAACTCTAATTTTGCAAAGCAAGCAGCCCTGCAAAAAGGCAGTCAGTAGTGAACTCTTCCTTGCCGCGAAAAACACGACTAGAGCCGAGCAAACGCGGCAATTCAGAGTGTACTTGGTCTCTTTTTTCTGGAACAGAGGCCCACGACCACTTATATGTTACTGCAATCTTTATTTTCCTGCTTTTCCTACCCTGTAACCTCCAACAAAGAAGAAAAATTCGTTTTAGTTCAAAAATTCAACAAAAACCGTTACCCTCCCCGGCAACGGCGCCAAAAATTTGATTGATGCTTGAACCTGCACACAAAATACAAAATTTTAGAACTTTAAAATAAAGAGTGCAAGTGCTCAATTCTACCACGATAGCAAGTGGCTATGCGGTCGTGATCCACAAGGAGGGTTAGCGATAGAAGCGTTCAAGGTTTGTATTGAAATCTTTGTGAAGAAAAACGAAGGTTCTTCTTTGTTTTAAGGAATGAAAATTAAAAAGAGTTAGGTTAAGTTAGAAAGAAAGTGATAGATGGAGAAGATGGAGAAAAATGGAGACTGATTATTTACAAAGAAATGGAAAAGGAGAACTGAAAGAAGAGGGTGATGGTGATTTAAACTAAAGAAAAAGAAAAGAAAGAAGATTAAAGAAGTACTTACCTAGTTTGGTTGATGATTTATGATTGAGTTTTTCCTTGCACACAAAATAAATAATATTAGATTTAGAACAAGTTGTGCAAGGTTCTCAATTCGAATCCGCGGTAGCAGTGGCTATGCGGGTCGTGATCCTCAGGGAGAGACTAGCGATAGAAGCGTTTGTAAGTTATCTCTAAAAATTATTTTCTTTAAGTTAACAAAAAGAATAGTTAAAGTTAAGTTAGGAAGAAGGCGGTAGATTATGAAGATGGAGGATTAGAGGTGGTATTTATAATGAGATGAGAAAGACAAAATTGGGAGATGGTGATTTAATCTACAAAAATAAAATAAAAGAAAAGAAAAGAAATAAACACTAACCTTAGTTTGGTTGAAAAAACGTGAAATCCTAACACTTTCTACCTTGCTTTGGAGGCGTTGAACGCATAAACCATAGGATCGATCTCAGTCCCATGTTCGCATTATATCATCAAGCTTGGGCAAGTATGAAGTGATACGTACCTTGAGGAGGAGAACATCACCAAGAAATATCGTTGGCACCCACCAAGATTCGTTATACTTGTGCTTTGGAAATCACTTGCATGCTCATCATAAACCAACAGAGATATAAAACTAGAAAAAGAGAAGAAAACAAAAAGGAAAATAAAGCAACGACATAAAAAGAAAAGTTACCTTTATTACTTGATACAATGGAAGAGAAGAGAAGCATACATCGGTGTCACTCTCAACATAGCCCTCTCCCTCACTTACATAAAAATTAAAAAGAAAAGAAAACCTAAACTACAAGAAAGAAGAAAGCCTAAAACCCTAGATTTGGCCCTCTGGCTCTGGACGCTCTTCTCAGTTGCACTGCAGGGGGTATTTATAGGAGCAGAAGGAGGTAGAGTTCCAGTCGAAGTCGTCCACGAAGGCGGTTCCCTGGATATGACTGGATTACCGCGGAAACGCGGCTTGGGCCGCCTTTCCGCGGCCTCATAGTGGCGGCTGGCCACGCGCTTTGGCGCGTGGCTTCTCCTGGTCCGTCCGTCTGGTCGTTTCCTTCTGGAAGCTGCATCCTGGCTCTTAATCTTTTGATTTGGATATAACTTGGAAATCAAGTTACCTAGATCTCAAATCTTTTATCCACGAATTTGTGATCTTAAATTCTCCTTCTTTGGCTTTTATCCTCATCTGCAAGTTTTTAGGGTTGAATAGAAGTTTATCCTTCCCTCTTCTTTAATATTTGCAACTTTGGCCCTTGTGTATTTGCAATTTTGACAATTAATATTTGCACTTTTGCACTTGGGCTTGAATATGGGCTTTTGGGCTTCTTTTAGGCTTTATTTATTATTAAAATAAGAACTCAAGGTCTGCACACAATAAATCATAAATTATTAGTAAATGTGCAGAATTATATAAATAAATATGAAAATGTGATGGTAAATGTCATGATAAAAATGCACTTTTCACTACCAATCACACCCCCACACTTATCTTTTTACTCGTCCTCGAGTAAAAATCAAAGAAAAAGAAAAAGAAAAAGAAAAAGAAAAGAAAAATTAATCTAACCTAACTCTCTTTCGTAGGAATCACTGTTGCACTTAGCATGTGCAACAAGCCGTTAAACCTCTAGGTTACCCTAGAGGACGAGTGTTGTCTCATGAGGGTTTTTAGCGGATTACACCCACAAAATCCATAAAAAGGAAATATTTGAAATATATTTGAAAGGACTAAGTAATCTATAAGTTTTTAGGATTATAATTTTATTCATTCTTAAACTTAGTCTTAATAAAGTCAATTGTTATTCATTTTAGGTAAGGATCAAAACTGAATTTTGTATAGTCTTTTTCGTTACCCTAAGTCATATGCATCCTTATGAATTTATACTAGGAATTCCTTAACTTGAACTCTCATGCCTATATATATATATATATATATATATATATATATATATATATATATATATTCTTCTTTTTTTTTTAATATGTATAACTCATCTAATTTTCTTTCGTGTAAGCATCAAGGCTTCTTGAGGCCCTCATACCTAACTAATTGACTATTAGATGTGTTAGTACATATATAAGTAATTTTTCCTTAATTTCCTTAGGCTTTCTAATCCATCAATGTAACGAACTTAAAATCGATGACTCCCAAACCGGTTGGCTTTAGGGCACCAGGTGAGAAAACACCCCGCGGACTCAAATTCGAGTGAACTAGGCCCCAAAACTAAGGACTTTATTTTATTTACTCACTTTTAGGCATGAATACTTATGCTTCTTGAGGCACATGTATCCAGCTTAATTAGTGATTCTTTTTTTTTTATATGAGGCACAAAGGTCTTCGTCTTAGAATCCTAGATATGCATTAGGTATGCAAATTTCATTAAGGTAAAAATAAAGACTAATTAATTATTCAATTTCTCCTCCTATACCTAAAATTTAAACAATTTATTTATTTTGACCAAGTTTTTAGAAATCCTAATCATGATTTTCCTAATTCTTAAGACTAACTTAGATTTCTTTCAAAAGATAAGTCAAAATATTGTCCTCTTTTTTTTTTTAAATTTTTTTAGCAAATTTTTTTTTATTAGAAAATTTTTTGTTAGTTTCTACCTATGTTAGTATGTTAGTAAAGCCTACCCCCACACTTATCTCATGCATTGTCCTCAATGTATGAATGAATGCATATATGCATGAAAAAGAACAAGGGAAGGCAGAAGTTACCTTAAGGTGGTTGTTCCGATGGTGGTCTAATTGGGCTAAGCGTTGCTACCCAATCAAGATAATATAGTATTTCATGGAGGAACCCACCAAAAATTTTTCTTGTATAACCCACGAAAATGTATGTGTGATCATTTTTTAAAATTTCCACCCCATCAAATTTTCAAATTTCATAATTATTTTCAGAGTCAATTGTGTCAACCGCCTTGTCCCAAAATGGAGTGTGAAAAGATGGAATGATTGACTTGGACGTTATAAGTGCGGGAACGAATACCGACTCAGGAAAGAAACTTAAATCAAGTAAGGGTTCAGGAGTCGGGCTAGGTTCAGGAAGTGGGTCCAAATCAATAAGTTGAAGCTCAAGTCCACAATAATCTTCCCACAATGGAATGTGACTTAATATTGGTGATTCAAGTTCAGGAATGATAGGTGTGGGAATCAAGACTGACTCTAAAAGATTACCTAAGTCGGGTAACAAAACAGGAGTCAATAATGATTCGGAAATTTGAACTTGATTACAGATTTGAGAATCTAGGTCATAAATCTCATTGGGTCAATTTCATAAAAATCAGAACTTGCCAATTTATCCATGGGACTTTCAAAATTGCAAAATTGGTCAAGTTCAATATGATCATAAAAAATGGGTGATTCAATTTCATGATGAATTGGAACAGGATCCAATATTGACTCGGAAAAAGTGAAATCAGGTGGAGACACCGGAGTCATTATTGAATCAGGAAGCAAAATTGAATCATCAAGTTGGGGTTCATGATCATATTCATTCTCAAGATCTATTTCAGGAAAGGAAAAACTTGCCAAACTATCAAAATTTAGAGTTTCGACAAGTTCAAATGATGGTACTGAAGTAGAATCTTGTTGTCCAAAGCAACATGGTTCGTCGGCTCTAAGAGAGTGGTCAGCGATATCAGAAATGGCCGAACGGTGAGAACGTAAAGATTGAACCATCATATCTACATCATGATCACAGGCTAATCTAGCCTGAGTCATGTCTGCAAGCATCATTTCATAGTTGATAGGTGCATCATGTTGTGATTGAACTTGAAAGGATGAAGTGTAATCGTGATGAAGTTGTGAGTCGGTGGACTCACGCATAATCATGTCTGCGATTGATGGTAATTGTTGCTTGGACTCATGCATACTCATCATTTCCTGGATAGATGGTATTCTATTCTGACTGGGTGGATCTGAGTATGATTCTTGGGAATATTGTGGACAAGGTGGAGACGGAGGACAAGCCGGTTGAAAATTTGACTCGGGGGAAACGAAACCCCATGAACTCTGTGAAGAGTTGAAAGTATGAAAATTATGGTCATAAGATGGGGGCCATGGGTTATATTCATTCGGATAAGACCATTCCGGCACACTAGGTTGATCAAAGTTGTGATATGCCGGGTTGGTAATATCCGAAAAATAGTTAGGTGTGTAATATGGATTAAAATTGGAAAAATTATTATTATATGCCATATCACACAAACACAACAAACAAATAAACAAACAAAAAAAAAAAAATTCTAACCTAAGTTAGGGTAGACCTATGACCTAGACGACTCCTAACTGGTTAGACTGTCCACGGGAGGTAGGGTGCAGACTTTGACCACAAGTTAATCAGCCAGGTCAGGGCAAGAGTGGTGGGAGGTTTCCGTCAAAGACGTTCCTTAATTAAATAACCACCAATCTTCGGGCTTTCGGCCCTCAATCCCCTTCCTAGACACTGATTTGGCAGGAGTCAACTTCCAGCACTGTTCCCCCTTAGGATAATCTTCTAATTGAGTCCGAGATGTCCCTAGGGCCAACGTCTACTAATTTTAAGTTAGGCTTGGGTTAGTGAGTGCTTGGGATATGATTTTTGGGCTAAGGAAGGGTGATGAAATCCCCACCTTATCTTGTTAATGGGTAATGCCCTTAAAATAAATTTGTGCAAGTGTATAAAATATGTAAATAAGATTCACTCAAAGCATCAACCAAGAGATGAGTCTTATTCTACATGCAATGCGAACGTACCTTGCTCCTGCACTCTTCAACAGTAAAATAAAGGAATTGAAAAGACACGTGCCTAATATGCAAACGTCTAATCAATTTTTTATCTTTATCAACAAATATTTTACTGTTGGTTAATTAGTAGTGTACAGGTTTATCACAAAACAAATTGGAATAGTGCAGAAAACAAATCTTGCAATTTTTAGCAACCTGCAGAAATTGCAGTTAGTAGTTCATTACTAAGGCCGCGTTTCCGCGGCTATTGCCGCGGATCCGCGGCACTATAGTAGGCTCTGATGCTCTGCCTTCGAGGGCAGAGGCACAGAGTTGCTATATGTCCACTTCTGCTGTTATTTTTCTTGTTCTCCAAACCTGCAAACAGAAAGAATAAAAGAATTAGTTAATTATTTTTTTTATTATTAGAGAAAAACTTACCGTCCCTCCCCGGCAACGACGCCAAAATTTTGATTGAGTTTTCCCCTGCACACAAAATAAATAATATTAGATTTAGAACAAGTTGTGCAAGGTTCTCAATTCGAATCCGCGGTAGCAGTGGCTATGCGGGTCATGATCCTCAGAGAGGGACTAGCGATAGAAGCGTTTGTAAGTTATCTCTAAAAATTATTTTCTTTAAGTTAACAAAAAGAATAGTTAAAGTTAAGTTAGGAAGAAGGCAGTAGATTATGAAGATGGAGGATTAGAGGTGGTATTTATAATGTGATGAGAAAGACAGAATTGGGAGATGGTGATTTAATCTAAAAAAATAAAAGAAAAGAAAAGAAAAGAAATAAACACTAACCTTAGTTTGGTTGAAAAAACGTGAAATCCTAACACTTTCTACCTTGCTTTGGAGGCGTTGAACGCATAAACCATAGGATCGATCTCAGTCCCCTGTTCGCATTATATCATCAAGCTTGGGCAAGTATGAAGTGATACGTACCTTGAGGAGGAGAACATCACCATGAAATATCGTTGGCACCGACCAAGATTCGTTATACTTGTGCTTTGGAAATCACTTGCATGCTCATCATAAACCAACAGAGATAAAACTAGAAAAAGAGAAGAAAACAAAAAGGAAAATAAAGCAACGACATAAAAAGAAAAGTTACCTTTATTACTTGATACAATGGAAGAGAAGAGAAGCATACATCGGTGTCACTCTCAACATAGCCCTCTCCTCACTTACATAAAAATTAAAAAAGAAAAGAAAACCTAAACTACAAGAAAGAAGAAAGCCTAAAACCCTAGATTTGGCCCTCTGGCTCTGGACGCTCTTCTCGGTTGCACTGCAGGGGGTATTTATAGCAGCAGAAGGAGGTAGAGTTCAAGTCGAAGTCGTCCACGAAGGCGGTTCCCTGGATATGACTGGATTGCCGCAGAAACGCGGCTTGGGCCGCATTTCCGCGGCCTCATAGTGGCGGCTGGCCACGCGCTTTGGCGCGTGGCTTCTCCTGGTCCGTCCGTCTGGTCGTTTCCTTCTGGAAGCTGCATCCTGGCTCTTAATCTTTGGATTTGGATATAACTTGGGAATCAAGTTACCTAGATCCCAAATCTTTTATCCACGAATTTGTGATCTTAAATTCTCCTTCTTTGGCTTTTATCCTCATCTGCAAGTTTTTAGGGTAGAATAGAAGTCTATCCTTCCCTTCTTTAATATTTGCAACTTTGGCCCTTGTGTATTTGCAATTTTGACAATTAATATTTGCACTTTTGCACTTGGGCTTGAATATGGGCTTTTGGGCTTCTTTTAGGCTTTATTTATTATTAAAATAAGAACTCAAGGCCTGCACACAATAAATCATAAAATATTAGTAAATGTGTAGAATTATATAAATAAATATGAAAATGTGATGGTAAATGTCATGATAAAAATGCACTTTTCACTACCAATCAATTTACCTGGAACCCTTGCATGTTCTACCTTACTTCGGAGGCGTTCAACGCATAAGCCATAGGATCGAGCTCAGTCCCCATTCGCATTATATCATCAAGTCGAACAAGAATGATGTGATACGGAGTCTTGAGGAAGAGAACATCTTTATGAATTATCGTTGGCACTCACACAAACATTGTTATACTTATGCTTCTGGATTCACTTGCATTCTCATCAAAACCAAAAGAGGTAAAGTAGAAAGAAGAAGAAGAAAATGAAAGTAAAGAAGAACATAAAAAATATTACCTTTTATTGCTTGAAACGATGGAAGAAGGGGGTACATCGGTGTCACTCTCAACATAAGCCTCTCTCTCTTACTTACGTGAATCTCAATCTAACCTAAGCTTACATAAAAATTAAAATTACATAAAAAGAAAACAAAAATCTATACTACAAAGAATGAAAACTAGACTAAATCCTATCTCTGCATGGTCATCCCATTTTCAGTGCAAATCCTGTCCTTTTATAGGAAAAACCCAACCTACTGGAGAGGATAAAGATAGGGGGAGCAAACGCTCCCCCTAACTCCATAACGGAGCCGCGAAAATGCGGTTTTGCCCGCGTTTCCGCGGCCTTGCTGTGGCCAGGTGGCCACAGCCTGTTGGTGGAGCTCCCCGGCTTCGCGTTCTGGTTTTATCTTCAGTTGGATTTATCATTCAAGTCCGGGATTTTGACAAAATGGCCTTTGATCTTTACTTCAACCGATCGATTCTGGGAGGATTCTTCTCAACCGGTTTTTAACCTCTCTGATTTTGCCCTGATTCACTGAGTTGAATTAATTCTGATTTAATTCAGAATTTGGTGGGCTTTTGGGCTTATTTCTCTTCACTCTCCTTTAGGAATGGGCCTGCAAATAAATTAAACATTAATTAGGACAACGTAGAGTTTATTCTATAATAAGTATGGGAATATGATAATAAATGTGCAACATTAGCGACCAATCACTAAGCATGCCTACCAGGCGGAGATGAGAGACCTGACAATCTAAGCGCACTTCTCTTTCGAGGTAGTGGGCGAGAGCCCGGAGGCTAAAGTACGCTTGGGCCTAAGTGCACTCTCGGTAACTAACACGAAACCTATAAGGGTGCAGGCTTAGAACTATTGGGTAGCTAGTCCGGGAATGGGTAGAAGCCCAGAGTCGGTACAAGGGTACATGCACGAGATGCAGTACCACATGAGCATACATATAAGTATGCTAATATCTAGACTACCGTGGAGTGGAGAAACCCGGCCAAAGGCCGAGTAGAGAGCCTGGAGGCTAACGACCACGAAGGGTCGGCCAAGCATGGTATAAAGCAGTAAAAAAAAGAGTACATCACAGGCATGGTATAAGTGCAAGAAGTATACTACCCTAGTACAAGCATTCATCACATGAATATACATATACAATCATGGGTACTTGGCCACATACAAATACAAGGGCACCACCTAATACAAAATACATTTAAATACAAAATAAAATACACTTCGACCCGAAGAAGCAGGAAAACCAAAATCAAGGAGAGGACACTCACCTAAATCTTTGAAAAAGCCAAAAACTCTAAAATCCCAGGAAATCGCAGACGCCCCATAAAATATAATAAATATATATATATATAATTTTTAGAGAAAGAGAAGAGGAGAGGGAGAAGAGAGAGAAAAAGTACGAGCTATAAAGAGAAAGAAATCTAAAGAAAGAAAGGGGAAAACATGAGAGAAAGAAAGAACTAGAGAGAGAAAGACTAGAGGGAGTTAGAGAGGGAAATCTAGAGAGAGAAGGAAGAGGGCTAAAGAGAGAAAGAGATAGAGAGAGAAGCGAGAGAGAGAAACAAAGAGAAAGAAAGAGAGAAATAGAAAGAGAAAGAGAGAGACTGCAGAGAGAGTAAACCAGTAGAGAGATGAACAATGAGAGAGAGAAAACTAGAGAGAGACGACTGAGAGAAATAGGAGGAGAGAAAGATACGAGAGAGACGATGGGTAGATAGAGAGAAAGAACAGGGGCAGCAGCACCCTTGCTCACAGCCTGGCATGGTAGGCTGTGGCCATGCTACCCTGGTTGCACGGCCAGGGCACCGAAGGCGGCGGCGCCGGCCGCCAGAGGAATCTCGACTTACTCGATATATTCCCTGTGAAGTCTGTATTCCATATCTAAACATGAAGATCAGGTAAGGACCAAAGTCTTGATGAACAAAAGGTGATGCTCCATGAGGAATGTCGATTTACCCGACAGATTTCCCATGAAGTTTAGACTTAACTCTTTAATCCCCAGTGAGAATTTTGGGGTCACTAGTGGAATACAGAAATGTTCACTTTATGTGATACGATCTGAAGCTTTTGGTGAATAAGGCTAGTGGAAAATATTGGCTTTTAAGCCTAATATAAAATCCTCAACAACTCATCTTGCTGAGGGGAATTACATGGCTACCTAACTCAAACGGTTGTTGATAATGGCATACCAGACTTGTTGATACCTGAGGATTTGCTAAAAATCTTAAGGGACCTGATCCCGCTTTTCCCACCAAAGTCCCCTACTAATTCCCATCCATGGAATGGTAGGAACATAAAAGGTTGTATTCATTTTCCCAATGAAATGAATCACAGATAATAACTTTCATGCTTAAAGCTCACGCTTGGACTATAAAATCTTTTGAGTATCCCGATGAATCTTGCTAATATCCCCAGCAGATCAAACTCCACTTATCATTCTCTTTAATAGAATGATAGGTCTACTAAAAATTTTGTTATGTTTGAACAACTCTAATAGTAAATGAATCCTTGTCAAGTTAATATCATACCTCTGATAAGTTGCTTTACAAATCCCCCAGCAGAGAAATTGTCATGATTACTTCTAACAAGATCTCCTTTCAAATTCCCTACCAAGGGATTTGGCTGTTATATTAATGATTACCTATGACAACTTTTTAAGGAATAATCCTTTCACTACTGAATCCCTACGGAGTTCTTTTTGTCACGTTAATGATTAACTTTGACATGTATTCTCTCATGGGATTCATTTTCTAACTCCCCAGCGAATTTCTGATAGATCCCCTCAGAGTCTATTATTACCCTTTCCAGTCCCCCAATGGACTCTCTTGGTTGTCACATTAACAATATACCTCTGACAATTTTTTTCAAATAACATTCGAAGGTGATACCAATTTTCTCATGGAGTTTATGACCAAGTCCTATTTCTTCCTGTGGAATTCTTTCTTTTTACCATCATGTCAAGCTTGTCACCTCTGAACAGTAGAAATTCTGAGCTTGGCGGCTTCTCAATCGGTTATGTCCATATTACCTCTAAATTGACAGATAGCCAAGTCTCATCTTCCAGTCTAATAGAGACTACTCCTTTGCCATTATGTCTAGTTTGCCACCTGTGATTGATAGGGCTTTGAGTCTAGTAACTCCCAATTGGTTGTGTCCATATTACCTCTAAAACAACGGTGCCTAGATCTCTCTGCTTTTATGGTACTCAAACTGTCATGTCCAGTTTAACACCTATTGACGGACGAGTCTAACCTTGTTCTCCATCCCCCGTCAGGGCCGGGAGTTCTTGCTGTCAAGTTAATACGACTACCCGTGAAGAGCGAATTGCAAGCCTGGTGTTAATTAGTTTGTAATGTCCATATTACCTCTGAACCGACGGGTGGCCAGATCAAATTCACCCTTGCTATCCTATGGGATGGCTGCTAAGTTAATGTGACTACCTCTGGTAGTGAATTCAGAGTTATTGTGTCTTAGTCTATCATGACCAGTTTATCACCTCTGAATAGACGGGTCCCTAAAATCGAGTTCACCTCCATTTTGTCATCATATCCAAATCATTACCTCTGAATGATAAAATTTCGAGCTTGGTGGCTTCTCAATCGGTCATGTCCAGTTCATCACCTCTGAACCGACAGATAGCCACGTCTCCCTTTTTTGTTTACTGTTATGTATAGTTCATCACCTCTGAATAGTAAACACTTAGAGTTTGGTAATTTCTAATCGGTTATGTCCTGTTCGTCATCTCTGAACCAACGAATATCCAACCTCACACTTCTATATCATTATGTCCAGTTCGTTAACTCTGAATGACAAGGCTTCATGTCTAGTGATTTCTAATCAGTTATCTCCAGTTCATCACCTCTAAACTAACAGATATCCAGATCTAAACTTCTAGTCCGGTGGCGACTCTTCTCGTTGTTATGTCCATTTATCACCTCTGAACAGCGAACCCTCTTTTCCAGCGATTCCTAATCTGTTATGTCCACATTACATCTGTACAATTGGATTCCTAGATCTGCTTTCCTTTGTCACCAGTAAATTCTCATATTTAGACTGATTTTATCATGTTCCTAACCACTGAATAATTTTCAGTATAGTTCTAATTTCTTTGGGGAATTCTACTTAATGAATACTCACCTTTTGAACACCCGAGGCAATTCAAAGTATTTAGAAATCTGAACCATCCCATTGCTAATTTATGAAAACCTTGAAGGGGATTTTATTGACACTATAAAAATACAAACTCTTAGACAGCTTTGAACCGATCTGAACGATGGCTAACTTGTCGACATTTACAAAAGATAAGTCGCAGACAAGCTGACGACTAGTTTCTGCCCATCCCCGAGGGACAAATCAGCGACTTGGACTCTACTGATCCAGTGAACTAGACAGTAAGCCAAGGTTACCTTCGAAGAGACTTAAGCAGGCCTAAGATGCTAAGTTAGCTCAACGCTTAGCCTCGCATGAGCCGAAGGGGATAGCCTCAACTGAGAGGCTAAGTTTGTATAGCTACGCATTGAAGCTCTTCATAGCTCCATAGAGAGCTAACTTATAGTTTTTCTTGAAGCTGATTCTAGTTTCGCCTGAAGCTTTCTTGATAACTTTTCATGAAGCTATTCATAACTCCACAGAGAGCTAACTTACAGCTTCGCTTGAAGCTAATTCTAGCTTCGCAAGAAACTAATTATTGCTTCACCTGAAACTTTCTTGATAGCTTCGCATGATGCTCTTCACAGCTCTACAGAAAGCTAGCTTATAGCTTCGTCTGAAACTAATACTAGCTTCACCAGAGGCTAATTATAGCTTCGCCTGAAGCTCTACACAGCCGTGCAGAAGGCCAACTCCTATCTTCGCCTAAAGATTAGCATAGCTCTGCTGAGTGCTTGCTTCTACCTTCACTTGAAGCTTAGCACAACTCCGCTAAAAGAGTTAAAATGCTTAGCTTTGCCTCTACTGGCTAGCCTCACCTGAGGAGGCTAGCCTTGCCTCAACTGGTTAGCCTTGCATGAGGAGGCTAGCCCCGCCTCCAACTGGTTAGCATCCTCTGAGAAGGCTAGCTCCGCCTCAACTGGCTAGCATTGCCTGAAGAGGCTAGCTTCACATCAACTATCTAGCATCGCCTGAAGAGAGTAACCGCCCCACTAAGTTAGTGGGGGGAGTTAATGGGTAGTTACACTCATGATCCAACATTAAGAGGAGACAGTCAAGGGAATCATAACTCTCTATTAAGCCTATAAACAGCCCACTAGTATGTTAGGCTTAGGGTCTTGAAGAAATTCAAGTCCAAGAGGCTTTTTGTAGAGCGTAAGCTTCTGTAGTGGCTTCAAAGCTTAAGTTTACAAGAGATCTACTCTCTCGCTTCTAAGAATTCAGAGAATCACTTCTCTAATCCTACAAGGATAAATTCAGGGTGTTAATACCCTAAGGCCTTCCTCCCTTTCGAGGAATCTCTGAAACCAGGCGAGAAGGAATTTCAGGCAATAGCATTTGAAGATCGATCGCTCGCATTGTCAATGGGATAAAGTGGTCGTGCGCTGATCAGACTCTCACAGGCACACTTCCCTAGAAATCTTAGAGGAAATCTAATTTAATTTTTTCTTTCTTTAAAGAATTACCTGTAATTTTGCTCCTCAATTCTTTTTTGTAAGTTTTTCCCAATCATTTTCAGTGAAAAACAAGCACAAATTCCTAATTCTAGTCATTTTAGAAAACCTGGACTCTAGGAACTCGGTCTTGGTGGGCAACCATGCCTTAGCTGGCTATTACTGGCTTTTTGTAAGTCTAAAAAAATAGTGTGTTATTTAGTCCCACATTGACCAAATCTTGGAAATATCTTACATAAACATTGTATAGACCCCCTATTGTAGTAAAAAACTCATGGATGAATCCCAAGCACTGTGTCGGGAATTCAAGTGTTCGGGCTATTGAGAATTTTCTCAATCACCTGCGCTAGTAAATAAACTTCTCCACTACTGTTGGTCGGGACTTTTCAAGTGTAGGTGATCTTTCATTACTAGATATAGAAACTTTCTTAACTATTTCTACATTTTAATTATTTCTTTCTCTTTTTAGATAATTGCATAGTGTGGTGGGGATTTTTCATCACTGATGATTAGACGACCCTGATTAATCCTGACAAAAGCATAGAAGAGGAAAGAACACCTATCGGGTCAGGAGCACCAGTGTGGTGCCGGTCAATGACCCTCAAACATGAGAATAAGTATCATTGTTTAAGAAAAGTAGAGAATACCTGTGGGTGGTATTTCGGTGATAATCAAAAGTGAACTCCTTTCTCGATGGAAAATAAGCTATATAAATACCTGACTAGCTGTTAATGTTATACGTCAGGGATTTTGGATATCAGTAACTACAAGATCGAAACATTATGATTTCATTGTAACCGCTGAGATCACGCTGCTTGATTACAGGGATTATCATGTGGAGATATCTGTCACTATCTATACCAGCCCATATTGAAGTAGGGGCATTATAATGTTTAGGATATGGTGATGATGTGGCACTGTAACTGAATCAGAGAATCACGGGGATCATGCCATCCGGCTGTAAGCAATGCAGGAGTAGCAGACTTTGGAGGGTCTTCATGTTGGAGCCATGGGTAGCTCTGAAAAGAATCCTTGTACAAATTATTGGAGCCTCGGAAGAGTTGCACGACTCTAGTTATGTAGTGAATCCAGGTAAGTAATGTCTGACCAGATGTGGGCTCAGGATGAGACCCGAGGCTTTCATTTTGGCCCCATGTTAGGCTTGTATGTGAGCTAGGCCCACTGGCAGAGAAGTGGTTCCTCCAGGCAGTGGAACATGTATCGTGATCTTGATGAGGGTCAAAATTCGACCACTACAGTTGCCCCCTCCACCTCGTCCTTCTCAGAATCTCCGAGCGAGAAGGAGGGGAGCAGACTAATCCTATCCTCTGGCATGGTCATTCACCAAGTAATCAGAGCGTCTTCTTATGCTTCGTGGGTGAACAACTGGAGTGCATTTGAAGGAGACCAGTTAGGGCGACTTTTCATACTCTCGCATTTAATGCCATGTATAAAGGTTGACAAAAGTCATATCACGTCTCCAGTCTACAGGTGGGCTGGGCAGATAACCCTCGTTTGGAAGCCATCACAACGTGCTGGTACTCACACAATGATCCTAATTTAAGCGTCGTGGGTGGAAAAGTGGCCACTTTTCCAGGGCTCATTATAATGATGTCAGCATTCTGTTTAAATTGGGGAGAATTGTGTGAGGGTTTCGTTTCATAAACCCTAAAAATCTTTGAGCTTTATGCCTCTTCACCTTCCTTCTATTTGAATCTATGCATCCAAATCCTTCAATCGATCCTTAAAATGGTGAATGGAGAGAATCTATTGCCGCTGGAGATGAGATTTGGAGCAGGGGCACTGTGGAGGAGAAAGGAAAGAGGATCATTCTCTGAACGGGAGAGGCCATGGATTTCAATCTCAAGCAGCATGTCCTTCGTAGCTAGAAAGAGGTCGACGAGTACATGGCGATGTACGACAACCTTGTTTATGGCTCTCAACATGAGTATTTATAGGCAAAAGAAAACTCTGGAAGATGAGACGAAGCCACACATCAAAGATCAATATGTGGGCCCACCATATTGCCTTGAATATGCGGCAATTGTCGTGTTTTTGGGGCAATATCAGGGATTTAGGTCCCTGATTTTGCTCTGCTGTTTTCTCCAGCTATGAGAAGGTTCTGGGTGTATCTGGCTTCTGGTAATTTGGACCCGTATTTCTTCAAATTCATCGCCAATTTCTGAATCCAATGTATCTTCTAGAAGCTCTTTAAATTTGTCTCCGAGAAATGTGATTTAATTACTTGAAATTGGGTTTAATTAGGCTCTTATCCCGACTTTGCCTCTATACTCTTGATTATCTGTAAAATAGAGCAAAACACGGTTTAGATGCAGTATTTTATTCATAACGGAGAAGGAAAATGCGATATGATTATGTAGAATTGTAGACTAATCATGCCCCTATACTTATCTTTTGCTCGTCCCGAGCAAAACTAAAAAAAACTAAACTAAGATTGTTATTATACAACTTTCACAGGTACGCGATTGTGTGTTCAAAAGCTGTTAAACCTCTATGTTTCCTTTGGAGGAAGAGTTTTTTTCTCCTGAGGGTTTCAACTGATTACAACCACAAAATCCATAAAAAAAGAAAATAAATGTCAGTGTTTTTGAAAACACATTTTGAAAGAGAGAAAATTTTCAAAATATTTTGCTAAAATTAAGTGATCTAAGGTCATAAGTTCACCAAAAATTATTCGTCCCTAAACTTAGTCTGTATGTAAGATCTTGTCATCAATTAAGATAGGAATTTAAATTGGATTGAATAGTTGATCTTTCATAAAACCTGGATAATATGCACTTTAGTGTAAATTTTTGAGATTTCAACTCTAATCATCAAGCCATTTATTTTATATATTTTTTTCTTTTTTTCTTACCTTAGTTTTTTATTAAGTTTAACCTGTACACAAAAATACAAAAGTTTAGAAATTGATAAAAGTTAGTGCAAGGTTCTCAATTCTATCACTATAGCAAGTGGCTATGCGGGTCATGATCCACAGGGAGGGATTTGCGATGGAAGCTTTTAGTAAGTTCTTTTTCTAAATTACTAAATTGGTTAAAAGTTCTTCTTTATTTTTATAAGAAAAGAAAAAAAGATATGTTAATTTGGAGACATGGAGAGTGGAAAAGATGGTGACTGTTGGTGTTTTGAAAAGAAAAAAAGAACTAAGTTAAAGTAAAGAGGAGAAAAAGAAAGAGGAGTTTGGAGATGTGATTCTAACCTAATAAATAAAGAAAGAAAGAATTAAAATAAATACTTACCTCCTTGAAGCTTGCTTACCTTGGATCTGTTGCAACTATTTACCTTGGCTTGAAGGCGATCAAAGCATGGCGTATAGGATCTTCCCCATTCTCATTCTAAACTATGAAATAAAAGTGCAAACTTAAACTAATTTAGAAATGACTATTCATCACTATAAGCTATCAGTGGTACTTGCCAGGGCAAGGCAGTTTCGAGACAATAAGATTCATCTGGATTACAAGCACCTCAGAAGAAAGTAGAAGAAAAATAGAAATGAAGAAACAAAAAAAATGTAACTTTAGATTTAATAAAGTAAAAATGAAAGAAAAGAAGATTACTTAAACCGGTGTCACTCTCAGCACAAGCTTCACTCTCATTCTCTCATGAAACTCCTCTCTCTTCTAAGTTATATAAATAAATCTAAAAATTACATTAAAAGAAAAATAAAAATCTAAACTAAATTAGAACAAAAACTTGCCTAAAATTCTTTGCTAGAGTGGTGGTTGTTTGCCTTTGAAGTTGTGGTATTTATAGGTTAAAATGGATAAGGGAAAGCGTGCTGGAAGATGAGACCAAATCTCTGGCCCAACGAAATGATCTTCTGATAAGGTTGAAGATAAGGTTAGAGATATGGACAAAATCACTTTCCCAATGGAAAAGATCTTCTGATAATATCTCTTTTGGATCGTTGAATTTTGACAATATCTCTTTGGCTCTTCAACCTAACCAAATTGATTTTTCTAAATCTGATTTTAACTGTATTTATTGGCTTTATCTTCAGTTAACCAAACAGATCCAATTAAAGCAGAATTTAAATGGCTTTTATTTGTCTTATCTTCTCTCCTTTCATTAAGACAAACCTATAAAATAAGACATTAAGACAAGAAATTAGTAGGATTTATTATAAGATAGATGTAGGAATGTTATAAAAATAATGCAATAAATGTGTACAATCACACCCCCACACCTATCTTTTGCTCGTCCTTGAGCAAAACACAGAAAAATAGAGCAAACTTAATCTAACACACTTTCGTACGAATCACAATTGCACTTAGCACGTGTAACAAGCCGTTAAACCTTTAAGTTACCCCAAGATGACGAGTTTTGTCTAGTAAGAATTTATAGTGGATTACACCTACAAAATCCAAAAAGAAAGAGAAACAAAGTGTTTGCATTTTGGAAACATATTTTGAAAAGATGAGAAAATATTTAAAGTATTACTGTAAAAATTCAAGTAATCTATAAGTTATAAAAAAATCAAACTTTTCATTCCTAAACTTAGTCTATATTCAAAAACTTGTTATTAATCAAGGTAAGGAGTCATACTGTATCTCTCATCTAGTCTATTATTTTACCCTAAATCGTATGGATCTTTGTGACAGTGAAATTTTAATTCGAGCTTCTTCAACTCTAACTCTTATGCCTTACTTTTCAATTTTTTGTGGTACTATCCCTTAGCTCAATTAGGATTTTTAATCTGTCTATGTAACCAGACTTTAATCAGTGACTCCCAAATTGGACGGTCTTAGGATATTATTAGGTGAGAAAACACCCAAGGACTTAAAGCTTCAGCAAACAAGTCCACAAAACTAAGGATTTTATTAATTATATAGACTACTTTTTAGCGTGAATACTTATGCTTTATGAGGCACAAATATCCAGCTTAGTCAGAGGATTTTTTTTTATATATTTGTTATTTCTTTTTTTAAGGCATAAGAATCTTCGCTTTTGAACCCTTAGTGTGTAAGTATATAATGTGTATATATTTCATCAAGGTAAAAATTAAGCTAAATTACTTTTCCAAATTTTCTTTTAAACCTAAAAATCAAACAAATAATCTATTTGACCAAGTATAAGAAATCCTAATTATGATTCTTCTATTCCTTAAAATTAACTTACAAAAAAAAGGTCAAAATATTGTTTTTCTTTTCAAAAAGTTTTAAAAGCAAAGAAAGTGTTATATATTTTTCTTTCTTTTATAAATTAAAAGAAAACCTATGTTATGATAGAACCCTTCCCCACACCTACCTCATGCAATGTCATCAATGTATGATTGAATGCATATTTGCATGAAAAAGAAGAAAGGAAAGGAAAATGTTACCTCAAGATGAGGGCTCTGGTGGTGGTCGGATTGGGCCAAGCATTGTAACTCAATCAAGATAATATGATGGTTCACTGAACCCACATTTTATGACTTTTTTATTTAAAGTATTACTACCCCCTAAGTGAATAGGATCATGCAAGACCCTAACATTAAAATCATCTCGGTTATATGATCAATCTTGGACTATCATCTCAGAGTCAATTTGTTCAATACCTAGGTCCAACAAAAGAATGTGATTCGGTAGAGTAGTTGATTTGGGCTCAAAAAAGATAGGTTCGGGAATCAATACTAAGTTGGGAAAATCTAGTTTAGATTCGAGAATCGATTTTGGTCAATAGTTGGTTCCAAATCAAAAAATTGTAGTTCATATTAATTTCCCATTAATGGAATGTGACTATCTAAAATAAATGGTTCAATTTCAAGATCTATGGATAGGGAATCAATGTCGGCTCAGGAAATGGGTCCAAATTAGTTAAGGATATTGGAGTCAAAATAGATTAAAAAATGGGAACTGAATCACAAGTTTGGGGATTAGGTTTACATTCACAGTCAAGTTCAATTTCATTGAATAAAAAACTTGCCAATTTGTCAAAAATTTAGGGTTGGTCAAGTTCAAGTTGGTGTGAAGAAATTGAATTTTGGTTAAAGTCTCCAGGAAACCATGATTCTTGGTTCCTATCAATATTGCTAGGACAATTAGAATTGGTCAAATATTGATAAGGGAAAGTTACTTCTTCCCTATAATCATTGTTCAATTGACTCATTAGTGATTCTAGCCCATAGAGGGAATCATTTTGGGACTGAATCATAGATTCCATACTCTTTCCTAAGTCAGTCGGTTCTTCTTCTTGTTGTGAGACTTGAAAAATGGAGTAAGGATCTTGGATTGAAAATTTTTATAGGATTTTGAGTCTTCTAGATTTTGAATTTACCACTCGAGCTCTTCTAAGGCTTCCAAGTCAATTGGTTCTTCTATTGGTTATTTGGGAGAAGAAGTATATGAAGCTGAATGTTGGTAAAGTTGTTGATAATATGACTCAGGGGAGTTGTATCCCCACTGACTTTGTGAAGAGTGGAGATGATTATTATTGCAGTCATGTTCATAATATTGGGACTGGGGCATATGTTGATTCGGATAAGACTAATTTAACATACTTGATTGGTTAGAGTTATGAAATACCAGGTTGGTAATATCCTAGTCAGAAGAGGTTTGGGTTAAGTATGGATCACTACATGCATTGGAATAATTGTAATTATAATCCATATCACCAAGATGTCAAAATAAAAAATAAACAAACAAATAAACAAACAAAAAGAAAGAAAAATCTAGCCTATGCCAGGATAAGTCATAGAGCTAGATGACTCCTAACTGGTTAGATTGTCCACGGGGGTATATTACAGAATTTGACCACAAGTTAATCAATCAAGTAGGGCCAAGACTAGTAGGAGGTATCTGTGCCTCAGAGCAATGAGCCTAATTATTCCAAACCACTGTTCTTCTAGGTTCACCTCCCAATCCCCAACCTTTGACACCGATTTGACAAGAGTCAAATTCTAATCAACTTCTCCCTTAGGTCAGTCTCCTATTAAGACTGAGATGTCCCTAAGGCTAATGTTTACTCAATTTTCAGTTAGGCTTGTTTAGTGAGTGAGGATATTATTTGTGGGCTAATGAAGGATAATAACTTTTCCACCTTATCTTGTTTATAAGGTAAGCCCTTAATTCAACTTAGTGCATTGTACAAGTATATAGTATAAGCAACACTTAAGCAATATGAATCACTCAAAATATGTTTTCTAGTACTACATGTTATGCACATGTACCTTTGCACCAGCACCCTTCAATAGTAATGAAATGTAACGAATTAGACACGTGCCTAAATGCAAGTCTAAATATTTTTAGAATTTACAAGCAACAATTTACTGTTGAGATTAGAAAAAATATGTACAGTGAGTTAAATAAGAAAATAAATTAATGTAAAAACTTAATATTTGCAATTCAACCAACCTGCAAAAAATACAGGTTAGCAGTTCAGTCAGATTGCCACAGGAACGCAGCTTTTGCCGTGTTTTTGTTTCAAATCTAAGGGACTGTATGCTCTGCTTTTTGAGCAGAGTCCAGGTCCACTTATATGTCTACTACAGCAAAAAATTTCTGGATGTCTCCTCATACACACAAGAATAGAGAAGAAAAAATTAACCTTTAAGTAAACTAAAAAAACTTACCATCCCTCCCCGACAACAGCGCCAAGATTTGTTTGAGTAGAAACCTGCACATAAAAATACAGAAGTTTAGGAATTGATAATAGATAGTGCAATGTTCTCAATTTACTTCTACAGCAAGTGGCTATGCAGGTCGATCCATAAGGAGGGACTTGCGATGAAAGCTTTTAGTAAGTTTTTTTTCTAAGTTACTAAACTCGTTAAAAGTTCCTCTTTGTTTTTATAACAAAAAGAAAATGAAAGATATGTTAATTTGGAGAAAATGAAAGAGTGAAAAAGATGGTGATTGTTGGTATTTTGAAAAGAAAAAAGAAAAATAAAGTTAAAGTAAAGAAGAATAAAGAGAGATGTGTTTTAGAGATATGATTCTAACCTAATAAGTAAGAAAAGAAAGAACTAAAATGAATACTTACTTACCTCCTTGAAGATTGCTTACCTTGGATCCATTGCAACGATTTACCTTGGCTTAAAGGCGATCAATGCATGGCATATAAGATCTTCCTCATTCCATTCTAAACTACGAAATGAAAGTGCAAGCTTAAACTAATTTAGAAGTGGTTATCCATCACCATAAGCCATCAATGGCACTTGCAAGGGCAAGGTAGTTTCGACATTATAGGATTCATTTTGATAACAAGCACCTCAGAGGAAGCTAGAAGAAATACAAAAATGAAGAACAAATAACAACCATAGATAAAATAATGTAAAAATTAAAGAAAAGAAAATTACTTACACTAGGTCCTCTCAGTACAAACTTCACTCTCATTCTCTCATGAAGCTCTTCTCTCTTCTAAATTATATAGATAAATCAGAAAATTACATAAAAGAAAAACAAAAATCTAAACTAAGCTAGAACAAAAACTAGCCTAAAATTATCTGCTGGAGTGGTGCCCCGTTGCATTCTGAAGTGATGGTATTTATAAATTGAAATGGATACGGTAAAGCATGCTTGAATTTGAGACCAAATCACTGGCCCAACAGAAAAGATCTTCTGATAAGGCTGGAGATAATGTTGGAGATGTGGATAAAATCAATTGCCCAATAGAAAAGATCTTCTGGTAATATCTTTTTTAGATCTTTGGATTTTGATAATATCTTTTTGATTCTTCAAGCTAACCAAATTGACTCTTCTAAATCTGATTTTAACTGTATATATTGATTTTATCTTCAGTTAACTAAATATATCCAATTAAATTATAAATTAATTGTCTTTTATTTGGTCTTATCTTATCTCCCTTCATTTTGACAAACCTGCAAAATAAGATTTTAAGACAAAAAAATAGCAGGATTTATTTCAAGATAGATGTAAGAATGTAATAAACTAATGCAATAAACGCGTACAATCAGTTTTCTTAGGCTTTCTAATTTACCTGGTAGTGAGCCTTTAGTCGATGACTCCTAAACCGAATAATCTTAGGGCATCAGATGAAAAAACATCCCACGGGCTTAAGGAATTGAGTAAACTAGGCCACAAAACTAAAAGTAGCTATTTGTTTTGACCACTGTTAGGTGTGACTAATCATACTTCCTAAGATATAATTAACCAACTTAATTAATGGCCAAGTATTTATAATAAAAAAATATTATTTATTTTATTTATGACATTTTAAGTCTTTGTTTCCATCCCAAAAATGTGCAAGTGTGAAGTTCATACTCTCTAAGGCAAAAAATTTAAGATCAAATTAGTTTTTCAATCTTTCTAGCCTAACCTACAATTTTAAAATAAGATCTATTATTTTGACTAGGCTTAAAATGTTATAATTGTGATTTTCTTAATTTCTAAGATCATCATAATTTTCATAAAAATAAATTAGAACTTTTTCTGTTGTTTCAAAAAGGTTTTAAAGAAAGAAATAAACTTATACAAAAGAAAATTTCTAAAAATGTCTTGAAAGAAGTGAAAAGGAAAGAAAAATCTAAAAAATCTACGTTAGTAGACCCTCCCCACACTTGTCTCATGCATTGTCCTCAATGCATCGTGAATGTATGTGTGCATAAAAATACAGAGGGAAGGACAAATCTCCTCAGGGTGGTGGTTCTAGTGGCGATCTGATTAGTGCACGAAATGCAGCCTAATCCAAATTAGGTGGAGTTTGCAGGAACCCATCAGAGACCTCTTTGTTATAACTCACTATTATGATTCATACGTGGATGATTTTTATTTAGAATTTTACCCCATCTAATTTTCAAATTTAAAAAATAATTTCAGAGTCACTTTTTTAACACCTTTATTCCAAAATGGAATGTGATATGCTAGAATGATTAATTTTGACTCAAGAAGTACCGGAGCTAATATCAACTCCGGAATTGACTGAAATCAAGTAAAAATTCTGGAGTCAAAATTTGTTCAGAAAGTAGGTTCAAATCAAAAAGTTGAAGCTCTAATTCACATTCATTTTCCCATAATGAAATGTGACTTTGTAAGACTGGTGATTTAAGTTCAAGAATGACAGGTATGAAAATCAAAATTAACTCTAAAATATTGCTCAATTTGGGTAACAAAATAGAAGTCAATATTAACTCAGAAATTTGAACTGGATTACAAAATTGAGGATCAAGGTCACATTTCTGATTGAGTTCAATTTCATGAAAATTAAAACTTTCTAATTTGTCAATGTGACTCTCAAAAGTATGATATTGATCAAGTTTAATATGTTAATCTTCAAAAATTGGTGATTCAATTTCACGATGAATGGGTACATGATTCAGTACTGACTCGGCAAAGTAATTAAAATAAGGTAAAGATACCTTAGTCAATATTGAGTCAAAAAGTTGAATTGAATTACAAAATTGAGGTTCAAGATCACATTCATGATAAGTTCAATTTCAGAAAAAGGATAACTTGCTAAAATATCAATGTGGTCTCAAAATGTTGATTTTAGTTAAGTTCAAATGGATGTGATTAAATTTAATCTTGGTTTCTAAAACACCATGATTCCTGGGCCAGATTGATAGAGTTAGATATATCAGAATTGGTTAAAGTTTGATAAGAGAGAGTTTTCTCATTCCTGTAATCATTGACCAATTCACTAATTATTGTGTCTAACCTACTGATATGCCCGGTAACAGAATTTCGAGTCTGAATAATTTCTCCCATACTCAGTTCAATCAGTTCTTTTTGAAAAGGTGAGTATGAAAGTTGGTTTTGAGAATTGTATTGAAATTGTGAGTCCATCAGATTTTGAGATTATCACTCGGACTTTCGCAAGGCTTCCATACTCATTTCTAGCACAGATTTTTTTTATAATTGGGTGTTCTGGAAAAGAAGTATTTGAAGCTTCATTATGAAAAATGAAAAGTCCAACATGTTTTAAAATTACCGCTTGGCCTCACGCAAGAGTTCCATGCTCATTTTCATGATAGATGTTTTTTTTATTTTGAATAGGTGGGACTGGAAAGAATGAGTATGAATATTAAAATTTTGGTTGACATGGTGAATCCAACATGTTTTGAGATTGTTGCTCGAACTCACGCAAGAGTTCTATACTCATATCCAAGACTGATGGTTGTTATTTTGAAGAGGTGGGACTGAGTATGAATCTTGAAAATATTGTTGAATTAGGAGGCTAACATTTTTTGAAATTGTCGCTCAGCCTCCTGCATGGCTTCTATACTCACTTCTAACTTAGATTTTTCTTCTATGGGTTGTTCTAAAAAAGGAGTATATGAAGTGATGTGGAAAAGATTGTGAAGATTGTGAGTCGAGTATGTTTTGTTGGGACTCAAGCATGACTTGCACGACTTCCATACTTTTTTCTAATTAAAATTTTTCTTCAATCGGTCATTTTAGAAAATGAGTATGAACCTTGGTGTTTGGAAGCTTGTGAGTTGAGCGCATTTTGACATTGTTGTTGGACTCAATCATGGCTTGTACGGCTTCCATACTCTCTTCTAATTTAGATTTTCTTCAATCTATTGATGTAGAAAAGGAGTATATAAAACTTGGTGTTGGAAAGATTGTGAATCAAGTGCATTTTGACATTGTTGTTGGACTCAAGCGTGGCTTCTAAGACTTCTATACTCTTTTCTATCTCATATTTTTCTTTAATTGGTGGTTCTAGAAAAGGAGTTTAGGAAGCAAAATTAAAGAATGAATATTGTGAAAATTGTGGACAAGGTGATTGAAAATTAAACGTAGGGAAGGTGGATCCACGTCGACTCTATGAAGACTTGAAATTATTCTGAAGATTTTGGTCATAAGATCGGAGGTATGGGTTAAATATTGAGTCGAATACATCCAATCCAGCTTATTGGTTTGTCCTTGTTGTGTAAAGCCAGGTTGGATTTATTCAAATGGAAAAATGGTTTCATATAGGATTGAAAGAATTGTTGTTGAAATCCATTTATAAAACAAACACAAATATAAAGAAAAACAAACAAACAAAGAAAAGAAAGAAAAATCAAAACAGGCCCATACTAGGGTTGACCTAGACCTAAATGACTCCTGACTGGTTGACTGTCGAGGATAGGGCTATTGCAGTAACTTACCACGTCCTAATCAACCAGGTAGGGGCAAAAATTCAGTATGAGGTATCTGTGCATAAGCAACGGGTCTTCATTACTCCAAACCACTAAATCTTTAAAACATAACCTCTTAATTCTCAACCTTAAACATCAATTTGACAAGAATTCCATAATTACAACTTCCTTCTGAGGTCAATTTCTTAATGAGTTTGAGATGCCCTAGGGGACAACGTCTATCGATTTTTATTGAGGCTTAGGTTGTGCGAGTAGGGAGATGGCTTTTGGGCTAAGAGAGGGTAATGACTTCACCATATCTTATATCGAGTTATGCCTTTAAGCTCAATTCGTTCAAGTGTGCAATATAAACAAGAATAACACGTAAAGCAAGTAAATCATCCACGTGTTTTTCCTATACTATATCAAATGCCATATGTACACCTCAGTCAGGATCACAACAAGTGTACAAAATACAGAATATTAGAATGAAATTGACACGTCCTTATAATGCAAACATCTAAACTGTTTTAAAAACACCCAATTACTGTTTTTATTGTTTTTATTTTAGTGTTCAGGCAATCAAATACAAAAATAACAATAGAATATAACAGTTATTTGGAACTTGAAAAATCTTGCGAAAGATGGAGTCCAGAACCCTAGAAGTTATCGCGTTTCACAGCTTCTAGGGCTTGGGCGACACAATTTAGAGGAAACAGGGTCCTTGCTTTCTAGAGCAGGGAGATGCAAGCAAGAATAGAGCTCTACAATACTTAGTTTCCATAAATATCGACCTGAACACTAAAACAGAGAAGCAAATATTAATAAAAAAGTGAGTTCAAAGCCGTTCCTATTCCCCAGCAATGGCGCCAAAATTTGTTCGGAGGGGAACCGTGCACGAAAATGTGTATTTTGTAACTCAATGAAAGTATGTGTGCTCCGTTTTCCTTGATACTTTCATTATAGCATATAGGCTATACGGGTCAGATCCACATGGAAAGGAGGTGATAAAAGCATTAATAGTTCGTACACATTGGTTATTAACAAGGTCATCTTTGTTAAAGAAAGAGAAGAGAAAAAGAGAAAAAAAAAATAGAAGTGATTGGTGGAGAAGGTGATGAAAATGGCATAGTGAAGAGTAAATAAAACAAGAAATAGAAGGCGAGGTAAAGCACAAAGTTAGTTTTGTGCCACCTATGGGATGATGAAAAACTCATCGAGATGCCCACTCTTTTGTTCCTCAAAGTGGACGTGTCATGTTGATCATCAACCTTGTGGATAGCGACCATGGGTGGCACGACACCATCGTCTGCTTCTCTGGTCCCTAGGAAGCTACTCTGGCTAAGGACCACGGGTGCAATCTGACCAAGTGGAATAGGGGGTCACTCCCTCAGAGTGGTAAATGAATCCCCGTCGAGGTCTAAGAATTGGTATGAAAGTTGTACCAGCATGATTATGACCATCGCAGCTAGAGGTGGTTGTTAAACCTAAGAAGGCCCTCCGTGCCCCCAACCATTCCGAGGCCCTCGGTATTAGGTAGAGATAATTAGGTGCTGGCTCTTGCCACCGGGAATGAAAGTGCTCTCGTAAGCGTCATCTTGTTTAGAGAGGCAGAGTCTCGATTGAAGAGCGCGACTCCGGAGCCTGAGGCATGCCTTAAGAAGCTCCCGGCTCGAATGGAGCGGCCGAAGAAGGGGAACATAGGAGGAGTCTTCTTCTCAACCTAAGATCTCTAGGAAAGTAAGTATTGATTTGGGTTTGGATTCCTCAGTATTCTGTTTTCATGGTTTTGACTTTTGTTTTGCAAAGAGACACCGGATCGTATGCGACTTTGATGCCGAGTAGTTAGAAAGGATGATGGCTCTAATGGGCAGAGGCTCTAATCTTGAAGAGGGAGATGGAGCCGGGTAGGAAGCCACTCATGATGTATTGGAGCAGCTAAAGTCCCACGATCCTCTTAACTCCATCTATCAAGCAGAGATTTTAATCATGATCCCACCTCCGAGATCAATTTCCTCGGAGAGGCGGTACCCTTAAGGATACATCCAGGTTTGTTCCTCCGAATGAGGAGCTTGCACTCAGATTGAAAAAAGTAGGCGAGGTCAGCATTGCTGCCAGGCCCTCGGGGTTGGCCACTCCTTCATTGATAATAGCCCTGGAGCCTCAAGGAGAAATCTCTAGGCTGAGCTTGCTTCTGTGGAGGAGAAACTACGAGGTTGCCCTTCAGCATGGTGATTTCCTCCATGGATTGGAAAAGTTCAAGGCAATCCCGTGAGTGGACGGTGAATAACGCTGGAGAACGAAAGCTCCATGTAAATTCAAACTAAACTTTGTCTTCTGATAATCATATAGCTCATCCCAGATCTCATCATTTGTAGAATGTTATGTTCACTTGAATTTTGGGTAGTTAGCAGGTCACACTGAAGGAAAAGAAGAGGACTAATGCAGACTTGAAGAGACAGATTGGCAACTTGTCAATCAAGAAGAGGGAGAAGGATGAGAAGCTCGTCAGGCTCTAGGCTGACTTGGCCTGCGAATTGGTGGCCTAATGAAGCCAAGATGGATTGACTCTGGATGGAGTTCAAGATGACGGAGTCAGTGCTATGACAGAAGCTGTCCCAGGCTCGAACATAGCTGGAAAAGAAGAACATGGAGTGAAAGAAGAAAGACTCCAAGCTTTTAGAAGCTTCCAAAAGGCTGGAAGATGCAGATCAACTTGCCAAAGGTATCAAGGCTGAGCTCAACTGCAAGTGGATCATCTTCCAGGGTAAGAAGGACAATCTCTTGTGTGAGCTAGAGTAAGAGCTTGTCGATAAGCCGAATGGCAAGATGTAGTGGATGAGGACGCGATAAGGCTGTAAAAGAAGGACAAGGTCTTTAAGCTCAAGAAGTACCAAGATGGGTATAATTATGGGGCGCAAGTCTAACCATTAATATACCCTCTCGAGGGTTAGAAGCTCCACACTGACCAAGAAATGGTAAAAATCCTGGCCCCTGTGCTTCTGCAATTTCTAATGCCCCCGCTATAGCTATGGTGGTTGGAGCTTCTCAGGATCCTCTTATCGGTGAAGCGCCTGCTGAGGATCAGAATGAGGATCAGAAGGCTGAAGCCCGTTGAGACTCCAAGGTGAATCCTATTTTCAGAGCTGCTGAGGCACACTCAACACACCGTGAGTGTTTGAGTGAATCCATGTCTTAGGGATAAAGATGAAATTTTATTCAATACTTCTGTTTTTTTTGTTGGACTTTGATTTGAATTCATTGTTGGTTATAGCTTTATGAGTCTGTGGAGGCCAATTTGGGTTTATCTTCAGGGTCAATCGGGCCCATGGCCACTCCTCAGCAAGTGGCAGCCATTCATCTTGCAGGGATT
Organism: Agave tequilana; assembly: GCA_038442645.1. Classification (NCBI taxonomy): domain Eukaryota; kingdom Viridiplantae; phylum Streptophyta; class Magnoliopsida; order Asparagales; family Asparagaceae; genus Agave; species Agave tequilana. Next base: position 233,271 of record JAVJIF010005383.1, read on the forward strand.
ACTTTGGACGCTAATATGCAATGCTCCAAATATTAGAGGCCATGAGAGGCGTGGATCTGCGGCGCCATGCATATTAAGGAACACATTGTTCATCTTGATGACTTTGCAAGCTCGCACAACTTGATGATTTTGAAGAGAAGGATGCAGGATTTGACCGGGGTCTCAAGGAAAAGCCCGGATCCCTACTGGATTACTTGCATACCCAATGCGAGAGAGTGGCAAGGAGATGCTTTTGATTGATACCTGAGTTGCCTCTTTTCATGTATCTTACACTGCATGATTACCTCATCTATCAATTGGGCTGTAAGCTGAACTATCATCGATCGAAGGTGAGAGACCAGGGACAAACTATCCAAATGGATGGAGCAAGCCTTACAATTGAAGGAGATGATGAAGGAGAAACTTGTATTGTCTGAGGCTCAACTGAAAAAGATACCGGCACTAAAGAAGGTGATGGAGGATGCCTCAGGCTTCCATGATATTGTCCTTCAGAGGCAGTCAGTGATCAATTCACTCTGGTCACAGGAGGGGCAAAACATTGAAAAGAAACTTGAGCTCAGAGGGCAGGTTCAACAATTGGATCTAAGTTTACAGTATCATCAGCATAAGGTTAGGAGTTTCGAGTAGAAGTGGTGTGATTGAATGATATCTATCACAAGTCTTATCCGGAAGCTCAGGATCTGCACTTTGAATTAGGCAAGAGTTGCTTTCCCGGCCGAACGGCCGGGGTCAAGTGAGAGGCGTAGGTAGTAGCCGGCTTACTCCTTTTGTATTAATGTATGTGTAATAAATTAATTGTGCACAGTTAGTGCATATCTGTTATTACATTCCAACATTTATCTTGTAATAAATCCTGCTAATTTCTTGTCTTAATATCTTATTGTAACGCCCCGATCCCGATGGTACGGGGACGTTACTGCAACGTATATACGCAAGTCAGAAGTACCTCACGTATATACGCTAAGCATCAGTACAGGCAAGAATCAGAGTACGGAAGCAAGTGGTGCATTATACATTCCAACACATAGGTACAATTACAGAGTCATCACCAGAGGTGATCTAATATTACAATAATATTACATCACCTGATGGGCGCAAATGCAGAGAGTACAAGGAATATACAAGAGTAAACAGTATAAAAGGCACTCACGAGTTTACAAAAGGAAAACTCGAGAGGCACACAGGGGGCCTGGAAGGATGGAGCCCTGGACGGTCTACTGAAGATCCACGCTACCGCTGCGCTATTCTGATCAGCAACAGGGAGAATCCACACGCTCCAAGCTCCAAAAACCTGGACATGAGAATCCAGGGGAGTCAGATGAAACTCCCCAGGCGAGTGTAATGCAAAAGCCAGGTGGCGAGCCAGGATGAGCACAAGTGTGAATATAACCATGGATATCAAGTACAGGAGACAAGGGGGTTAGAACACAAATACAGCAGGTATGAACAGGTATAGCATAGTCATCATAAAACAGGAAATCCGATATAAAACCTTATTACGAGCAAAACCGATTGTACAAGCTTAGGTCACGGCTCCATGAGATTAGTACATCGAAGGAATAATCCAAACAAGGAAACCCTCATTTTATACCTTTATCTCATATCATCGTAATCCAAGCACATACAATCACAAGTCACAAAGGGTCATAACAAAAGTACATAACAGGCGTAACAGGAGTACATAACGGGAGTCATAAGAATCGTAACAGGAATCATAATGAGAATCCATAACAGGCATCATAACAGGAGTCCAATACAGGTGTCATAACGGGGAATCATAACAAGCATCCATAGTGTAACAAGATAAGAAGTAAGGTAGATCGGGCAACTCTAGTTATCTCCTAAACTAATATAAAATCGATATAAACCGAATAAAAACCGATTACGAGTAAATCCAATTGTACGGGCTTAGGTCATGACTCCATGAGGTTAGTACTTCGAAGGAATAATCCAAACAAGGAAACCCTCATCCATATACCTTTACCTCATGTTACCGTAACCTGAACACGTACAGCTCGAGTTACAAAACAATGCGGCGGAGACATATTAGAATTATTATTATGATTAGGCTGTCTAAGTTGTAGGCTTTAATATGCGTCCCATTACACATACTTCTACTTACAACTTATAGAGCAAGTTATCTGGAAACTGATAAAGTTCGATGCATCATGTTCTGGATGGGTCCCGTACATGCCCGGGACAACGGTTCAGGAGTATCCGGTGCTGAGCCGGAACGTACCGCTAGGTACCGGGACTTATGGTCGCCCGAACAGGAATAGAGTATCGCAGATCCCATAGAAATAGGTCTAGGGCGTGTGCATACCTGGCATGAATATCAGGAGTAGGGGTGCCAGCACACCCCACGGAATCCCTGGTGGCCGCCAGGTGATCCCTCAAGTATGTGGCCACGCGTGACTCGATAGTACCACCATGAACATGATTAATCAGGGCCCATCAGTTTCCCCCAAACCGGTGCAAGTTGTCTAATTATAATAGTATATCAAGTAAGCAGGACATGATCAGGAATGGGGATCATAACAGGAGTCATAACAGGAATCAGGTATAAACAAGAGATGGCCCTGCAGATTCAAGAGGTGGCCCCCACGGATTCAAGAGGTGGCCCCCACCGGGTATGGTGTGGCACTTTGTTCCATGTGGCACTTTGCTCTGAGGGGATGGATTCTAGAGGTGGCCCCCACAGATTCAAGAGGTGGCCCCCACCGTGTATGGTGTGGTACTTTGTTCTATGTGGCACTTAGTTCCATTCAGGACTTGACAGGAACAGGAAGTATAACAGGAGTTAGTAGCAAGTAGCAGTATGACAGGTGACAGGTGATAACATATTGGACAAGAGTGTGATAGATTGTATCTGGCAAGTGGTAGGGTAATAGTTAAATAAGATCAACAGAAGCTGAGCAACTGGAGGCACATGATCAATACAAGGTCAAAGGAAAGGGTCTATTGTCAATAAAGCGATCAAACATGGAAATCAGTCAAACTTAGTCGACTAGAGGAATCAGTAGTCGACTAGACAAGGAGTAAGTCGACTATAAAGGGGGACCAAGTCGACTTAGAGAAGTCCGCGTTTCAGAGAACCGCGTTTCAGAAAAGGGTTAGTCGACTAGACGCAAGGGGTAGTCGACTAGCATGCTGCGTTTCGCAAAACTGCGTCTCACGAAGTCGCGTTCCACAAGCCCGCGTCTTGCCACAAGTCTGCATCTCATGAATCCGCGTTTCACAAGCCCGCGTCTCACAAGAAAGAGTTAGTCAATAAGGGATGAAAGAGTAGGCCGCGTTTCATGGAAAGGGTGCGTCTCTCAAGGTCGCGTCTCACATGGTCGCGTCTCACAAGGCCGCGTTTCCAAGAGCAGCGTTTCCCAGAGCTGCGTTTCCAAGATTCGCGTCTCAGGAAGGTTAGTCGACTAGGAAGAATGATTAGTCGACTAATAGGGTGCGTTTTAGAATAACAAGGCTGTGTTTTAAGGAGTTAGTCGACTTATGATTTGGGCAAGTCGACTAATACTGGGAAACAGTGAGCAGTAACAGCTTTTTAAGAGTTATAGTTTGTTGATAAAAATACAAGTTCTTGGCGAGGAAAAGCACTCGCCGAAATAGGAAAATCAAGCGAGAACACCCGCATAGTCAATAAAATACGAAGGCAAGCGGATAGCGAGAATTACTCGCCTAACAAGATCTTTGCTGCGTCCAACGAAGGGAAGCTCGGTCCCAATCCAAAAGGAGGGCACCGACCCTAAGTTTTGCCGCCAGAGAAGAAACACGGCCCCAATCCATAAGGAGTGGCCGGTTCCAAGTTTGTCAACGGAGAAGAACGCGGCCAAAATCCCAAGGAGTGGCCGGTCTCACAAAGTGATGGAGAGAGGTTGAATGTGGTGTACTTGGTGAAGAAGTTATGGAGAAGATGAAGGTTGGGTAAACAAGGGAAGCAAGAGAAGGAGCTCTCTCTTGGTGGCTTCTCTGTTGGAGGCTGCAGGAAGCAAGGAAGAAGAAGAAGGAGAAGTAAAATGAAGAAAGAAAGAAGGAGAGGGGTATTTATAGGAGTTGGATTAAGAAGTGTGATGCAAATAAATAAAGGTGAGGGGTTTTTTGTAAAATTGAGGGATATGATATCACTTGGCCACTTGGCCGGTTGTAGTGATGGGGAAGGATTATAATATTAAGGAGGAAACTTTTGGAAGGGAAACATTAAATGAAGAGAGAGAAGAAAAGCATGTAATGATGTTTGCACATCATTAGAAACAAAGGAAATAAATGAGGAGCACTTGCGTTTCTTATTCACAAACGCAGCACACATCTAGCGTTTAGGCCAAAAAGGATTAAACGCAGGGATTAAAGCTGCGTTTGGGAAAGCCAAAAGCTGCGTTTTCAAAGAGGAGAGAGAAAGTCATGATAATTGATGGGATTTGATCTGAAGTGCATTAAATGCGGAACGGGGAGGATCTACACAATAAATGCAGAATCCTAGGTTGGTGAGATCTGCGTTTAGGAAGGAGAGAGAAAATGGGGAAAAGACAGAGTAGAATATATGGGACAATCTCCTCGGTATCTGGAAAATACCGGAAAAGCCTAAAATAAAGTAATCCGGAAAGTCTCCCAAAAATTCCAAAAATCATAATATTATAAAATGATTTTAGGTGAAATCGGTTTTCAAAGATTCAATCTCATTTTCAAGATAAAAATCATAAGGTAAACCGTCAATCTCGGTATACACCGGATTGGCCGGATTTTGATAAAATCTGATAAATCCCAGAAAATGTATTTAGATAGAAAATATGATTTTAAGAAACATTGCCTAAAGGAACTTTTAGAAATTCCCAAACGTTTGTAAGTTAAAAATCCGGGAATCGGTCAACGAAACTGGCCGACAACGGTTTTGAAGATTTTCAACTTAATCCAGGAAAATTTCAGAAATTCACATAAAATCCAGAATATTGGAAAATGATGTTTAAAACTGACATCGGTCAAATAGGAATACCAGAATGTCCAAACCGAGCAATACTCTGGGATCGGGCCTTCGGTTCAAAACTAAGGTTGACTCCGAATCACGAATCCAAATCCAAGACAAAACGATCATGTAAACATGCATAATACAAAATAAATACGGGAAGTAAATCGAAAAAAAATATGATCGAGAAATCTGAATACGCAACTAAGTACGTATTCTGGGAGCGGGGTGTTACAATCCATCCACCTTACAAAAAATTGCGTCCTCGCAATTTCGTTAAGGGGTAGTAGATTGAACACAAGGAGGACAAAGGTTGGAATAAAGGATTCATAAAACCAAAAACATGGTAAGATGAACACAGGAAGGACCATGATGGACAATGAGAACAGGATAAGGAGGAATATCTACGAAGGATTACCAAACTCAAAATACAAAAGGTCAGGGGGTTGCTGTCACAGTGACATCCTCAGGTTCCTGCTCCAGATACTGAGCCTCATACTCTGCTGCTGTCATCTGATACCTCTGCTGCCATGTTGTGAACTTGGCCTCTGCCATAGTCTGCTCTGGGTCTTGCTCCTCTCTGTGGGTGATCATACTGCTGGGGTGGAAATGGGGCTCTTCGGTCTATGGGTTCTGGGTTCCTTCTCAGTGGTGGAGCTGGAAGTGCCGGGGGTGCTGCTCGTGCTGGAATTGATGGTGGTATTGGGTAGGTCCTCTTGAATGGACAATCACCTATAGAGTGATCTCCAGATCCACATACCAAACATAGCCTATTAGCCCTTCGGCAATTGCGTTGGATGTGTCCAGGCTTTCGGCAGTATCCACATATCATCTGCTGAGGGGGAGGTTGGAATGGCCGCTTGATCATCGACCATGGGTTGCCCTAGCTGCATCTTCCTCATTTATCAACTGAAAGGGCCTCTTCACTGGCTTGTTCTGTACCTGTTCTCACTCTTCTTCTCCAGTCCCCTTTCTACTTCACAGGCAATGGAGAGAACCGAGAGTACGCCTTCAGCTGTTGAGGGATAAGGAACATCTGGACATCCATCTTCAGCCCTTGCTGAAATCTGCTCGCCCGCTTTTCTTCGTCTGACACCATGTAGGGTGCAAACCTGCTAATCCTCAAGAATTCAGCCGCATATTCATCCACTAACCGATTCCGTTGCTGTAGCCGGATGAATTGCTCTTCCATTTCCTTTTGAGCTGTTGCCGGGAAGAATCTCTCATAGAAACCCCTTGAGAATTGATCCCATGTGATGGGTTTCTCCAGTGTTGCTTCTTCTGCCAACCACCAAGTTTAGGCCACATCTCTTAGCTGTATCTTGGCCACTTCCACTTGGTTCTCATCAGGAACTCGGGCCGCCTTCAAAAGATCTGTTGTATCTATCAGCCACTGTTCTGCATCCAAGGGCTTCTCTGTACCTGAAAATACGGCCGGCTGTAATCTCCTGAAATCTGACACACTGCCTGGCTCTGTCCTCGGGGTGCAACCATCAGTCCCTGACGTAGAAGCTCCGTCTGCTGCTGTTGACTCTGCATCATTCTTGGAGTACCCTCATCATACCATCACTGTCTCTGTTGGGTCCATCTGTGAGCATTGGACCAGTGCGTGTTTTCCCCGTCTTTCCATATCTGAGTGTTGGAAGGGAATAGTAGAAGAAAGAAACTGGAAGGAAAAGATTGGAGATCTCAAGTTTCAAGAAATAGATCAGAAGGAAGAAATAGATAACTCTGCACTTGGAGTTTGGAACGTAAACAGGACTCATGCATTCCAGTTGCAAATTGCTTTACCATTAATTTGCCATATGGACGTACTGGGGAAGTAAGAGCCTAGGCTGACCTAGGCTCTGATACCAACCTGTAACGCCCCGATCCCGATGGTACGGGGACGTTACTGCAACGTATATACGCAAGTCAGAAGTACTTCACGTATATACGCTAAACATCAGTACAGGCAAGAATCAGAGTACGGAAGCAAGTGGTGCATATACATTCCAACACATAGGTACAATTACAGAGTCATCACCAGAGGTGATCTAATATTACAATATATTACATCACCTGATGGGCGCAAATGCGAGAGTACAAGGAATATACAAGAGTAAACAGTATAAAAGGCACTCACGAGTTTACAAAAGGAAAACTCGAGAGGCACACAGGGGGGCCTGGAAGGATGCGCCCTGGACGGTCTACTGAAGATCACGCTACCGCTGCGCTACTCTGATCAGCAACAGGGAGAATCCACACGCTCCAAGCTCCAAAAACCTGGACATGAGAATCCAGGGAGTCAGATGAAAACTCCCCAGGCGAGGTGTAATGCAAAAGCCAGGTGGCGAGCCAGGATGAGCACAAGTGTGAAATATAACCATGGATATCAAGTACAGGAGACAAGGGGGTTAGAACACAAATACAGCAGGTATGAACAGGTATAGCATAGTCATCATAAAATAGGAAATCCGATATAAAACCTTATTACGAGCAAAACGATTGTACAAGCTTAGGTCACGGCTCCATGAGATTAGTACATCGAAGGAATAATCCAAACAAGGAACCCTCATTTATATACCTTTATCTCATATCATCGTAATCCAAGCACATACAATCACAAGTCACAAAGTGGTCATAACAGAAGTACATAACAGGCGTAACAGGAGTACATAACGGGAGTCATAAGAATCGTAACAGGAATCATAATGAGAATCCATAACAGGCATCATAACAGGAGTCCAATACAGGTGTCATAACGGGGAATCATAACAAGCATCCATAGTGTAACAAGATAAGAGTAAGGTAGATCGGGCAACTCTAGTTATCTCCTAAACTAATATAAAATCGATAAAACCGAATAAACCGATTACGAGTAAATCCAATTGTACGGGCTTAGGTCATGACTCCATGAGGTTAGTACTTCGAAGGAATAATCCAAACAAGGAAACCCTCATCCATATACCTTTACCTCATGTTACCGTAACCTGAACACGTACAGCTCGAGTTACAAAACAATGCGGCGGAGACATATTAGAATTATTATTATGATTAGGCTGTCTAAGTTGTAGGCTTTAATATGCGTCCCATTACACATACTTCTACTTACAACTTATAGAGCAAGTTATCTGGAAACTGATAAAGTTCGATGCATCATGTTCTGGATGGGTCCCGTACATGCCCGGGACAACGGTTCAGGAGTATCCGGTGCTGAGCCGGAACGTACCGCTAGGTACCGGGACTTATGGTCGCCCGAACAGGAATAGAGTATCGCAGATCCCATAGAAATAGGTCTAGGGCGTGTGCATACCTGGCATGAATATCAGGAGTAGGGGTGCCAGCACACCCCACGGAATCCCTGGTGGCCGCCAGGTGATCCCTCAAGTATGTGGCCACGCGTGACTCGATAGTACCACCATGAACATGATTAATCAGGGCCCATCAGTTTCCCCCAAACCGGTGCAAGTTGTCTAATTATAATAGTATATCAAGTAAGCAGGACATGATCAGGAATGGGGATCATAACAGGAGTCATAACAGGAATCAGGTATAAACAAGAGATGGCCCTGCAGATTCAAGAGGTGGCCCCCACGGATTCAAGAGGTGGCCCCCACCGGGTATGGTATGGCACTTTGTTCCATGTGGCACTTTGCTCTGAGGGGATGGATTCTAGAGGTGGCCCCCACAGATTCAAGAGGTGGCCCCCACCGTGTATGGTGTGGCACTTTTTTCTATGTGGCACTTAGTTCCATTCAGGACTTGACAGGAACAGGAAGTATAACAGGAGTTAGTAGCAGTAGCAGTATAGTATGACAGGTGACAGGTGATAACATATTGGACAAGAGTGTGATAGATTGTATCTGGCAAGTGGTAGGGTAATAATTAAATAAGATCAACAGAAGCTGAGCAACTGGAGGCACATGATCAATACAAGGTCAAAGGAAAGGGTCTATTGTCAATAAAGCGATCAAACATGGAAATCAGTCAAACTTAGTCGACTAGAGGAATCAGTAGTCGACTAGACAAGGAGTAAGTCGACTATAAAGGGGGACCAAGTCGACTTAGAGAAGTCCGCGTTTCAGAGAACCGCGTTTCAGAAAAGGGTTAGTCGACTAGACGCAAGGGGTAGTCGACTAGCATGCTGCGTTTCGCAAAACTGCGTCTCACGAAGTCGCGTTCCACAAGCCCGCGTCTTGCCACAAGTCTGCGTCTCATGAATCCGCGTTTCACAAGCCCGCGTCTCACAAGAAAGAGTTAGTCAATAAGGGATGAAAGAGTAGGCCGCGTTTCATGGAAAGGGTGCGTCTCTCAAGGTCGCGTCTCACATGGTCGCGTCTCACAAGGCCGCGTTTCCAAGAGCCGCGTTTCCCAGAGCTGCGTTTCCAAGATTCGCGTCTCAGGAAGGTTAGTCGACTAGGAAGAATGATTAGTCGACTAATAGGGTGCGTTTTAGAATAACAAGGCTGTGTTTCAAGGAGTTAGTCGACTTATGATTTGGGCAAGTCGACTAATACTGGGAAACAGTGAGCAGTAACAGCTTTTTAAGAGTTATAGTTTGTTGATAAAAATACAAGTTCTTGGCGAGGAAAAGCACTCGCCAAAATAGGAAAATCAAGCGAGAACACCCGCATAGTCAATAAAATACGAAGGCAAGCGGATAGCGAGAATTACTCGCCTAACAAGATCTTTGCTGCGTCCAACGAAGGGAAGCTCGGTCCCAATCCAAAAGGAGGGCACCGACCCTAAGTTTTGCCGCCGGAGAAGAAACACGGCCCCAATCCATAAGAGTGCCCGGTTCCAAGTTTGTCAACGGAAAGAACGCGGCCAAAATCCCAAGGAGTGGCCGGTCTCACAAAGTGATGGAGAGAGGTTGAATGTGGTGTACTTGGTGAAGAAGTTATGGAGAAGATGAAGGTTGGGTAAACAAGGGAAGCAAGAGAAGGAGCTCTCTCTTGGTGGCTTCTCTGTTGGAGGCTGCAGGAAGCAAGGAAGAAGAAGAAGGAGAAGTAAAATGAAGAAAGAAAGAAGGAGAGGGGTATTTATAGGAGTTGGATTAAGAAGGTGATGCAAATAAATAAAGGTGAGGGGTTTTTTGTAAAATTGAGGGATATGATATCACTCTTGGCCACTTGCCGGTTGTAGTGATGGGGAAGGATTATAATATTAAGGAGGAAACTTTTGGAAGGGAAACATTAAATGAAGAGAGAGAAGAAAGCATGTAATGATGTTTGCACATCATTAGAAACAAAGGAAATAAATGAGGAGCACTTGCGTTTCTTATTCACAAACGCAGCACACATCTGGCGTTTAGGCCAAAAAGGATTAAACGCAGGGATTAAAGCTGCGTTTTGGGAAAGCCAAAAGCTGCGTTTTCAAAGAGGAGAGAGAAAGTCATGATAATTGATGGGATTTGATCTGAAGTGCATTAAATGCGGAACGGGGAGGATCTACACAATAAATGCAGAATCCCAGGTTGGTGAGATCTGCGTTTAGGAAGGAGAGAGAAAATGGGGAAAGACAGAGTAGAATATGGGACAATCTCCTCGGTATTTGGGAAAATACCGGAAAAGCCCAAAAATAAAGTAATCCGGAAAGTCTCCCAAAAATTTCCAAAAATCATAAATATTATAAAATGATTTTAGGTGAAATCGGTTTTCAAAGATTCAATCTCATTTTCAAGATAAAAATCATAAGGTAAACCGTCAATCTCGGTATACACCGGATTGGCCGGATTTTGATAAAATCTGATAAATCCCAGAAAATGTATTTAGATAGAAAATATGATTTTAAGAAACATTGCCTAAAGGCACTTTTAGAAATTCTCAACCGTTTGTAAGTTAAAAATCCGGGAATCGGTCAACGAAACTGGCCGACACCGGTTTTGAAGATTTTCAACTTAATCCAGGAAAATTCCAGAAATTCACATAAAATCCAGAATATTGGAAAATGATGTTTAAAACTGACATCGGTCAAATAGGAATACCAGAATGTCCAAACCGAGCAATACTCTGGATCGGGCCTTCGGTTCAAACTAAGGTTGACTCCGAATCCACGAATCCAAATCCAAGACAAAACGATCATGTAAACATGCATAATACAAAATAAATACGGGAAGTAAATCGAAAAAATACGATCGAGAAATCTGAATACGCAACTAAGTACGTATTCTGGGAGCGGGGTGTTTACAATCCATCCACCTTACAAAAAATTGCGTCCTCGCAATTTCGTTAAGGGGTAGATTGAACACAAGGAGGACAAAGGTTGGAATAAAGGATTCATAAAACCAAAACAGGGTTAAGATGAACACAGGAAGGACCATGATGGACAATGAGAACAGGATAAGGAGGAATATCTACGAAGGATTACCACTCAAAATACAAAAGGTCAGGGGGTTGCTGTCACAGTGACATCCTCAAGGTTCCTGCTCCAGATACTGAGCCTCATACTCTGCTGCTGCTTCATCTGATACCTCTGCTGCCATGTTGTGAACTTGGCCTCTGCCATAGTCTGCTCTGGGTCTTGCTCCTCTCTGTGGGTGATCATACTGCTGGGGTGGAAATGGGGCTCTTCGGTCTATGGGTTCTGGGTTCCTCTCAGTGTGAGCTGGAAGTGCCGGGGGTGCTGCTCGTGCTGGAATTGCTGGTGGTATTGGGTAGGTCCTCTTGAATGGACAATCACCTATAGAGTGATCTCCAGATCCACATACCAAACATAGCCTATTAGCCCTTCGGCAATTGCGTTGGATGTGTCCAGGCTTTCGGCAGTATCCACATATCATCTGCTGAGGGGGAGGTTGGAATGGCCGCTTGATCATCGGATGGATACTCCCACTAGTGTATTCTTGTTCTTCATTTTATTTTTCTTCCACTTTTTTTGAGGAGCTTGTGAATTCAAATGATTCTGATAGCCTCGAATTTGCCTTGCCCTTGCAAGTGCTTTTATTGCTTATGTTAATGGAATAGCCATTTCAAAATTAGTTTTAGCTTGTACCATTTTTTCATATTTAGAATGGGAATAGGGAAAATGTCATATGCCATAATCGCCTTCAAGTCAAGTTCAATCGTTCTAATGGATCAAAGGTCGCGCCAAAAGGGTAAGAAAGTAATTTAGTTTTTCCTTCTTTTCATTTCATATTAGAAACACTTTCAAAAACAGCTCTTTATTTACTCCTTTTTTTTTTTCTTTGAACTTAGTTTTTTAAACATCTTCAATCACCATCTTTTCCACTCTTCCATTTTCTCTAAATTAACATAGCTTTTTCCTTTTTTTTCTTTTAAAGAACAAAGAAGAACTTTTAACTAGTTTTAGAATCTTAAAAGAAACTTACTAAAAGCTTTTAACGCAGTCTATCCTTGTGGATCACGACCCCCATAGCCACTTGCTATAGCGGTAGAATTGAGGACCTTGTAATCTATTTCCAAATTCTTATTTTTGTGCCACAGGTATATCTCAATCAAATTTTGGGGGCCGCTACCTGGGAGAGACAATAAGTTTTTCTTTTAGTTTACTTAACGATTAAATTTTTTTCTTTCTATTTTTGTGTGCAGGGGCTGATTCAAAGGAAACGAGAGTTGCAAAAATACATAAGTGGCTCTAAGACTTTGCTCTAGAAAGCAGAGCCCAAACCCTCAATCTTGCCCTCTAATGGGACAACGGCTGTGTTATTGTGGTAAGTTAGTGGATTACTCACCCTTATTTCTTGCAGGTGGATGCATTGCAATGCTTAGATTTTTGCTACTGTTAGTTTTCTTATTTGCTCACCGTACACACATTTTTAACTCA
>JAVJIF010005384.1:0-220986 GCA_038442645.1 Agave tequilana
AAAGTCCAAAAATTTAAGTAGCTTGGAAAGCTTCCCAAAATTCTCAAAAATAATAAATATTATTTAAATTTTAGTGAAATCGATTTTTAGAAATTCAATCCCATTTTCAAAATAAAAATCCTGAATCAACAGTCAATACCGGTCTATACCGGGTCGGCCGGATTTTGATAAAATCTGAAAAATCTCAGAAAATTCCTAAAAGGAGAAAATATAATTCTAAGAAGAAATATGAAAGTGGAATCCAGAAATTTGATTCTAATTGTAAACTAAAATTCCTGAAATCAACCAGTGATACTGGCCGACACCAAATCCAGGGGAATTTTGATAAATTTAGAAAATTCTCAGAAAAAGTATTTAGATAGAAAATGTGATTTTAAGAAGTTATGAGAAAGCCGTTTTTAGAATTTCAAGTCTGTTTATAAATTAAAAATCCGATAATCGAACAGCGGTACTAGTCGACCCCGGTTTTGAAGATTTCTAATTTAATTCAGAAAAATTTCAGAAAATCATAAAAAATCTAAATATTGGAAAACGATATTGAAACTGAAATCGATCAAATCATGATGGCAAAAGACCAAATCGAGCAATACAGATCCAAGGCAAAATAATAATATAATTAATTCATAATACAAATAAATATAGGAAGTAAATCGAAAAATACGAATACGCAACTAAGTACGTATTCTGGGAGCGGGTGTTACAGGCTCCCTACCCGATCCCGCTCTTTTTTGAACCGAATCTCACAGGTATGTGGTACAGTGGATTGCACCCGTTCCGCCATCCAGATCCGAACCGAAACAAGCGCAAACGACTGACAGGAAACCGCCGCGAACAGTTAGGCAGTTTCTGTCTGAAACGAACCGTTGCAACAGTTCAGATCGAACCGTTGCAACGGTTTGGACGGGTACGGACGGATTTGCCCCTCCCAGAGCGCTATAAACAGCGCAAGTTCCTTCCTCTGCATTTTGAAGTGGAAATTCTACAACTCGGATTCCGAAGTGACTTCCAACGGGAAGTGAAAATTCTGCAACTTGGATTCTGAAGTGACTTCCAACAGATTCTGAAAATTCGTTCTGAAAAAAGGCTCAGAAAATTCAACAGATTCTTTAATAGAATTGTTGTCAGAATATGTGACTTCCAAAGAAGAATATTCTTCCGCCGCGAACAGTTGGGCGATTTCTGTCTGAAACGAACTGTTGCAACAATTCAGACCGAACCGTTGCAATGGTTTGGACGGGAACGGACAGATTTGCCCCTCCCGGAGCATTTTAAACAGCGCAAGTTCCTTCCTCTGCATTCTGAAGTGAAAATCTGCAACTCGGATTCCGAAGTGACTTCTAACAGATTCTGAAAATTCGTTCTGAAATAAGGTTCAGAAAATTCAATAGATTTTTTAATAGAACTGTTGTCTGAATCTGTGACTTCCAAAGAAGAATATTGTTCTATCTTCCTCCTTTCTCTAAAGTTGGTGTTCCTCCAAAGTAATGACAAAAATTCTACCTGAAATTTGTCTTGGTCCTACTGCTTTGATAATCCTGTGAAGGTACTGGTTAACTACGGTTCGATCGTACGGTGATTTGGTAGTGCTATCCAAATACCGTGAAGGAGTGTTGTATCTTGGGAGACCAGCGTCCAGTAACCCGTTAGCACCGTAGCGGGGACGTAATTATCTTAAGGAGATTCGCTATAAGCGTACCTCACTCCAAGTACTGTATAAGTGAATTAATTTTCTTTATACAGGGGTTATACTGATATTCAGAATATTGAGACTGATTTATACTAGCATAATTGGTGTTTAACTAAGGAGGGTAATTGAAAGGTGGTTCCGTAATTCTGAAGTGAGAATTCTGCAATTCGAATTTCGAAGTGACTTCCAACGGGAAGTGAAAATTCTGCAACTCGGATTCCGAAGTGACTTCCAACAGATTCTGAAAATTTGTTCTGAAAGAAGGCTCAAAAAATTCAACAGATTCTTTAATAGAATTGTTGTTTGAATCTATGACTTTCAAAGAAGAATATTCTTCCGCCGCGAACAGTTGGGCGATTTCCGTCTGAAACGAACCGTTGCAACGGTTCAGACCGAACCGTTGCAACGGTTTGGACGGGAACGGACAGATTTGCTCCTCCCGGAGCGCTATAAACAGCGCAAGTTCCTTCCCCTGCATTCTGAAGTGAAAATTCTGTAACTCAGATTCCAAAGTGACTTCCAACAGATTCTAAAATTCATTCTGAAATAAGGCTCAGAAAATTCAACAGATTCTTTAATAGAATTGTTTTCTGAATCTGTGACTTCTAAAGAAAAATATTTTTCTATCTTCGGTGTTCCTCCAAAGTAATGACAAAAATTCTACTTGAAATTTGTCTTGGTCCTGCTGCTTTGATAATCCTGTGAAGGTACTGGTTAACTACGGTTTGACCGTACGGTGATTTGGTAGTGCTATCCAAATACCGTGAAGGAGTGTTGTATCTTGGGAGACCAGCGTCCAGTAACCCGTTAGCACCGTAGCGGGGGACGTAATTGTCTTAAGAAGATTCACTATAAGCGTACCTCACTTCAAGTACTGTATAAGTGAATTAATTTTCTTTATACAGGGGTTATACTGATATTCAGTATATTAAGACTGACTTATACTAGTCTAATTGGTGTTTAATTAAGGAAGGTAATTGAAAGGTGATTCTGTAATTCTGAAGTGGGAATTCTGCAACTCGGATTCTGAAGTGATTTCCAACGGGAAGTGAAAATTCTGCAACTAGGATTCCGAAGTGACTTCCAACAGATTCTGAAAATTCATTCTGAAAGAAGGCTCAGAAAATTCAACAGATTCTTTAATAGAATTGTTGTCTGAATCTGTGACTTCCAAAGAAGAATATTCTTCGCCGCGAACAGTTGGGTGATTTCTGTCTGAAACGAACCGTTGCACAACGGTTCAGCAGACCGAACCGTTGCAACAGTTTGGACGGGAACGGACAGATTTGCCCCTCCCGGAGCGCTCTGAACAGCGCAAGTTCCTTCCTCTGCATTCTGAAGTTAAAATTCTGCAACTCAGATTCCGAAGTGACTTCCCAACAGATTCTGAAAATTCGTTCTGAAATAAGGCTCAGAAAATTCAACAATTCTTTAATAGAATTATTGTCTAAATCTGTGACTCCAAAGAAAAATATTCTTCTATCTTCCTCCTTTCTCTACAGTGGGTGTTTCTCCAAAGTAATGACAAAAATTCTACCTGAATTTGTCTTGGTCCTGTTGCTTTGATAATCCTTTGAAGGTACTGGTTAACTACGGTTCGCCCGTACGGTGATTTGGTAGTGCTATCCAAATACCGTGAAGGACTGTTGTATCTTGGGAGACCAGCGTCCAGTAACCCGTTAGCACCGTAGCGGAGGACGTAATTGTCTTAAGGAGATTCGCTATAAGCGTACCTCACTCTAAGTACTGTATAAGTGAATTAATTTTCTTTATACAGGGTTATACTGATATTCAGTATATTGAGACTGACTTATACCAGTCTAATTGGTGTTTAACGAAGGAAGGTAATTGAAAGGTGATTATGTAATTAAGGAACGTTCTATTGAACGGAAAATCTCCCACCTGATATTCACCGACTTGACCAATTAGATCGATGATATTGATTAGTTGTCAGATTGATCCTAGAAAATAACAATCTTAAGATAATTACTATTGAAGTTACTTCTGTTCTGCTTGAAAATTGCAGAAAATGTCTGAGACTAATCAAGACAGCTCAAGTAAGGCATCAAACATGCAGATCCAAACTTTGATGTCTGCTCCACTTCCTAACCCGAAGCCAGAGAAGTCAGGAAAATTTGATGGCACAGAATTCAAGAGGTGGCAACAGAAGATGCTCTTTTACTCGAACTACTCTGTATTTGCTAAATTCTTGCACGAGGATCAACCAGAACCCGAGCGGATTGGGACTCAGTCCTTGCAGTTGATGCATGAACTCAAGGTGAATTCCTTTGTCAAACTATATTTTGAATGGACTTGATGACTCTCTTTACAATGTCTACAGTCCAATCACAACGGCAAAGAAGTTATGAGCCAGTCTTGATAAGAAGTATAAGACTGAGGATGTCGGTACCAAGAAGTTCGTCGTAGGACGATTTCTGGAGTAAAAGATGGTGGACAACAAGACTGTAATCAGTCAGGTGCAAGAGTTTCACTTATCTTGCACGAGATAGAGGTTGAAGTATGAATTTACCTGAAACTTTTCAGGTTGCTACTATTGTAGAGAAACTCCTACCTACATGAAGAGATTTCAAGAACTACCTGAAGCACAAGCGCAATGAGCTGAAGTTAGAAGATCTCATTGTGAGGTTCGAATTAAGGAGGACAACCGAAAGTCCGAGAAAAGGAGCAGTAAGAACTCCTATAAAGTCAAGGCCAATGTGATCGAAGACTCAAAAGGAAAGCGTCTACTTCCAAAAGTTTAAAGTGGAAGAAGATTGCCCGAGGGTACAATGGCAAGATCCAAGAAGGCAAGATCATGGCGTTTCAAGGGAACTTACTACATCTGCAACAAAAAGGGGCATAAGGCGAATGAATATTGAAGCCGTCTCAAAAAGAATAAGAAGAACCATCCACGGGCCAACCTGACAGACCATGCGTCGTCAAGCCTTCAGCTGTGGTGTCAGAAGTGAATCTGACGACCAACAATAAGGATTGGTGGGTAGACACTGGGGTTACTCGGCACATCTGCTCTGAGAAATTATTATTCTCTGAATATCAAAACTAGAGTAAGATGAGCAACTCTTCATGGAAAACTCAACCGTCTCCAAGGTTGAGGGAAAAAAGAAAGGTCAATCCTGAAGTAGACATCTAGGAAAGAGCTTACTCTGATATGTGCTACATATTCCAGATATCCGCAAGAATCTGATCTCTGATCAATACTTAGTAATAAAGGATTTAAAATGGTTTTTGAAATCAGATAAATTTGTACTTACTAAGGGTAGGATGTATGAGGGAAAGGGTTATCTTGTTGATGGACTTTTAAAGCCAATGTTGCAGTGTTGGACAAAAACTCTGTGTATTTATACCCTAAGCTTATAAATAAGAAAAGTCTTCTGTTTATTTGCTTGAATTTCCTATTTTATAGCAAGCTAAATTAGGGCATGTAAATTACAAGTCTTTAAAAAACTTGTCTAATTTAGGATACATTCCTAAACTCAACTTGGAAGAAATTCGCAAGTGTGAGATTTGTGTTGAGGCTAAGTTCGGCAAAAAATTTATTTCACTCAATTGATCGAATACAGAACCTTAGGGTTAATTCATAGCGATCTGTGTGACTTGAAGTTTATGCCAACTAGAGGCGGAAAAAAGTATTTTATTACTTTTATTGATGACTGTACAAGACTGTTATGTGTACCTTCTAAACAGTAAGGATGAGGCAATGAATATGTTTATAACATATAAAGCCGAAGTTGAGAATCAACTCACAAGAATATCAGGATTCTAAAGTCCGATCGAGACGGAGAATATGAATCAAATGATTTTAGTAAGTTATGTGCTAAATTTGGTATAATCCATCAAACTATAGCACCATATACTCCTCAGCAAAATGGAATTGCTGAACGGAAGAATAGAACTTTGAAGGAGATGGTCAATTCCATGCTCATAAGTTCTGAAGGTCCGCAGAACTTGTGGGGGAAGCTCTGTTAACTGCAAATTATATTCTAAACAGAGTATCCCACAAAAAACTTGGTCTATATACCATTTGAGTGATGGCATGGAAGGATACCTTCCTATCATTACCTCAAAATGTGGGGGTGCCTTGCAAAGGTACTAGCACCATTACCTAAAAAGACTAAGTTGGGAGCAAGACCTATAGACTGCATATTCATAGGCTATGCCTTGTATAGTAGTGCCTACAGATTTATGGTTCATAAATAAATACCAGATATTCATGTAAATATGATTGTCGAATCTAAAGATGTTGTATTCTTTGAAGACATTTTTCCATCAAACGGGAAACAGATAAGACTTCTAGGAAAAGAACACATGAGATGGCGTTCAGGAAAAAAATCCCGAGGAACCGATTGTTAATGCAGAAATTAAACTAAGAAGAAGTCAGATATCTCGAACCTCAATATCTTTTGGTCCAGATTTTATAGCATACGCTATTGAAAGCGAGTCTCAAACATTTAAAGAGGTTATGTCTACCCCAGAAGCACAAATGTGAAAAAAAAAACTATAGATAGAGAAATAGAATTCATATTAAGTAATCATACTTGGGAATTGACAAACTTGCCTCCTGGTAGTAAACCAATTGGGTATAAGTGGATTTTTTAAAGAAAATTAAAACCCATGGATCTATCGATAAGTACAAGGTTAGATTAGTAGTAAGGGCTATCAACAAAGGAAGGACTTGACTACTTCGATACTTATTCACAGTAATAAGAATAACCTCCATTCGGATGTTGATTGCAATTGCAGTATTGCATAACTTAGATATCCATCAAATGGATGTCAAGACTGCATTCTTAAACGATGAATTAAATGAAGAAATATATAGAAGCAACTTGAAAAATTTATAGTCAAGGGCCTAGAACACAAAGTGTGTAAATTGTAAAATTCTTATACGGTCTAAAACAGGCTCCAAATAATGGCATGAGAAATTCGATAGTGTCATGATCAAAGATGGATTCACTATCAATAAATGTGATAAGTGTGTTTACACTAAAACAGTTAAAAATGCATGTATTATTGTTTGTCTTTATGTAGACGACATGTTGATACTTAGGACTAATATTGAAATTATTAAGTCCACTAAAAGAATATTATCCAACAGTTTTGACACGAAGGATCTGGGGGTTGCTGATGTAATTTTAGAAATTAAAATCACCAGAACACCAGATGGAATCATCTATCTCAATCTCACTACGTGGATAAGATGATAGAAAGATTCGATGATCATGGGATAAAGAAAAATACAAATCCTTTTCTCCCACAACATCTACCTTCGTAAGAATATATGAACTGGAGTACGCCAGTTGGAGTATTCTCAGATTATCAGAAGTTTAATGTATTTAATGAATTGCACTAGAGCGATATTGCTTACGATGTAAGCAAGTTAAGCAGATACACTAGTAACCCTAGTGTGATCATTGGACTGCTCTACTACGAGTATTAGGTTACGTATCACATACCAAGAAATATGCCTTGAGATATGGACAGTATCCACCTGTACTTGAAGGATACAGTGATGCTAATTGGATTGAAGATTCTGAGAAATTAAAATTAACTAGCGGATACGTTTTACTCTAGGAGGAGCAGCGGTATCTTGAAAATCTTCCAAACAAACATATATTAGCCGTTCCACTATGGAATCGAAATTCATAGCCTTAGATAAGGCCGGAGAAGAAGCAGAATGGCTTCGACAATTTTTAGAAGATATACCATTATGGCAAAAGTCATTGCCTACTATATGAATACACTGCGATAATCAAGCAGCTATATCTAGGGTACAAAATTTTATATATAACGGTAAGTCTAAACTATTCGTCATAGACATAATATCGTTAAGCAGTTGCTCTCAAATGGAATTATCTATATTGACTTTATCTCATCAAAAGATAATATAGCGGATCCGCTTACCAAAGGTTTAAGTGGAGAGCGTATAAACTGTGCATCGAGGGGAATGTGTCTAAAAGTCTAACCTTATAGAGTCAGCTTAATGGAAACCTTACTTAGCGACTGGAGATCCCACAGACTAAGTTCAAGAGGAAAAACTAGTTATAATTGACTCAGTAAGTAAGCACTTAGGAGCTTGACTCCAATCTATTCTAAGGTGCACACAAAGTGCTTTCTACAAAGTGGATGAAGGATAAGCTTAATGCTTTTAATGATACCTATATCTTGTTATTAAACAAGTGAAGTAGAGTAGACTACTCTTAATAAGACATCACCTATGTGAATGTAACGCCCCGATCCTAAAGATACGGAGACGTTATGGCAACGTACATACGCGAGTGAAAACACGCTCACGCGTACGTTAAGCCTCAGTACAGTACATAACCTCCATATAGACATGGGTCCCAGCATGAAATAAGTACAAGAATACCTGCAGAAATAGGTCAGCGATCATAATAGATATGAAAAATAGGGACAAATAAGATAACAGAAATAAATGCCCAGGATACCTATAAATAGGCCAGATGAGGAATCTCCTATGTCACGCCAAGGCACTCTCTGCTACTCCGAGGACTCGGATCTCCAATCTGGGCACGCAAACCCAGGGTCGTCAGAAAGCGACCTAGTGAGTGGTAAAATGAAGGAGGCAGTAATATATACATAATAATACAAACACGATACTAATATATAATACATGATGTGGTACAAGTGATATTATATCATAAGCATATAGGAAGCAGTGGAAATATATAACATGTCATCTTTTGGTACCATCACTACCTAGCCGGTTATAGTCATGATTCTAATCATATCGAGTTTATATAATAAATAATGTTATTTAGCGGTGAAGTAAAAGCAGTGAACATGGTAGTGATGTAAATGAACATGCAGATAGGCATATGCAATATGAACATGTTACTGTGTTGTGTCTAAATAGCATATAAGCAATGCAAAGCAGAATATATGTGATGCAAGGTGTACATGTGCATGAGTAGTATGCCACCATAGGTATCAGGTAGTGTAACAAAGTCTACAGGTAACATGATAGCGGATACAATAACATGAACAGGAACAGTAACAGGTAAGCAAGATCACAGTGAACATGAAAGCAGACAAAATAACAGGAACAGTAACAAGTTAGTATACATGTATCAGGCAAGTCATGTGATTGACACAATAGTAGAAATCAGTACCACCTGATATTTTAATCAATCTCTTCCAGTGTCCCATACCACTGGCAGTTCATACTGGAGCCCGCACTCCAGTCGAACCCATCCGGACATGGCCTACGGGTACCATTATCCAAACGAGAGAGTGACCAAATAACAAGTGTTCCCAACGTCACTATTGTGTATACTGTTTTATTATGTTAATTGGAAACCCATGGTCGAGGAGTTCTTATCGGGTGGATGTATCCCGTGCATACCGGGATCACGGCCTTAAACGGACCCCTGGCTGCTAAGACCAGGGCCCTCCGCTAAGAGGGGAGCACGAATCAAGTAACGGGAGCTCATGGAGCTAGTGGTAGGTAGCACTACCATCCCCTGCAGTGAGATTAACAATATGGATCCAGTACATCACCCGATAAGATCTAATCAACCGTCAAGTCTCCCCCATACCCAAGTTATCATTATTATCTGATATGTCAAGTATACAGTGTGACAAGAACAAATAACAGTACATGATACAGGTAACATGATAACTGGACCAGAGCTCTGTTGATAGCGTAGAACAATATAACGGGAATCGGGAACAATATAACAGGAATCATATAACGGGAAACGGGAACAGTAGATGTGGAATTCCACATATCGCATATCAACAGCTCTCATGTCCAGTAACGGGAATATCCATATCAGTAACAGGAAACAATCAAATACGGTAACATGGAACAATAATACATGTACATCAATCATATAACAAAAATACAGTAACATGGAACAATAATACATGTAAGATGAACGGTGATCCATATGACAAGAGTACAGAAACTATACATGCATGTGTAACAGTGTATGTGAACCTGAGATGTGTGTCGAGCATCCATGTAACTATGAGAATAATAATGCGAAATGCAGTATGCCATGCAGTGGGATATCCGTGTATCAGTGGAGCATAGATGTGTAGCCATAATCCGTGTAACATATTTACGTAGCACTAGTACATGTAATAACAGTAGTCCGTGTGTTCATGTCATACCATGCCCTGTGAATTACGGTAACGGTGTCTAGCATGCATGTCTAGTGACAGTGTAGTGTCATAGCGTCTCGGTGGATCAGTATACATGTAATGAACTGTGATACAATACATGTCATAATGGTGTCCAAGGATATGGTGAACTAGTGGCCCGAATGTTAGTGTTACATGAACATAACCCTAATAGACATCTAGTGTCACACTCAACGTCTTTTACTGTTTATTAACAGTGTTTTAATATTGTTGACCAATTAGGAAAATATGACCAATAGGGTTTACCGGTAATCATGTATTATTTCAATAAAGCAACCAAGGTCAATTAATATACTAAAAAGACAATTTATAAACTAAAAACACTCACTAACTAGCCATAGAAAGGTAGCTCTCTTTCCCACGATCGCAACGGATCCAGAATCGCCCGAATCGGAGTCCGGGATGCTCCAGTTATCGCCCGGATACTAATTCATAACAAATAAAATTAAATATGTAAATAAAAATAATAAATGCAATTTCTGAATTGTATAAGGGGGTTTTCTGTAAATTTATCTTTATTGGGTTCGGTGCGGGTTTGGCTCTTACGGGTCGGATCCAGATCCACAACCCAAACCCGTTTAACTTAAATTAACGGGTCATGGGTTAACGGGTTATAGGGTAGCAAGAAGTGGGTTTTTTTTTTTAATAATCTAAAACGGTGAGAAAATCAGTTGTGACACTGAAACGAGTATCGTCAGTTTTCAGATTGGTCAATCTTACGTAGTTTATATCGTATATCACGGTGACACGTATACTGATAGCGGAGGGTTACAGTGAATATAGAGTTGGATCGGTTCTTTGAAAATTTCTATGGAGGCTGTTATTCCCTAAAGATATTCTCTAAAACTAAAATGTCCAGGGCCAAAATGGACACAACCGAGAACGAAAGTTGATTTGGAAAGTTACTGTGTGAAGCTTAACGACTAACAGTTCAAGACTTAGTTCACTGATTAGCCAGTAAGTCCGATAACGCTTTCGCTATGGAAGGTTCAAGACCTAGTTCACCTTCCTGATGTAGTTTCTTTTCTGAAGTACCTTTCACTATTGAGTCAGTCTCTTTGTGTGTCATTCCTTTAATCTCTATTCATTGTAGGGGATTGTTGGCAAATATGAAGAATTAAATGTGGATCTTTGAGTTAAATTACGACGAGATCCGTTGATAGAATCAATTGGATAATGGTTGGAGTATGTTCCTCCTTCCATTGGGGATGAACGTGGTATATTCACATGTTTAATTTCGACTTCGAATGAATGAGATATTCAAGTCTAAGTTTGCCTGATTCAAAAGTCAAAAGGGGATTAAAGGTAGCTAAAAGTATTTAGTCTCACATTGGCCATGGAATGAAAGTTTGAAGTGTTTAAATAGAGAAAAATAGGAACAAAGGGTTTGCCCTTTGGATACTTGGAGTTTTCGCACGCGATTAGGGGAAAACCATGCCCGCGCGCGGCCTCAGCCGCCATCGGCGGCCGGCCGACCGACACCGGCGCGGGCGTGGGCTCGGGCTCGGGTTCGGGTCCCTACCCAGTCCGGTTCTTTTTCAACCGGGTCTCAGGGTATGGGTTACAGCTAAGGGTGCCACCGATACGGATTATTTGCGGATATCCGCATCCGAATCCGCCTCCAATCTGGATACGGATATCATTTTTTCACATCCGTCAATATTCATATTCATATCCGTATCCGAAAGGTAGGTGCGGATACGGTTATGGTAAAAAGTAATATCTTATTCGTATCCGATCCGATATCCGAATGTTGTGTGCTTCATAACGATATCGGTACGGAGGACGCGTAATCTATTGTTATAGAAGTCGAATGACAATGAATGATGAATGTATTGATATGTATACAATAATATCATAGTATGTATCACATTTAATATTATAGTAGATGAGATAAAAAATAATATAAGTATTTCTGTTTAATTTATCTTTAATCATATCCATCTTTTACATATCTGATTAGTATCCGCATCCGATCCGCTAATATTCGATTTATATGTGATATCCGATTTTAGCGGATACGGATATCATTTTTTTCACATCCGTCAATATCCGTATCCGTATCCGTATCCGAAGGTTGAGTGCGAATATGATATGGTAGAGGTAATATCCGATCCGTATCCGATCCGATGGCACCCCTAGTTACAGCGGATCGCACCCGCTCCGCCATCCAGATCCGAACCGAAATAGCGCAACGGCTGACAGGAAACCGCCCGGAACGGTTGGGCGGTTTTTGTCTGAAACGAACGTTGCAACGGTTTTAGACCGAACCGTTGCAACCGTTCGGACGGGAACGGACGGATTTGCCCCTCCCAGAGCGCTATAAACAGCGCAAGTTCCTTCCTTTGCATTCTGAAGTGGGAATTCTACAACTCGGATTCCGAAGTGACTTCCAACAGGAAGTGAAAATTCTGCAACTCGGATTCCGAAGTGACTTCTAACAGATTTCTGAAAATTCGTTCTGAAAGAAGGCTCAGAAAATTCAATAGATTCTTTAATAGAATTGTTGTTTGAATCTGTGACTTTCAAAGAAGAATATTTTTCCGCCGCGAACAGTTGGGCGGTTTCTGTCTGAACCGAACCGTTGCAACGGTTCAGACCGAACAGACAGATTTGCCCCTCCCGGAGCGCTATAAACAGCGCAAGTTCCTTCCTCTGCATTCTGAAGTGAAAATTCTGCAACTCGGATTCCGAAGTGACTTCCAACAGATTCTGAAATTCGTTCTGAATAAGGCTCAGAAAATTAAACAGATTCTTTAATAGAATTGTTATCTGAATCTGTGACTTTCAAAGCAGAATATTCTTCTATCTTCCTCATTTCTCAACAGTGGGTGTCCTCCAAAGTAATGACAAAAATTCTACCTGAAATTTGTCTTTGTCCTTCTGCTTTGATAATCCTGTGAAGGTACTGGTAACTACGGTTCGACCGTACGGTGATTTGGTGGTATAGTCTATCCAAATACCGTGAAGGAGTGTTGTATCTTAGGAGACCAGCGTCCAGTAACTCGTTAGCACCGTAGCGGGGGACGTAATTGTCTTAAGGAGATTCGCTATAAGCGTATCTCACTCCAAGTATTGATAAGTGAATTAATTTTCTTTATACAGGGGTTATACTGATATTCAGTATATTGAGACTGACTTATACCAGTCTAATTGGTGTTTAACTAAGGAAGGTAATTGAAAGGTGGTTCTGTAATTAAGGAATGTTCTATTGAACGGAAAACCTCCCCACCTGATATTTACCGACCTGATCAATTAGATGGTGATATTGATTAGTTGTCAGATTGATCCTAGAAACTAACACTCCTCATCTTTGATCTCTCTTCGGAGGTTTCTTTCATAGCACTTTTTGCTGCACCAAATGCGAGTGCAGCCACACTACTCACAGTGTTAATCTTTGACCTCTTGCATGTTTTTATTGTTTTTACTAATTTGAAAGAATTTTTGGTGGATGCTTGGATGAGCTTCAGGAGATGTTGTGGAAAAGCATGAGCAGTGTGTGATGGCTACAGCCTTGTGGGCTTCTAATTTTTTCTGGCCGTCCAATATTTTGACCTTTATTTTTGATGTTGACTCTCATGAGAGGATGGACACTCATTTGGCGCATGTATCATTAGCTGTTAAAATTTAAAAGGTGTTAAAAAGGGGAAAAAGAAATTCATCACCCAGCCAATAGTGATGTGGGCCCATGAGATCTTGGGCCCGTCCAATGGACTCATTTGGGCCTGCAATTCGCCAACTATCGGGTCGAAAATGGAAAGGCCCGTGTAACTATTGGCGATAACCGAAGAGAATGGACCGGCAGATTTCATGGCTTTTGAGGAGCTTGAAAGGTTGCACGCTCGAGTTTCACGGTAAGAGCATGCTTGTCTAGGCTCATGATTTTCTCGAGGAAAAACTGAAAAGTTAGCCTCTGACCCCTATCTCGCCAAAGCACTCAGGCATGCACAAAAAATAAAGGAAAAGGAGGAGGACAAGGAAATTAAAAGAGAAAAGAGAAAAAAATGAGAGAAGGGAGCGAGAAAATGTTGATTAGATTCCTAAAAAAACTAAAATATGCGAATATGTCGAAGAAGACTTGATGGGTACAGCTTAACCGGCAAGTCACATCCTACTTCGTTGTGGATCTAAATCTTTTCTAGCTGCAGTGAGCAAGAGGATTTTCAAACTAAATTTGCAGAGAGCACGCTAAGGTAGCGTATTGCGCCGCGTCATGATTTCACAATACTTGGGCTCACAACATTTAACAAGATCTGTGGGCTCAGGCCTTGGGCCGAAAAGTCAGTTATGGAATGGCCCATTGACATATTTTGGCATGTTGCTTGATTCTATGCTCTGCATTGGAGCACACACACCCCATAAATATGGGCATGTGGATTTATTCCAAAAATCTAAGGAGAGATGATTCTCCAAATCTAGTCAACCCTAGGTTTACAATCTAGAGGTGAAACTTTGACTTCTAGTTACTGGCCATTTTCATTTTAAAGGCGTGTTTGATTGTAAGGAAGTGGGCGGAAGTAAGGAAATGAGGAAGTATAATTGCTCACTTCCCTATCTATCCAAACACCGAAAAAGAAAAATGAGAAAACCTCTTTTCCTTTTCTCTTTTCCCTTTTACACAATCACTTTCTCATTTTCAGGGTGCTACCGTTAATTTTGTGGTGATATAAATCTCATTTGTAATAAGTTGTAACTTGAAACAGTTAATTTTGTGCTCATGTAAATCTCACTTGCATTCTAATTACAATCTAATTTTTATTTTTTTAATTTATTTTTATTTTAATATTATTTGGCGGTAACTTTTCTACTTTCAATTTCCATTGCCATCTAAAAATGCAGAAAAAGCATAACATTTTTCAAATCACACTTCCCAACAACATCCAAACACTGAAAAACTCACTCCAACTCAAGTTTCAAAAGAAACTATTACTATTTCCTCATTTTCGTTACTTTCTAACTTTCACCCCTAACCAAACAGGTCTAAGCAAACACGCTCACAAGACAAGAGAGTTATGAACTTGAATTAACTAAAAGTCATTGAAGAAATATTGCCTTCGGGCATGAGACGGAAACTTTGAAACGATAGAATGAGCCAAATATATATTGGTCTTTAACAAAAGTTTTTATTGGGAATGCTCTACGAGACCTAATTGTATCATTATAATTTGCAACAAATCAGACGACTAATAAATACTATCATCTTACAATAAGATCGCACACATTGATCATTGCTAATATTTTATAATCATATATGATGACATCAGCATTGATGAATGACACATGAACACGCTTCCTGCTGGCTAATAATATTATATATGGAATAATGCTCTTCGTGTCGTGTCTATGGGAAAAAATTTGCTCACCGTGTCACCGTGCAGCCGTTGATCCGATAGACTAAGATGGGCGAAACTCAGTGGCCCGCTCTGACTGAATGATGTCAGGCCGCGGTTAAACGAATGAAGCGGTGAGCAAAATGGACCTAATATAATAGGGAGACGGGGACCCACTCGTCAGTGACTAAGGAGACAAACACTTAGTTTTTTCAACCTCAATGGGCTGAAAATTTTCCAACTGCCCGGCCCAATGAGCTTGGGCCACGCAGATGAGGACCCCGCAGAAAAGTAA
This sequence comes from Agave tequilana, assembly GCA_038442645.1. NCBI lineage: Eukaryota > Viridiplantae > Streptophyta > Magnoliopsida > Asparagales > Asparagaceae > Agave > Agave tequilana. Next base: position 15,500 of record JAVJIF010005384.1, read on the forward strand.
CCTTATGCACATGAAAAAAAGAGAGAGAGAGAGTTTTTGGCTTTACAGGGAAAAAAAAAATGTTGTCGTGTATAGTAAATAGCAAAAGAGGCAAGGGGTTGAGTGAAAATCGACAGGACCAAAAGGTGTGGGCCCCATTTCCTTTGAAGTTGACGATAGCAGCAGCAAGCTTCACTTTTACCAAAAGGTCGCACCCCAGTCACGTGCGCCCACTCCCATCGCCGACGCATTATCACGTGGAGCTTCCCCCACTCCTCTCTATGCTGACCCCCGCATACACTTTCTACACATTCCCCTGCTAAAAACTAATGGCCAATCTTAGTAAAGAAAATAAAATATAAATTATAAGAAAATTCATAACTTTCTTCCTTGTGGAATATTAGATAGATGTCATGTGAACAAACTGTGCGTCTCCACACTCTTGAACAACAAGAAAAATCTGAAGGTTTTACACATGTCATGTTTAACTATTAATATTTTAAAATAATTTAAATAAATTATGTTAGAGAAAAGAGGGTAATATTTATATAAAGATGATCTTAGCATTTTTTAACATAATCCGTTATAATTATTAAGAGTAATGCGAAACTAATTACAAATACTTGACATATCTAACTACTGGAGAGTGAAAATGTGAGCGACCAGTAATTTACAACAGAAACATAAGATTCACATATCTATTTTTTTACGGTTAGATATTATAACTATGCTTTTATAGTTCAAAGTCAAACCGTTTTATCTGTTTCTATAGTTAGCCTAAAAACTCCATTTTAAAAAAGAAAAAGAAAATTTATTTTTAAGAAAAAAGAAAAACACAAAAAAAATTTGAAGAAAATTGACCGGCATAGAATTCTCTATGGGAGCGACGGCATAAGAAAATTGGCCGCTATTATTCTCATTCATTAAAGCCGCCGTACGAACTGAAGCGCTACGTCATCATCTCCTCTTTTCCCCATCCCTCAGAGTCCAAGTACCATTTCGCGCACCCACTTTCGACACCAAGAAAGATCATTCATTGGGGCCCCACAAGAGATAAGACCCCCACCTCCGTGACTTTGACCCAATCAGTTTGCCTTTTAGCATGTTAGCCCACTAGATATCTTACTTCATTTTTAGCACCTATACATTCATTATTTACGTTAAAAATTCTCAGTATTTTTACTAGACCAAACTGGAATTTGCCACACACGTGCAGTTCATTTAATTAAGTTTTAGTTTTATCACTTTTTGCGTAAAAATAAAATGAGAATGTAGCTAATTTGAGGGTTTTCTGATATGCTGAAACAATTATAATCTATAGGTGAATCTCATCTCATGCTAGATAAAGAATTTAAAGACTATAATTCTGTGAGAAATATACCGATAATGTCGTTAAATTATACAAGAAAATTAGCAATAAAATCGGATCCAACTTTCTCACATTTATCACACGCGTGCATATCCTACGAGATCATAGATTTAATGTGATGATATGAAGAGCCGAAGCCTTTCTTTAAGTTTAAAAACTTATACAATAAATAATTTAATAATCAATATAGGCGTATAATTCTCATAAATTTCAGGAATATAAAAGAATTTTTTAAACTAGCCAATCAAGTTTCTGATAACTGAACTAATCTGATTAACTCCTACAAATAAAAGAATAAAGACATAGAAAAAAAGTATATGTAAATATCTGATTTCATACAGATAAATGTGCAAGAAACCCATCGGTCATTAACCCTCATCTCTCTTCCACTGAACTACCACTTCACACTTGATCTTGCTCCTTTCCACTGTTACACACTCTCACTTAAACTTCTTCCCAAGAGGAAAAAAATAAGAAAAAATGGGAATCTAGGGTTTCGATCGCGATGGGTGCTTACAATCCAAAACCAGCAACGTTCATTTGCCCGACAACGAATCCACCGAGGACAGCAAGCCAGATCTACGTAATCATCATCCTCTCTCCGTCCCCAAATTTTCCCCCATTTTTTTTCCTGACTTTTTCTTCGATTTCAGAGAATGGCGAGGTGCTGGATCAAGATCAACTGCCGGCGTTCAAGGAGTTCGGGCTGTCGGAGCTCCGATTGGCGACGAAGGGGTTCAACTCGGAGCTGATTGTTTCGGAGAGCGGGGAGAAGGCGCCCAATGTTGTGTACAGAGGGAAGCTCGAAGGCGGGCGAGTTGTTGCCATCAAGAGGTTCTCGAAGCAATCTTGGCCTGATGCTCAACAGTTTGTGGTGAGATTTTTTGACATTTTATTTTGCTGAGATTTGGGTTCTAAATGTTTGAAGAGAGAGAACGAAGGGAGCACATTGGCATTGATTTGTTTTTTTTTCTCTTTCTATTTCTTAATGGTAACTGATTTTTTAAGCTGAAGAATCGCAAAAAGGTTGTATTTTTGGTTGATTTTGTTTAGTTTCAGTGAATTTAGGGGGGGAGTTGTTCATTTGAAGAATAGAGGAGAAAGAAATACGTGCATGTATTATTTCTCTATTCATGGTAACTCTTAAGGTGTGTTTGATTGCATGGAGAGAGAAAGAGGTTTATCTACATGGCGACATGTTTGTTTTTAGGAAAGAACAGGGCCTAAACGAAAGCCCCATTCAAGTATGTATGTATAGAAGATCAATGTAGACATGCTGATTTTATGCGCGAAAGCTATCAGAAATTCGGAATAAGATAATGTACTTATTTTTTTTCTGAGTTTTTAGAAGAATAGGGAAGAGGAATAATAGACCAAGTTTCTTTTGCTTTTACTAAGGGAAATATTTGGTGAACTGATTTTTTTTTTTTTTTTAATTTCACATTCTTTTAGCATTCAGAGCTCCTGACACAATTGGCCTTCTCTCTCTTTTCTAATACTTGTGTTTGAAATTAGAACACCATTAAATATTGTGGTTTAATGTTTCCTTGGTTACTTTATTGTAGTCAGAGGCAGCAGGGGTGGGAAAGTTGCGGCACAAGAGACTCGTGAACCTGATAGGTTGCTGCACTGAGGGTGATGAGAGGCTTCTTGTTGCGGAATTCATGCCAAATGACACATTATCAAAGCATCTGTTCCATTGTATGTTACAGAAATTTATTCTTTTCCTTTAGTTGAATATCTCGCATGGCATGCATATTAAGCAGTAGAGTAAGTTATTTATTGCTGGTATTAGGTTTACAAAGTGCAGCAAATGTGGGGGACTCTTCATCACACTCTAGTCTTTTCCCATCAAATGAGGGTGGCTGTGGACATCACTAAAAAATCAACTATTATTTTATGACAGGCCATTAACCACTTAGCCTCACACAATCCTCTATGAGTTGATGCCAAATCCGTAGAATAGGTAAGTTAGCTTTGATGTAGAGGGCCATGAAGCCTGAATACTGATTAGTAGGTATGTAGATCAACCTTTTCTGTCTAGTGTCTAGAGACGTAAAGGGGGGAAATACACGAGACTTAACATTAGTTAAGGTTGCCTATTTTCTTTTCAAAGTTTCTTACCTATGCTATCTTCACCTTTGAGTGATACCTATTAGGGATATACTTCTACCATGCATTGACAGCTGAACATTGTCGTCCATATGGATTTGTTTGTCGAAATCTGTTGATGTGACTGAGTAGTGGAGTGTGCCTTCGTGTCAACTTTGTTAGAATGTGACTGAAACTGAATTGTAGAACTATAGCTCCTGCTGGTGCCCTGACTGGTGTACCTTGTTCCCTTTTCTGCCCAAATCCAAAACATCATGCCTGAATACAGGTCATTGGTGTCAGTGCTCTAATCATGCAATGTACGTTCATTGAACTATGGAGCAATTCTTCAAATTTCCACATACAGAGGTAAGATGAAATAACTTTAGAGCACTCTTTAAACCAAAGAATCAAAATATTCTTGTATTTATAATTGTATTTTACACACATTGAGAAAAAGTGACCATAGTCGTTTACCGATGGTTTAGAATTAGTCTTTTCTATGCTATGAAAGAATGCCCTTTGCATTATAATTCAAACCATTTCTTCGATTTGGACTTTATTAGAGAACGAGACTCTTTAGTCTCACATGCTTGCTGGTTTCCTCTCTCACCGCAGGTTTCACATCAAAACTCCAAACACAATTTAATCAGATATGTGGCACAATTTAAAGTTGATCACAGTTTCAGCTTGAACCTACAACACTTGCAAACACTTTAAACAAAAAAATAAAACAGTATATTGTTTACTCTAGGATTGAAGAGTGGAGGTGTAAGGCCGGATTTGTGACTGATAGTCAGAACAAACCAGTCTATTTTAGTTGGCAATTTTCACAGGATTGCTTAAGAAGTAAATGATCTGGTTTGGTACATGATTTGTGAGGGCCAGTCTATTTTGTGACTATTTGAAGGAGTTTGCAAAAATCTCTCTAGTAGAATGGGGGGAAGTTTTTTGAGAGAGAGAGAGAGAGAGAGAAAGAGATTTACCTCAAGTTCCAGTTCTCATGACACAAAATTGTCCGGGTTAGAGTAATAAATATTGTGGGGGAGAAGTTCTGAGTCAAGTTCATTATCCTGGAAAGTCATAAAGGGCCTGTTTGGTTGACGGTGGAAGTGAGGAAGTAAGGAAGTGAGGAATTGGTAATAGTTCCCTTTGGAACTTGGGAATTGGTTAGTAAGTTTTTCGGTGTTTGGATGTTGTTAGGAAGTGTGATTTGAAAAATGTTATGTCTTTTCCGGTGTTTGGATGGTAATGTGAAAGTGAAAGTGGAAAAGTTGACCGCAAAATAATATTAAAATAAAAATTAATTAAGAAAAATAAAAAATAGACTGTAATTAGAATGCAAGTGAGATTTACATGATCAAAAAATTAACTGTTTTGTCCTACAACTTATTATAAATGAGATTTACATGACCACAAAATTAACTGTAGCACTTTGGAAGTGAGGAAATGGTTGTGTAAAAGAGAAAAGAGAGAAGGAAAAGGAGTTTTCTTATTTTCCTTTTCTGGTGTTTGGATAGATAGGGAAGTAAGTAATTATACTTCCTCATTTCCTTACTTCCGCCCACTTCCTTGCATCCAAACACCCCCAAAGAGTACATCAGGCAAGCTATTATTAAGAGGCATATTGTCATAGAAAAAGTAGAGATGTAGATAGAAAATCAAATTGAATTTAAAATCTGAACCCTTTAAAATTGGCTTTCACTCAAATTATCTTGAATGTTATGCATCTAAATATTTGCATCTTGTTCAAATCTACATGCACCTATGTTTAAATTGAACCTGAATCATTTGTTTGAGGAATACGATCCCTGCTTCAAAAAATCTTATGCGGTTATGACTGTTTCTGTTTCATTTTATTGCCATCAACAATGAATATTAATATCTTTGTTTTAGTTGTTCTAATCTCATTGCACTTGATTTGTTTGGTGTATAGGGGACAAGCAACCATTACCATGGGAAATGCGAGTAAGAGTTGGATACTATATTGCACAAGCACTGGATCATTGTAACATGGAGAATCACAAAATCTATCATGACTTGAATGCTTACAGAGTTCTTTTTGATGAGGTATGGAAAGTAAATCTCTTTTTTTAAAAGTATTATACATTTTTGGAAAACCTAGTTATTGTTTCTTTGCACTTTTTCCAATTTTATTGCTTGAATGTGTCTGATATTTTCCTCAAGATTTTGCATTCCTATTGCTTCTCTAGTTCATTACAGCTTTTCTAAATTCTCAAATGTGTCCATGCACCAGGATGGTGATCCTCGTTTATCTAGCTTTGGTCTTATGAAAAACAGCCGGGACGGGAAAAGTTACAGTACTAACCTGGCTTACACCCGCCAGAGTTTTGCGAACAGGTTAGTATGTTCATCGTTCTCCTTTCTGTTTTTAATTTCTCATCTTTAGCATGAACTGTCATTGCCATTCTGTTCAAAATGTGTGGACAAACCTCTCATTTTACTAGTGGATAGTTCCTTCTGGAAGAAGTAGAAAACAAGTCAAATTCTAACAAATAAATATCGGATGTGGTTTTGAAGTTTCATGGCTAACAATTGTATGATCTCAACCTTCTCTTAATTAATGATAAATTTCTGGCTTAGAGAGACTTGCCATAATTCTAAAAGACCAGTTGATGACCTCCAAATTCCATAATCTAGGAAAAAGTCTAGAAGGGAGAGCAGAGATGATATACTTGTGAGAAGGGAATTGCAATCAACTCTAGGGTGCATATAAGCCAAGAACCGAGTAGAACATGTTCCAATAAATACACACCATAGTTCAAATTATTGAGATGTTATCAGTTTAACCTATTGTATTTGTTCCGTCTTATAATGTGAAATTGACTAGCCGTGCTAAAATCCAAATTGGTTCTTCATACTATGACATGATCTCTAGTTTATCCTAGACAAATATCAGTATTCCATGGCTTACTCTCTGAGGATAGTGGAAACTTTGTTCTTTCATATTGCATCTCTCCATTTCTTTTTCTCATAAACTTATTAATATTAACTAACTGTGTATATTTGAGCAACTTTCAGTTCACAAGTGATGATTTGATAAGGTGTTCTTTTGCAGGGAGGGTCATCCCAGAGAGTGTAATTTACAGTTATGGGACAGTTCTGTTGGATCTTTTAAGCGGGAAACATATCCCTCCAAGTCATGTATGTCCCTATCTACATGAAGCTATTTCCTTCCTTTGTATGATTATGTTCCCCAGGCATTCACGCGCTAGCTTCTGCTGTCAGTAGTCATTGTTCACATTGATACTGTCTTTTTAATCTAAACCTGTAAGGGGAAGATAATTGCTAAAAAGTAAATGTTATGAATGGTTAAATTTTTGTGTTCACATTAGCAGGAATGATGTAAGAGATCAAGGAAGAAAACAAACCTCCAACTATTGACAACTAGAAGTTCAGTTGTCTACAACAGCCTTAACCCTTGTTGATAGACTGACTTTAATAGGCCTTCCCGAGAGTTGGGACTGAACATTCTGTCGATATGGCCCTTTTATTGTTGACATTCCGGGGCGTATCAACAGTATCCGACTCTGAATAAGATTCAGTTTTCCAGTTTGATTTGAATTTCAATTTGTTTTGTTTTTCTTTTATTTAATTATATTTTCTACTTAGATTAATATTCTTATTTATTTGCCTATATAAGGCCATTGTATCTTTGTTTTTAGTATTCAACTTTTGATAATCAATAAAAGTTGAGTTTTTTTCTTTCAATTGCTTGTGGATTCGAGTTATTCATCTTTTTCCTGTGGATTCGAGCGTTTTTCCTTTCTGGAACTATCAGGGTTCTTTGGCGCTAAAACGAGATCTAGCTGGCATTTTCCCTTCTTTGTCTGTGTTAAATGATATCAGAGTTTTGATTACTTTCTGGCGATGACAGGAGACGACAATGAATTGCAAGGCCTTTTCACAATGATGAACACTGCTGAAAGGGAGGTCGACGCTATCAAATCAATCTTGGACAACGTAATTTAAGAACTCAAGAGATTGTAACTCAAGATCGATGGTTAAACTCTGGCTGATGGTACGTACTGAAGCAGACGTGATCATCTATCAACTAATCTTCCACCATCACCTCCACCCTCAAAATCACCCCAGATCAACCATCACCAAATTAGCCACCTCCACTCATGGCTCAAAGTCGCGGTCTCAGCTATCGACTCGACGGACACTAAGACGAATTGGTCGTGGCGTCTCGGATCGGTCACGGGCGATGCGAGCAAAATGCTACATAGAAAGCTAAATAAACTCTGAAAAAATTATGACAAATCTTAAAAAATATAGACATCAATATTCATGCATCACATGTTCAAAACATATCACTGAACACACTAAACATAAAGCAAAAATATAAATACACGCGTCGTCAGTTGAAAAATACTAAAATACATGCATAATGTAGTCAATTCCAGCAAGTACTTTCATAAATAACTGCATAATATAGTCATTTTTACATTGAATTGCGATGAGATAAAAAATCATCACGTAATCATCCCTGCGATAAGTAAAGAAACCGGTACTGGTACTCGCATATATTTCAAGTTGTGGTATGTGGCCATAGTCATATATCATGTCATAATGTTATCGTGATGTCAAACTCAACTTCTGCATATGACCTTTAAAACTATAAGTCTCTCCATCATCACCATTGTTGTTTCTATTATTGTCATTATTAGCACCATCGTCATCATCGTCGTCGTAATCATCATTGTCATCTTCACTGTCATCACTATTAGAACTGGATAAAATCATCACATCTTCACCATCATCTGCTTTTCTTGCGCCTCTACTTTCCTCATCATGATGAATACCTTCATTGGAGAGGAAGAACTTTAAAAAGGCTTTTTCTACTTTTTTGAATGTCTAATGAGAACATGCTTTTGATTGTATTCTGTTTCAATAGGAACATGTAAGGATCAATTTCTTTAAAACTAGAGAGATCTATTTAAAAATTTTCTAAATTAAACCAATATCGCGCTTCAGAGGCCATTCTGAAATTTTAAAAAAAGAATGTTATATTATTTTTCCTAGATTAAATTAAACTTAAGATTTCTCACTTAACATAATTAGCAACTAAATTAAAATTTTAAATTAAATTTAACAATACAAATTTAACAAATTACTTTCACCTCTTTATAAGAACAAGGGTGATATCCAGAGTTGTTCAAATTATCGTGAAATAAAACTCGTGTGTCACACCATGAAGCTTTGGAAAAGGGTAATTGAGCACAGGTTAAGGCAGAATTAAAATATTAGAGAACCAGTTTGGGTTCATGCTGGGGCGATCGACGAAAGAGGCTATTCATTTGTTTCGTCAACTTATAGAGCGATTTTGAAAGGAAGAAAAATTTGCATATGGTCTTTATTGATTAGAAAAAGCTTACGATAAGGTGCAAAGAGAGGTATTATGGTGGACAATGATGAGAAAGGGAGTCCCCATCAAATATATTGACATAATCAGGGACATGTATGATGGAGTAGTGGCAAATGTCAGAACTTGTGGAGGTATAACAAATGATTTTTCTATCACAATTGGATTGCATCAAGGATATGCATTAAGTCTATTCTTATTTATCATAGTGATGGATGAGCTTACTAGAGCTATTCAGGATGAGATATCATGGTGTATGCTATTTGCTGATGATATTGTCCCAGTCAATGAAATGAGAGCTGGGGTAAATGCTAAATTAGAGTTATGAAGGCAAACTCTACAATCTCGAGGTTTTAGATTTAGTAGGACCAAAACAGAGTATATGGAGTGTAAATTCAGTAAACAGAAAATCTGAGATTATAGTATTGTGACACTAGATGGTCAAGAAATACCGATGACTAGTCATTTTAAGTACTTGGGTTCTATTATCCAAAAGGATGGGGAGATCAATAGTGATGTCAACCATAGGATTCAAGCCGACTTGTTGAAATAGAGGAGTGCAACATGAGTTTTATGCAGTGTTCTAAATGGCGGCCACAGCGGCTGGGAAAATTTATCGGGGATGGAACATATCGGGGATATTTTCAAAAATCGGATGTCAAAATCGGACTGTAAATATACATATCTTCTTGTTTTAAATTGCATCTCAATAAGACAATATATTTATAAATTATATAAAGCTACATAAAACATCATACTTATATGTTTAACATATACCTAACTTGATAACTTGCATTAAGCTTATAAATGCATAATCATTATCCTAGTGTAGAATCTTCACAAATGCCACAGTGTCACATCGCTCGAATTACGAAATACCTAACCTAGAAATGAGTGTAAAACGCTATATCGGGTCCAAAATCGCCGAAATTGCGGCCGATATATCGGGTCCATACCGATTTATCGGCGATTTTGGTGTGAAAATCGCTATATCGGTTTGGATGTGCCAAATCATTGCGGCTAGGTGCCGTAAACGCAATATCGGCGCAATATCGGGGTTATATCGGGGATATTTAGAACACTGGTTTTATGTGATTGTAATATTTCGTTATGGCTAATGGGAAAGTTTAATCGGACTGCTATTAGGCCAACTTTGTTATATGACACAGAATATTGAGTTATAAAGAGATATCATGTCTAGAAGATGAGTGTAGCAGAGATGTGCATGCTTCGTTTGATGTGTGATAACACGAGAAGAGATAAGGTGAGAAATGAGAATATTCGTACTAAGATAGGCGTAGCCTTTATAGAAGAGAAGATGAGAGAAAACCGCATATGTTGGTTTGGTCATGTGCGACGTAGGCTTACAGATGCGCCAGTCCGGCGAGTAGAGCGTATCAAATTAGGGCAAGTTAAAAAAGCGTAAGGTAGACCGAAAAAAACATAGATGGAGGTGATACGGCAAGATATAAAGGCTAAAGATCTTAGAGTAGGCATATTGCTCGATGGGAATGAGTGGAGAAAGCTGATCCATGTGCCCGATCCGACGTAATTCTCTTTTGGTTCATGTAGCCTCCCCAAATACTTGGAACAAATGGCTTGGTTGTTGTTGACTTTCTAAGTTAAACAAATTAATTAAATTTCTGGAGAGAGAAATAGAGGGAGAGAGACTGAGAGAGGGAAAGATAAGAGAGGGAGAGAGATCGGAAGGGAGAGGGGGAGGAGAGAGACAGAGAGAGAAGACAGAGAGAAGGAGAGGAGAGAGACAGAGATGGGAGAGAGGGAGAGAGATAGAGGAGAGGGAGGGGAGAGACAGAGAGAGACGATGGGACTGGGAGAGAGGGAGGGACAGAGAGGGACAGAGAGGGGAAGAGAGATGCCTGGGAGGGGAGGCGGCGAGGCGCTCATGAGGGTACAGTCGACAGTTTGTGACTTGGGCCTGACTCGGAGTTAACTCGGTCGAATTGATCAAGTTAATCCGAGTTATATCGTGATCCAGCAGAGTTGACTCTGAGTCAGCGCGAGCGGTCGAAACTGAGATGGATTTTCGATTCGGGTCTGGAACTCGTAATGGCACCCTCCGAGTCGGATACGACTTGGCCGAGTCTTCGAACCGTGCATCGGGATGCCCTCCGTGTTAGAGACGACACGGCCTATACTTCGAACCCTGCTCCCTGCTCCAGAGGGATTATATAAGTGGATGGTCATGCCTTTTGAACTATCCAATGCACTTTGTACTTTCATGAGTTTGATGAATCAAGTGTTGAAACCGTTCCTAGCGAAGTTCGTGGTCGTCTACTTTGATGACATCCTTATTTACAGTTCGAGTGAGGCTGAACATTTGCAACATCTACGGAAGTGTTGACAGTTTTACAAGCCAATGAGTTATACATCAATATGAAGAAATGCTGCTTTATGACTATTAGCTTGATATTCTTGGGGTTCATAGTTAGTTCTCAAGGGATCCATGCGGACGAGGAGAAAGTAATAGCAATACGAGATTGGCATGTACCCAAAAGTGCCACAGATGTGAGAAGCTTTCATGGTTTAGCTACTTTTTACTGGTGTTTCATCTGAAATTTTAGTAGTTTGGTCGCATCTTTTAATGATTACTTGAAGAAGAAAGGTTCATTCCTTTGGACTAAAGCGGCAGATGAGGCATTCACACTAATCAAGGATAAGCTTACCAATGCACCCATATTAGCTTTTTCAGATCTCGAGAAGGTATTCGAGCTAGAGTGTGATGCTTGTGGAGTCGGATCGGAGCTGTTCTTTCACAAGAAAAGAGGTCAATTGCTTCCTAAGTGAGAAGTTGAATGAAGCAAGACAGAAGTGGTCTACTTATGAGCAAGAGTTGTATGCAGTTTATCATTCTTTGAAGACATGGGAGAGCTACCTCATAGCTTATGACTTTGTGCTATATTCAGATCATCATTCACTCCAACATTTCAAGAATCAAAAGCACATCAAGGCATCTTATTTTGAGCAATTCAACTTTGTGATACATCACAAGTTCAGGGTCGATCACAAAGTTTCTGATGCATTGAGTAGAAGTGTACAATTATTGGTTACTTTGCAAGGTTAGATCATTGGGTTTGATTTCTTAAGGGAGTTATACGAGAAAGATGAAGACTTTTAAGAAATTTGAGAAAAGTGTTCGACAAGGCAACCCGCGAAAGACTACCATATTATGGATGTTTTCTTTTCATAGAAAATCAGCTATGTGTTCTAAGGACTACTTTACAGGAGGAGGTCATTAGAGATTTACATGGAGGCAGGCTTCAAGGGAACTTTGAAAGAGACAAGACAGTGACTAGTGTAGAAGAGAGAGATTACTGGCCGTAATTGGGAAAGGACGCGGCTACCATTGTGAGGAGTTATCCAGTTTGGCAAGTTTCTAAAGTACAAGCACAAAATATGGATTTGTATACACCTTTGCCTCCTAAAAAATATTTAAGAAGATTTGAGCATGATTTTGTGTGGGACTTCCTCGCACGCTAAAGAGGATTCGATTTTCCTTGTGGTAGATCAATTTTTCAGGATGATACACGTTATTCCTTGTCGCAAGGATGCACCACACGTGATGAAGTTATTCTTTCAAGAGATTGTGAGATTATATGGTGTACCGAGATCCATCGTTTCAGATCGAGATAGCAAATTCTTGGCTACTCTTTGAACCACCTTGTAGCGGAGATTTGATACATCATTGAAGTATAGTAGCACCACATATCCTCAAACCAATGGACAAACAGTAGTTGTCAATTGCACTTTAGGCAACTTGTTACAGAGCATATCTGGAGACAAACCAAGGTCATGAGATCGAGCTTTGCCCTAAGCAAAGTTTGCTTATAACAACATGGTTCACGATTCAACGAGTATGTCACCTTTTGCAATTGTCTATCGGTAGGTACCTCATCATTTTATAGATTTAGCTCAAACTACTAGTTGGGAGAAGTTTAGTAATGCAGTTAGGCCATGGCCGAACAAGTTGATGTACAAGAGCAGGTTCGATTGAAGTTAAAAAAAATCTCATGCAAAATATAAAGCAGCAGCTGACAAGAAGAAACGAGAGAAGCTTTTTGAAGAAGATATGGTGATGGTGTAGTTGAGAAGAGAAAGAATCCCAATCGGAGCATACAACAAGTTAAAGGCAAAGAAATATAGACCGTTCAAGATCGTAAAGAAGATTAGTGATAGCGCTTATGTTGTGGATCTTTTAAGTGATATGGCGATGTCCAAGACAATCAATGTGGCTGATCTATATAAGTATCACCCTACCGAGAAGTTATATCAAACTATAACTTGAGGATGAGTTCTTAAAAAAGGGAGGGACTAATGTAGGAGATTAAGGCAGAAAACAACAGAAATGTCGACAGCCTTCATCAACTATCGACAACTTGAAATTCAACTATCAAAAGTAGCCTCAACCACTGTCGACAGACTGACTTCAACAGGCCTTCCCGAGAGTTGTGATTATACAGTCTGTCGACAGAGCTTTTTTGCTGCAACATGCCTAGGCATATCAGTAGTATCCGACTCTGAACAAGAGTCAATTTTTCAATCTGATTTGAATTTCAATTTGTTTCGTTTTTCTTTTTTTAATGAGGTTTCCTCCTTAGATTAGTGTTCTTCTTTATTTGCCTATATAAGGCCATTGTATCTTTGTTTTTAGTATTCAACTTTTAAAATTGAATTTTTCTCTTTCAATTGCTCGTGGATTCAAGTCGTTCATCCTTTGCTCGTGGATTCGAGTTCTTTTCGTGCGTGGAACTATCTTTCAAGGAAGAAAAATGGTCATGAAATTTTAGCGTGAAAAATTTGTTGGACAGTCAGAGATTATCACTGAGGACATTAGATATGTTTGTGAATTCAATACCTCAATCTTGTTGCAAATATTAGATGAAAAACCTCTGAGAACATAAGCCCATTTCTGTTGACTAAGCCACATGCAACATGTTATCTGTAATACTCAGTAGGAAAAACTGGATGTTTCTGATGCTAGACCATTTGGTGGGATGGATGTTCTTCCATGTCAGTAGATTTGCTACCTACCAGGCTTTAAGTTAAGACGTATGACTAGCCTCTCATATCTATGTCTAACGGTGATAAGATATTACCATGCTTTGATGTTTTCACCGACAGTTAAAATGTCTTACAAAGTGTCATTCTTATTTCCACAAGGTTTAATTCAGTGCCAGTGCAACCATGCTGCTCTTGGTTTGTTACAATGTTACTGCAATATATGTCTCAGTTACTAATTTTGTTGTTCTATTTCCTTGTGTCTCTGGATTCCCATGACTGTATGCACATGTAGTTGGTGGAACATTCAATTTCGTTGCAAGCTAAATATCATCCTTAACCAGCGCCCAACTTGCTGGCATCTGACTACGACCATGCCTTGTCTAACCACTTTTTGGATGAAATATGGTCTTTGTTTTTTTTGGCTTCTATGTTTGGGGCGCAATTGAAAACCAATTGTGTCGCCTAATGATGATAATAATTGAAATATTGCAAATCGTGTTTACCTAATGAATCCTTATTTTACCATTAACATGGTCATGTGATTTGTTGTTTAGTTTCATTCTTTCTTTTTTGCAATATATTGGTATTTTTCCTATTTTGTTCACTATCACTTGTATTTTTACTTTCCACTTTCTGAATCATTAATTTTTTGTTTGGTACAGTGGCAATCAGCATTTTCTTTTTCTCATTTTGACTTTCATTATGTATGTAAAACTGTGCTTGTTTTGCTGAGGGCAAATCTGTATACACTGATTTTTTGGACTATATAATTCAAGTATTGGTGCTTGCATAATTGTGCTTGACACTCATTTGCCAATTTGAATGCTTCAAAATGATTAATGTCACATTCCAGGCATTAGATTTAATAAGAGGGAAGAATTTATTGCTCTTGATGGACTCTTCCTTGGAGGGACAATATGCAAATGAAGATGGTTCTAAGTTGATTGATCTTGCTTCAAAATGTCTACAGTTTGAGGCTAGAGATCGTCCCAACTCTAAATTCCTTCTATCAGCTGTGGAACCTCTTCAAACACAGAAAGAAGTAATATATTTTTTTTAACAAATATGCTACTCGATAACTTGTTACTATTTTATGCTCCATCTGTGTTTAGGCTTTCCAAATCTGTGTGTATTGCAGCTGGCGTCTCATGTTTTGATGGGTCTGTCTAAAGCTCCTGTAGTAGTACCAACAATGCTCTCTCCACTTGGAAAAGCGTGTGCAAGGATGGACCTTACTGCTGTACATGATATATTGCTTAAAACGGGTTACAAGGATGAGGAAGGTGCAGAAAATGAGGTAATTTGAAGTCCAATTTCTTGACTTTATCTTTTTGTCATCTCTCTCTTTCTTACACAAATAGATATAAACTGATAAAAGAAACTGCCCAATGCTAATAAGAAGTGATGGGATATTATTATATGCCTCGTCTATGACGAGATGTAGGATATCTATAGCTAGTGGCTCAAGTGATAAGTTTATGCATACTGTTAACTCCTTCAGGAATAATACTTGCAAACAACATCCTTGTTCCTGTGTGGCGCTGAAATTTATATCATGAAATGTCTTAAGAGAATTTAAAAACTGAGTGATTCATGGATAAGCTAAACTAAATAAATCTATATTTGAACATGGTGTGTAAAACGTTAACCTGATTGATTTTATTTCTTACTGAATATGATTCTAACTGTTTAGCCGATTTTCTGCCTCAATGATAAATGTGATTTCCCTATAACAAAGTCATGTGACTTGCCTCTTCATCGATTTTATTGAAGAAAGAAAGAAAAAGAGCTAAGGCTGTTCCTGAAAAAAAAAAAAAAAAAAAAGGAATAAGAAGAATAAGAAAGAGATAAACAGAAAAGTCTTGTATATGATCATTAATATTATATTGAAGAAAGTTAGACCTTGTGTACAGTTGCAATTCTTGATATAGTTTGCACAATGATTGATAAAAATATGGGCTGATTAACATCATACATGTTAATCTGGACTGTGATATGCAACGTGTCGGTAAAAGTGATAAAACAATAGGGTAGCATGATTTGATGTGGATGGTGCATGAATTCTTGATTAAACATGTGAGTTTAACTAATAATATAAGAATCTGCTATTGCATTGTATTTTTTTTGTATTGCTATCTTTTCATGAAAATCTTACATTATATAATTTTGCCCTCGTATTGAAAATATGAAGCTTTCATTTCAAGAATGGACACAACAAGTGCAAGAGATGTTGAATACAAAGAAGTTTGGTGATATTGCATTCAGAGACAAGGATTTCAAAAGTGCTATTGACTACTATAGTAAGGTGTATCTCTTTTCTTTTTTCTTTCAATCCTTGTTTTTCTCATTTATATCATTTCTTTCATACTGTTTCTGTTTTTACGGGTAGCCTATATTTGTGGCTTCAACTTGGTTACCAGTAAACCGTTCCATACCTTTGACCATGTCTTCTCTGTACTAAACGAAAGCTGCACATGTTGAGTGTATGAGCTATATCTCAAAAATGCGTAATTGAAAGCTTGAGATTGAAAGGACTGAAATATTTGGCAGAAAGATGATGAATGCTAAATAAAACTATAATCATTAAAAAAACATTAGGGAAACAATATATGATCTCTGAGGAACAAAATGTAAGCTAAAGTGTGAAATTAAATCACATGTTGGGAAACTGAGGGGAGACAGGCTCCCCCCTCCCTTCACCACCAACAACACGGTGCCTCCGTTGTATGAGAGAGAGAGAGAGAGAGAGAGAGAGAGAGAGAGAGCCTCAAAATCATAGTAACAACCCTCAACCTCAAGGTTACAGCAGAGAGCTGATGCCTCCGTTGTGTGATCAAGAGAGTGCACTTTCCTCTTAAACTATTTTTAGCTGTTTGCATTTTCCCTATAATTCCAGGTGAAATCTCCAAGTATATCTAACAGCATCAAAATGTTCCCACTTACATTTTTATTCTGATTCCGTACATGAAATTCATGTTTCCTTCTGCTGAAAAATGAAACATGCAGTTGGTGGTCTTGATGTCTGTTCCTTCCGCCACTGTTTTTGCGAGGCGGGGCCTATCATACTTGATGAACGACCAACCTGAGCTTGCCCTCCGGGATGCAATGCAAGCACAGGTTTGTATGCCAGAGTGGCCTACGGCATTCTACTTGCAGGCCCTTGCTCTCTCGAAACTTGGAATGGAGACTGATGCTCAGGACATGCTCAATGACGGAGCTGCCTTCGAAGCGAAGAAACAAAACAGTTGGCGCAGCTAATTTCATCCGTTCTTTCAACTGTTTGGAAGATTTCCATAATTGCATGACATCTTTCACTTTGCTTCCGCAAGGAACTCCAGACCGGTCTCAATTTAAGATCAATTACATCATGATTGTATAACTTCGGGAGCCTCGGGGATGCTGCCTGCAGTCAAGGGTTCTTGAGAGAGAGGCAGCAGGTGGGAGCAGTGTATAGAATGTTCCGCGAAGAAATGTGTAGGTTGTGAGAGAGCACCTGTGCACATTTTAGGGTTTCCATCTATGTTTTTATGCTTGCATTTGTCTTGGACAGTGAGGGATGGGGAATATGTATGAGGAAACTCCTGTGTCTCCAGCACACAGGAAGCAGCAAGTTTGTGTTCTTCCATCAGTTGATTTTTAATGACAAGAAATTATCTGTGCTGAATCTGAATTTGCAAGTATACTTCATCTTGTTGAAAATGTTGCACAAAATTGCTCTGGTATTAATTATCTAGTTATGTTCTTATCCAATGATGTTAAGAAAATGATGAGAAAGTCATTTGAATAGAGGTTTTTGTCTGAATGAATGTTGTTCTGCTAACAGGCTCAAAGCATCTACATTACATAATTTCATGCTATTGCATTTTATTTTTTTGTTTGTGTAACATGTTTGAGGGTCATTGGTGCAAGACCTTGACCCAAATGTTACTCTCTATGATTGTATTTTGATCTGAGAAAATCTGAGCCAGGATTGAAAGTTAATTATCAGAGAAAGAAAGTGGAAAAAAAAGAGAGAGGAGAGATCAGGATTAAAAGATCAGTTTTTCTACATGTCATTGAGATAATTCGTTAAAGTTTCATACTTGATTATGCTTCTCAGAATATGTTATGAAAATTTTTATCCTTGTACAAAATTGAATGTCTATTGCCTTTTAATCAATCAGAACGGATTGTCCATTGCCTCTTGAAACTAATAAATAAAAATTTACTCTGGAAGATGTTTATTTCTTGCTACTACTTATCCAAATTTCTTAATTTATTTTTGTTCTATTTTCCTAGAGGCCATTCTTCAGGGAATTCACTTCTGTTTCGAGCATTCCTATGTATAATTTTCGAATAGAGTCTTTTTATCTGATAATATCATTGAAATCATGTAAAGACTAACTCATCCATTGAGTGTTACGGGGCAAACAAATTGTATTAGAAATGAACTTTTTCCCGCCCCTTTTTTTTTTAAGAAAAAGACCCCCAGGCTCAGGATCTTACGATCGCTCAAAGCAGATGCCGGCCACATCTGCTTCAACCAGTGCTCTCAGCTCTGATGGAAATCTTGCAAACAATAGAGGTCTATAGCTCTCGATGAATAAACGGAAACAAGAAAACAAGTTGCGGTGGAAACAATTTATTTTTATCAGGAACATGCTGTTTCCTAGTATTTCTTTCATCAACAATTCATGACAGTAAAATTTGTAAGCTTTTGTTAAGCCCAAAATTTCATTTAAGGTATATATTGGCCAAAATTTCATCCGAAAGATGAAAATATCAAAGGAATGATTAGGAAAGATTATAATAACAGTAAAGTAAATGAACTCCACAAACAACACCAAATATTTAGTATGTTTTTCAGTTTCCTCCGACATTTCGTTCAAAAAAAAATACTTGTATGCCAAAAATAATGGAATTTTCTTCTAAAAGAATGATGAAGTGTTTTGTTAGAAGTACATGAAGGCGGCACTCCTATAAAACAACACATTTATATGCGAGACAAAGATAATGGTTACATCATGAGGGTTTCATAATCCATATTAGATGTCTTAATGGTCAACAAAATATATTTTTTAACTTGGAAAAAAAACAAAATAATATATTTTCTTTTTAGCTATGACAATTTTCTGAGAGGGGGTGATAAATACCATATAATGTTAACTAGACTTTTATTTCATAGATCGGATTGCTTTGATTGTTGAAAAGAGAATAAGAAATAAAGAAACCGTCATTTTCGTGATTCGTTTATATTCAGATGGTTTAATTTTAGAGTCTCATTACTCATATTATAGGCTTTGTAGACAATTTTTTTCTCTTTTATTTTTTTTCCTTATATCATCTTATTTAATCTATATAAATTCTACTCTGATGAGCCTCCGGTGGTCATGGATCAAATTACTCTTAAAATAGTTGGGAAAAGGGAAGAGAATTCAAAAAAGAAAAAGGAAAAAAAAAAAGAAAAAAGAAAAGGCAAAAAAGAAATTTATCAAAGGGAAAGGGGGCCACTCACATTAGGTGGGCCAACCAGGGCCCAAGTGCTTGTTGGGCCAAGAGGGGAGCATGATTGTTGGGACCATCTTGATGGGCTCAATCTTGGGTGGCCCCCGCTTGAAGGGAACATCTTGTGCTCTCTCTTTGCCATTTTCACCCACATGTGCCAAAGCACACCGCACCACCATCCTGGCCACACGTGAGAACCGATCACCGGCTCCACTAGCCCTCTTACACGTGTCACTCATACCAGTGGCAGCGAAGATGCTGCTACGAGGTTGCACGAGCACAGGTACGAATACGAGAATGGGATATGAAACGATACGAAAATTAAAAAAATCAGACGCGGACACGTCATGGATAAGATAATTAAATAATATTATTTATATAGTTATATATATATATATATATATATATATATATATATATATATATATATATATATATATATATATATATATATAGGGCTTACTGTACCTCAGCCTGCGGGCTGAGAGAGTTTCTCAGCCTGCGGGACGTGGCTGAATATAGGCCACACATCGGTCGCAGAGTGTGGGCGCCACAAAAAATCAAAAAATCCCGCCTAAACAATCGTGAATCAAAATGACAAAAATACCCCTTTTAAATGACGACTGCGACTTCTAGCATTCAACAGTAAAAAAACATTCCATGATCGCAGACTTAATACAAAATAAAGAATACAAGACAAAAAATGCTATCGCATAGCAATGCGACCTCCTTCGGTACTGCGACCAAATTCGCAATCTTCTTTCTCATGCCTTATGTAAAAGAAGTAATTAATATTATATCTACCGTGATACAACACCAGTCTAGAAAAAAAGAGATGCACTAATGTTAATCTCGAGAAAGGAAAGATGTGCACCATACGTAATCTAAAGATATAGCCAAACAATTCTATAAAAAGTTAATTTGTACTTCGGATTCTCCAGCAATAAATCTTCAATTAAATATTTAATTTTTTTTACCACTTCCTACCATACTCAACCCTCACCTGTAACAATTATTATTACTATTCATGTTCTTCCACAATATTGACCTTTATATAATGCTTGTAACTAATATATTACCTCATACCTAAAAAACTATAATTTTGCTCTTCCTTTTCAATTTGATTTCAAAAACTTTCAAAAAAAAATTCATTCTTGAATCATGTCTTCCACATCTTCTTCCTCTGAACACTCAGAATTCAACTTCAATCAATCCCCCACCGGTCCTTTGTCTTTAGGATATTCTAGTGAATCTGATACCAGTCTGGACTTCACTCCTTTTGACTATCTCACTACATCAAATAATGTATTAACTGATCCTCCTATTCATGATGATAATGAATTTTTCATGTGCGTTAGTGAAGAAGACATTATTCCTCTGCCACTTGACGGAGACATGCTTGATGAAAGCATGTCTTCTGATGCTGTAGGCTCGCTTCCTAGCAACGGGTCAGACGAAGAGCTTGATAGAGACGATCCATTCTGGGAGTTCATCGGTGAAACAAAAAAACCTCAAGATGATGAGGAAATAAGTGATGAAGAGGAAGAGCAGAAGAATGAAGACGATGAATCTGCTTATGATGGTGATAATGACGAGGATTAGGATTTCCTGATCTTCTGATATTCAATTATATTTTGTCTTCTTTTAAAAGCTTTTAATTCTATTTTTTTTGTAAGGTCTCTTTCTCACTATATTAACTTATAAGCTCTTTTAATTACATATCCAAACTGCGACTGCTGCTCTTAAACACTGCGACCATAGTCGCAATCCTACTACGGATGCAATTTATGGTCGCAGTTAATCATTTATCAGTTCCCAATGCGACTTTGGTCGCAATAATGTACTGTTTTGGAGTTAAAAGTAATTTAAAGTTATAGTGTATTAACTTTTAAACTGTTTTGGATAACTGAACAGTCACCTAGGAAGTGTACAATTTTTGGGAAAAGATAGAAAATATATTTGAGAGATATTCACGTGGTCTGAGAGCTTAAACCTTTTGGAATTCCGGGATTAAATACATATAAAGGGTCATGAGCAAATGATTAAAAACATACTAAGTTATTTTTTGCTCAAACTCGTTACTCTCACTGTTCCGAAAATACATTCAAAAAATGTCTTCACCATCACTACCGTCTTCACCGGAAAGAAGCCAATCATCAAATGATGATTTTATGTTTAGTTCTGAAACAATGTCTCGCTATGGGTCAGAATCTGAGCTTGATACAGACGACCCTTTCTGGGAGTTCATTGATGAACCAAAACACAAACATGAAGAGGAAGAAAGCGACGATGAGACTGTACCTGAAGAGGAGGAAGAGACAGAAGACGAAAGCGATACATAAGACGAAAGCATGACTCTTGACGACGAATCTGATTACTATGGTGATGACGACGATTAGAAGTTAAAAAATTGTATTTTATTTTTCTTTTTAAATATATATAAATCTGTTTTCTAAAGTTATCTGTGTGAATTACATTTTTTACTACTATGTATTGGTTGAAATACTGCGACCATGGACGCAGACTTAATAAATACAATGCGACCAAGGTTGCAGTTGCTGGTCTTTAATCTTAATCAACAACAACACTGCTACCTTGGTCGCAGTTTCTGACCGTAGTCTTTATAATATAAACTGCGACCTTGATCGCAGTTGTTGGTGTTTAGTCTTAATAAAATACACAGCGAACTTGGTCGCAGTTGCTGATCTTTACTCTTAATCAACAACATCACTGCGACCTTGGTCGCAGTTGGTGGTATTTATAAATAATTAACAACACTGCGACTTTGGTCGCAGTTGATGAACGCAGTCTTAAAAAAATAATCTGCAACCTTGGTCACAGTTTTTGGTCGCAATGTCGACCCTGGTCGCAGTTGTTTCTGTTTGCACTGTAGTCTTATGCGACCTTGGTCGCAGTGTGGTCTCTGGTCCAAGTTGTTGTTTGCAATGCATGACTGCGACCAAAGGTCGTAGTTTATTAAAAAACAAATATGCTTTTTATTTATTTTCACGCATTTATCTCCAGGCATGTGAAAATGATAAAAAAAACGATCTCTTATACAATAAGATTGAGTGTTACAATATAGCAGTAGAAAGAAAACTAAACATCAAAAAGAGCCATTGTTGACTAAGAGCAGTGTTGTTATTGAGGTCTTTTTATTTATGTCCAGGCATTTATCTCCAGGCATGTGAAAATGATACAAAACGCTCTCTTATACAATAAGATTGAGTGTTACAATATAGCAGTACAAAGAAGACTAAACATCAAAAGAACCAAGAAGACTAAACATCAAAAGAGCCCTTGTTGAATAAGAGCAGTGGTGTTATTGACGTCCCCGTGTACTAAAAAACTGTGGACGTCGAGGACCATGACTTCTTCCTTTGTGGACGAATATCGATCAAGTTCACCGGCCAAAATATTCTCCCACAGGCCCAGCGAACCTGAAAAAGGACAATCAAGCTCTGGGTCTTCTTCGTGCATAGGGTCATCTTCATCCATGGAGGCAGGCCCCTGTTAGAGACTCTGAAGAAGGCGGAAATTCTCAGAGCAATTGCTCTCAAATGAACACAGTCTAATTATGGGCTGTTAAAGGGAGAGGGTGAGCCCTATTTATGGGCAGCCCATAATAACAGCTTCGGGAAACAGCGAATGGTGCGGGTTCATCAACGTAGACTTGACGTTAAAAAGATCTCATAAAATCTTTATGACAGGTCGCGTCTCACGGAGTCAGTCCAAGTCGCATCAGACAACAGACAACTTTTCATTTTTCATTTAGATTCAAAAAAATGACTTAATCCAAAACAACACTTAATAAAACAAGAACACGGCGACCTTGGTCGCTATGCATGTTAATCTAAAGGAAAACACTTACTTAACGTACTGCGACCAAGGTCGCAGTCCATGTAAAGCGACCTAAGACTGCAGTTGCTGGCCATCTTTATCAACAACAACACTGCGACCTTGGTCACATTTAACCATGTACACTGCGACCATCTTTATCCTTAACAACACTGCGACCTTGGTCGCAGTTAATAATTATATTACTTCACCCTTAAAAATTTTTAAAATGAAAGGTTGCGACATTGGTTGCAGTTGCTGGACGCAGACTTAATAAATACACTGCGACCTTGGTCGCAGTTGCTGGACTTTAGTCTTACTCAACAACAACACTGCTACCTTGGTCGCAGTTTCTGACCGTAGTCTTAATAAAATAAACTGCGACCTTGATCGCAGTTGTTGCTGTTTAGTCTTAATAAAATACACAGCGACCTTGGTCGCAGTTGCTGGTCTTTACTCTTAATCAACAACATCACTGCGACCTTGGTCGCAGTTGGTGGTCTTTATAAATAATCAACAACAACACTGCGACTTTGGTCGCCGTTGATGGCCGCAGTCTTAAAAAAATAATCTCCAATCTTGGTCGCTATTGCTGGTTTTTAGTCTTAATCAACAACAACACTGCGACGATGTGACACGTCACCGCAACAGTTGCTTAGTCGCAGTCTTTGGTCGCAGTGTCGACCCTGGTCACAGTAGTTACTGTTTGCAATGTATCTTATGCGACCTTGGTCGCAGTGTCATCTATGATCATAGTTGTTTTGTTTGCAATGCATGGCTGCGAAAAAGTTCGTAGTTTATTAAAAAAAACAAATATGCTTTTTATTTATGTCCAGGCATTTATCTCCAGGCATGTGCAAATGATACAAAACGATCTCTTATACAATAAGATTGAGTGTTACAAATACAGCAGTACAAAAGAAGAATAAAACATCAAAAAAATCCCTTGTTGACTAAGAGCAATCTTCTTCTTGAGGTCTGGTGGCAGCAGAATCAATAAGATTGAGTGTTACAAAGAAGACTAAAAATCAAAGTAGCCAAGAAGACTAAACATCAAAAAATCCCTTGTTGACTAAGAGAAATCTTCTTCTTGAGGTCTGGTGGCAGCAGAATCAATAAGATTGAGTGTTACAAAGAAGACTAAACATCAAAGTATCCAAGAAGACAAAACATAAAAAGAGCCAAGAAGAGCCCTTGTTGACTACTAAGAGCAATCTTCTCCTGGAGGTCTGGTGGCAGCAGAATCTTTCGTTTATGAACATCTCTTCACCAGAAGGTTATCCAGTGAGCATGGAGTTTCCTCGATGTCACTTCTGGGGTAAGAGAGGAGGTTTTTAGACCTCACAGGGAATGCTACCCACCACTATATCCACCACATCCCCCGCCGCCATACCCACTCTGACCATCCGTTACCAGCAAGCTTGACTGGTGCATCAAGTCAGAGCAGATCTCGGTGAGGATTAAGTCCTTGTCAGGGATCATGACTTCTTCCCTTATGAACGACGAGGACCATGACTTCTTCCCTTGTGGACGATGAGGTCTATGACTTCTTCCCTTGTGGACGAACATCGATCAAGTTCGTCAATAGGGTCATCTTCATCCATGGAGGCAGGCCCCTGTTAGAGACTCTGAAGAAGACGGAAATTCTCAGAGCAATTGCTCTCGAAAGAAAACAGTCTAATTATGGACTGTTAAAGGGAGAGCGTGAGCCCTATTTATAGGCAGCCCATAATAACCATAATTAATGGTTCATTAATCAGAATCGTCGGCATTAATGGTCTCCAACCGCCAGCGCCGGTTTGGCATTAAAAGACATTAACGCCTAAACCCAATGAAGAACCGACGCGTAGACAACCGCTTCGGGAAACAACGAATGGTGCGGGGTTCGTCAACATAGACTTGACGTTAAAAGATCTCATAAAATCTTTATAACAGGTCGCGTCTCACAGACTGACTCCAAGTTGCATCAGACAACAAACAACTTTTCATTTTTCATTTAGATTCAAAAAATGACTTAATCCAAAAAACAACACTTAATAAAACAACACTTACTTAACGTACTGCGACCAAAGTCGCAGTCCACGTAATGCAACCCTAGATTGCAGTTGCTGGCCATCTTCATCAATAACAACACTGCGACCTTGGTCGCATTTAACCATGTACACTGCGACAAAAGACTTTGGCTAAGGTCGCAGTTTAAATGTACAATGCGACCAAAGACTCTGACTACATTATATTCAAAAAAAATAATTACTTAACGTACTACGACCAAAGTCGCAGTCCATGTAATGCAACCCTAGATTGCAGTTGCTGGCTATCTTTATCAATAACAACACTGCGACCTTGGTCGCATTTCACCATGTACACTGCGACCAAAGACTTTGACTAAGGTCGCAGTTTAAATGTACAATGCGACCAAAGACTCTGACTACATAATATACAAAAAAAATTAAACTATAAAGTAGAATTTTATCGCAGGCTGAAAACATTGATCTGAAAAGATTTTATATTTTCAAAAAAAAATTTATCCCAGGCTGAAAAGGAGAAACTACATCTTTCAAAAAAGAGGTAAAGAAATAAGGCGAAAAGTAATTTATATCCTATAAAGAGCGGCAAAATAAAAGGGGAGAAAAATAATAATAAACAATAAGGAAAATTTATCATAAGGGGTATTTGGTAATTTAACTTCTCCCTAAAAGCGGGCCGCAAGTCAGTGAGGTGACAAATCGAGCCACGTCACCGCAGGCTGAGAGAGTACTCTCAGCCCGCGGGCTGATATACATTTTTCTCATATATATATATATATATATATATATATATATATATATATTATATTTATATATATATATAGAGAGAGAGAGAGAGAGAGGAATCTGTACCTCAGCCGCCAGCTGAGAGAGACTCTGTCAGCTGACGCAAAGTGGCTGAATTTTAACCACTATTTTGACCACTGGTACCAAGGTCGCAGTTTTATATGAGGACTGTGACAATGTCGCAGTGGTTTTATGAGGACTGTTGCCATGGTCGCAGTCTTTTGCTGAAGACTGCGACCAAGGTCGCAGTCTTTTCCTGAGGGGTGCTATCAGCGTCGCAGTCCTAATTACACTAAAATTATATGATTTTTAGGTCTGCGACCATGTTACAGTGGGCTGCGACCAAGTTGCAGTGAGTTTGCGACCATATTATAGTGACAACTGAGAGAGTCTCTCTCAGCTGGCGGCTGAGGTACATTTTTCACACACACACATATATAATTATGCTATTTTGTGATTTAATAATAAAGAAAAAAGTGTTGAAAGACAGTTGAGGTAGGTTCAATATGTAAGAATTAAAATACTTTATGCGGATAATGTAAGCATGGATCTAGAATCAAAACATCTCAAGAAATTAAATATACACAATTAAACAATACATTTAATTCACCATACCTGAAGCCATTGGTGAAGAATAGATGAAGGTTGAAGAAGATCTCGATTCCTTCCTTTGATCCTGCAAACCTAATGCAAATAACCTGCTTCTCTCTGTCTCCTTTTCCTTGCACAAAACTCTCAGAATTTCTTTTACTGATGGGTATGTTGGCCCAAGAGGTTACACTCTCTAATTGTTTTGTGTTTTGATGATGACAAACCAAATTAGTGCTATTTGGTACTAACAAGTTTGCTAAGATGAGTTTCAGGTTTTGTACCATGTTTAGAGTTCATTCGCTTCGCTGTTGCAAAAACTTCTAAGTTCCACATAGCAATGAAGGCAATTTGCTCATCAAGGAAGGATCATAGAAGAGAAGGCACTAGCAAGGCATTGGATGGCTCAAAGACGTGAAGATTGCTCAGAGGTCCTTAGGTTTTATATTTTTAGTTTTATAGCTTGTTAAAGAATAGAGATTAGGTTTGAAGCTCAATCACACACGTTTTTGCGCATATACTATTTCTTAGTTTATTTCCTATAAAATATACAAAAATATTTTAGTACAAAATCTTTCTTCTACAAATTTCTTTTTATGTTACATACTGAATTCCTGTTTAAAATAGTTTTGTTAAAAATATTTTTCTTCTCAAAATTCTGTTTTTATTTCGTTTTCTGACCTGATCCGGTCGACCGGCAGTCTACCGACAGTCGACCGAGTCTGTGTCAGGCTGGTCCGGTCGACCGGACCAGTCGACCGAGGTCCTGGCAGAATGCACGTATCCGTGTGCATGTCTGTCGGTCGACCGGGGCAGTCGACCGATATTTATTTTTGAGTCACAGTTTGTATCAGTCGACCGGGTCGGTCGACCGCTAGCCTATAACGGTCAAATTTTTGTACTACCGGTCGACCGGCCCGGTCGACCGATGTAGCCGTTTGAACAGTAATGGGCAGATTTTTAAGAGCTGTTTATTTTTGTCTTTTGTGTTTAAAAATTCGTTTAAGGATATATTTTGATCTAATTACCTCCTAAACATCAGCAAATATGTTTTATCCCTAAACCCTAGCCCTCTCCTATAAATAGGGATGTTTGGGGAGAGATTTGTTACAACAATTATTGCTAGAAAATTCAAAAGTTTAAGGCTTTCAAAAGAGACTTGTTTCTTGATTTTTGTGCTGAATTTCTCACTGATTTTCTGAAGGGTTTTTCAAATACTCTCTGATTTAATTCTCTTTTCTCCTTACACATAAGAGCTTCATTCCTACTCAATATTCTCTAAGGACCTTTGTAAGGGAAGAGATATTTGAAAGAGAGAGTTTGTGGTCTTTTGACTACCAAGATAATTACTTGTTCTTGAGATTGTAGGAGTTGGGTACTCCATTGTATTTGAGATCTTTGTGATAGTGGAAGTGGTCGGAATCCTTCTGGGGAAGGCGGGGAGTAGAGCTGGGTGCTCGAACCTCGATAACATATCCTTGTGTTTGCGATTGGTTTACATTCTTGCAATTATTACTCTACTTTGCTTGCACTTATTACTTGCTCATCATACTTACTTGCTTGCATTCATCTTGTGATTCTTGATTGTGATTGTTATAGCTTTAATTTTTTAAATTGCCCTTTGATTAGCATTATCACCTATTCACCCCCCCTCTAGGTGATTTTCAATTGGTATCAGAGCTTGGACTCTAGGTTTGGCTTAACATCCATAGAGAGATCCTTAAAATATTGCTAATCAACATTTTCATTCATCCATTCATACACTAGTAAACATGGCCGATAACATCAAAACCCCTCCTAAATTTGATGGACTTAATTTCCCAATTTGGAAGGTTAGGATGACTATAGTTTTGCAATCTCTGGGTAGCTTAGTGGCCAAGTCCTTGACTAAACCCTATGTAGCACCCGATTGTGATGAGAGCACTTGGACCGACTTCAACTTTAGAGAATATGAGGCTAACTCTAAAGCCCAAAACTCCCTATTAACCGCCTTGAATGAGGATGACCTTACACGGGTAATTCATTGCCAATCCGCCTATGAGATTTGGCAACACTTATTGGTCACACATGAAGGGACTTCACAAGTCAAGAGAGCTAAGATAGATCTCTTGAGGTCTCAATATGAATCATTTAAAATGCTAGATGATGAATCCATTGATTGTATGATTACTCGTTTCACTAAAATTACAAATGGTCTTTCTTCATTAGGTGACGTCATCTCCAACGATCAAAAGGTGCGCAAAGTGATACGGGCTCTTCCTTCTTCATGGGAGATCAAGGCCACCACCTTAAAGGAGTTGAACGACAAGGACGAGATGGACATCATTAGTCTCATTGGGAACTGATTGGTAGTGAAAAGTGCATTTTTATCATCATATTTACCATCACATTTTCATATTTATTCATTTAATTCTGCACATTTATTAATATTTTGTGATTTATTGTGTGCAGGCCTCGAGTTCTTATTTTTATAAGAAATAAAGCTTAATGAAGCCCAAAAGCCCATATCCAAGCTCAAGTCCAAGTCCAGGTGTAAAAGTGCAAATACCAAATGTCAAAAGTGCAAATACATAAGGGCCAAAGTTGCAAATACAAAGAAGAGGGAAGGATAGACTTCTATTCAACCCTAAATGCTTGCAGGAAAGAGTTTAAAGATAAATTCGGATTCAGACTGTACATGTTTAGTATTCAGATCATAACTTTTGCTACAGATATGCAAATCCGATGATTCAAAATGCTCCAGAAAGAAGACTTGAAGCCCTACAACTCTTATGTTGATCAAACTTTCCAATTCAGTCCGTAGATAAGCCAATTTAGGCGATCAACAGGATAATAAATTGCAGGACAGATTTGATTTGAACTTCTATGGATAAGTGCCACAAGTCTGGAGATAAGATTTTTTGGGAGAGTTGTACTAGGACTCTACATCTTCCAACTCCTATAAATACCCCTGCATATGCAACACAGAAAGCGTCCAGCATCCAGCAAAGGGCCAAAAGCTAGGGTTTAGGTTTTTCTTCTAGGTTAGATTTTATGTTCGTTTTTCTTTTGTAAAATCTGTAACTGAGAGTGGGGAAGCTTTCATGGAGGAAGGAGTCCATGCTTGTACTGAGGTGACAGCGGTGTAAGCCAACTCTTCTTCTATTGTTAATGAAATCTGCTTGAGGTTTGTCTTTTTTATTATTCTTGTTTTATTTCTTCGTGTTTTATTCTTGTATTTCTCTGTTCCTGTTTTCTTCTATTGTTTTTCTCTAATGCCTCGTGAACAATGAGACCCAATTGCATTGAGACTGCCTAACCAAAGAAGAACCCTTGATGGCTTATGGCGATGAACATCCTATACGCCATACTTGCAAGTCTTCCGAGAAAAGGTAAATCATCGCACGGATCGAATGTAAGGAGGCTGAAGAGGTTTGTACGTGTTATCTTCTTTCTTTTCTTTTCCTTCTCTAGTTTAGATCACCATCCACATCTTTCCATATTCTTTCCCATAACTCATTGTAAATATCACTTTTCATTGT
This sequence comes from Agave tequilana, assembly GCA_038442645.1. Classification (NCBI taxonomy): domain Eukaryota; kingdom Viridiplantae; phylum Streptophyta; class Magnoliopsida; order Asparagales; family Asparagaceae; genus Agave; species Agave tequilana. The sequence continues at coordinate 45,593 of JAVJIF010005384.1, forward strand.
AAATATCGTTGTGACTAACAAAATAATTAAAAAAGATAAAATTTTAGGGATAACTTACAAACGCTTCCATCGCTAGTCCCTCCTTGAGGATCACGACCCGCATAGCCCTGCTACCGCGGATTAGAATTGAGAACTTGCACATCCTATTCTTAAAACTAAAATATTATATTTTGTGTGCAGGAAATCTCAGTCAACAAATTGGCGCCGTTGCCGGGGAGGGACGGTAAGTTTATCTCTAAAACAAAAATTTAATTTTTTACTAATTCTTTATTCTTTTCTGTTTGCAGGTTTGGAGAACAGGAAACAGAAACATAGCAACAGCAGTGGACATATTGCTATTCTGTGTCTCTGCCCTCGAAGGCAGAACACCAGAACCTACTGTTTTGCCGCGGATCCGCGGCCAGAGCCGCGGAAACGCGGCAACAGTAGAGAACTACTGATTGATATTTTTGCAGGTTGCTGCAAATTGTAAATTCTGTTTACTGCTCTGTTTATTTTATTCTGTGATATACCTGTAAATTGCTAATAATTCAACAGTAAATTATTGGTTGTTAAAAATAAAAATTGATTAGACATTTGCATATTAGGCATGTGTCTTTTCAATTATTTTTTTACTGTTGAAGAGTGCTGGAGGAGCAAGGTACATACGCATTGCATGTAGAATAGGACTCATCTCTTGGTTGATTTTCTGCTTTGAGTGATTCTTATCTATTTATCTTGTACACTTGCACTAATTCATCTTAAGGGCATAACCCATTAACAAGATAAGGTGGGGATTTCATCACCCTTCCTTAGCCCAAAAATCATATCCCAAGCACTCACTAACCCAAGCCTAACTTAAAAATTAGTAGACGTTGGCCCTAGGGACACTCGGACTCAATTAGGAGATTATCCTAAGGGGGAACGGTGTTGGAAGTTGACTCCTGCCAAATCAGTGTCTAGGAAGGGGATTGAGGGCCGAAAGCCCGAAGTGTGGTGGTTATTTAATTAAGGAACGTCTTTGACGGAAAACCTCCCACCACTCTTGCCCCGACCTGGCTGATTAACTTGTGGTCAAAGTCTACACCCTACCTCCCGTGGACAGTCTAACCAGTTAGGAGTCGTCTAGGTCTAGGTCTACCCTAACTTAGGTTAGAAATTTTTCTTTTTTGTTTGTTTTTTTTCTTTTGTTTGCTTTGTGTGATATGGCCTATAACAATAATTTTTTCAATTTTAATGAGGATCCATATTATACACCAACCTCTTTTTCGGATATTACCAACCCGGCATGTCATAACTCTAACCAACCTAGTGTGCCAGATTGGTCTTATCCGAATCATTACATGCCCCAGTCCCAATACTATGAACAAGATTGGAATAATCATCACTACTCTTCACAGAGTCAATGGGGATTCAACACCCCTGAGCCATATGGTCAACCACCTGTTCAACCATTATCTTCATATACGTCTTTTCTCACATCACCAAGGTTTCAGTCCTCCATTGATCTATTCGATGGGTTAGAAGAAAAAGTGGATCGGTTGCAAGATACAATGAATGATCAAATTTCTAGACTTTCAAACATTCTTGAGCATCTTGATAGGAACCAAGAATCATTCTGTTTAGAAGACCTTGATAAAAATTCAATTTCATCATATCAATATGAACTTGCTCAATCCCAATCCTTGGACAAATTGGCTAGTTTTAATTTCAATGAGATTGAATTAGATTATGAATGTGAACCCGATCCCCAACTTTGCGATTCAGTTTCCATCTTCGAATCTATGTTGACTCTAGTATCCTTACCCAATTTGGACCAATTTTTTGAGCCAACATTTATTCCCATACCCATAGATCATGAAATTGAATCACCCATTTTTTATGATCATATTGAACTTGACCAATTGTGCAATTTTGAAAGTCCCATGGAAAAATTGGCAAGTTCCCATTTTTATGAGATTGAAACTAATGAGATATGTGACCTAGATTCCCAAATCTATGATCAAGTTCAAATTCCCGAATCATTATTGACTCCTGTTTTGTTATCCGACTTAGGTAATATTTTAGAGTCAGTTTTGATTCCCACACCTATCATTCCTGAACTTGAATCACCAACATTGAGTCACATTCCATTGTGGGAAAATGATTGTAGACTTGAGTTTCAATTTCTTGACTTGGACCCACTTCTTGATCCTAGCCCGACTCCTGAACCTTTACTTGATTTGAGTTTCTTTCCTGAGTCGGTATTAGATCCTGAACCTATCATTCTTGAGTCCAAGTCAACCATTTTACCAAGTCACATTCTTTTGTTGGACATAGGTATAGACCATGACTCTGTGATGATTTTCCAGGACTGGTCATGTAAAGGGAGTAAGTTTCACGAGAGGATCTTCCATGATCCTATTCATTCTGGGGACTGTAAATATGTAAATAAAAAAGAGGTCAATAAAGGTAGGTCCCGTGAACTACCACGTTATCTTGTTTGGGCCGCATTTCGTGGACCAATTGACCACCTCCGGAACCACCACCCTAAGGTAACTTCCGCCTTCCCTTGTTCTGTTTCATGCATATATGCATTCATTCATACATTGAGGACAATGTGTGGGGTGGGTTTTACTAACATACTAACATAGGTAAAAACTAACAAAAAAAATTGCTAATAAAAAAAATTTAAAAAAAAATTGTTATAAAAAGGAAATATTTTGACTTATTTTTTTTGAAAGAAATCTAAGTTAGTTTTAAGGATTAGGAAAATCACGATTAGGATTTCTAAAAACTTGGTCAAAATAAATAAATTGTTTAAATTTTTAGGTATATGAGAGAAATTGAATAAATAATTAGTCTTAATTTTTACCTTAATGAAATGTGCATACCAAATGCATATCTAGGATTCTAAGACAAAGACCTTGTGCCTCATAAAAAAAAAAGAAAGAAAAAAAAAGAAAAAAAATCACCAATTAAGCTGATACATGTGCCTCAAGAAGCATAAGTATTCATGCCTAAAGGTGAGTAAATAAAATAAAGTCCTTAGTTTTGGGGCCTAGTTCACTCGAATTTGAGTCCGCGGGGTGTTTTCTCACCTGGTGCCCTAAAGCCAACCGGTTTGGGAGTCATCGACTTTAAGTTCGTTACATGGGTGGATTAGAAAGCCTAAGAAGACTGAGAAATATAATATATGTATTAACACATCTAATAATCAATTAGTTAGGTATAAGGGCCTCAAGAAGCCTTGATGCTTACACGAAAGAAAATTAGATGCGTTATACATATTAAAAAAAAAAGAAAAAAATATATATATAAAGAGGCATGAGAGTCCAAGTTAAGGAATTCCTAGTAAAAACATAAGGATGCATATGATTTTTGGTAACGAAAAAGACTATATTAGAAATTCAATTTTAATTCTTACCTAAAATGGAAAACAATTAACTTTATTAAGACTAAGTTTAAAGAATGAATAAAAATGAGGATCCTAAAACTTATAGACTACTTAGTCTCTTCAATAATAATTCAAATATTTTCCTTTTTATGGATTTTGTGGGTGCAATCCGCTGAAAACCCTCACGAGACAACACTCGTCCTCTAGGGTAACCTAGAGGTTTAACGGCTTGTTGCACACGCTAAGTGCAACCGTGATTCCTACGAAAGTGAGTTAGTTAGATTAGATTTTCTTTTTCTTTTTGTTTTTACTCGAGGACGAGCAAAAAGATAAGTGTGGGGGTGTGATTGGTAGTGAAAAGTGCATTTTTATCATCATATTTACCATCACATTTTCATATTTATTCATTTAATTCTGCACATTTATTAATATTTTGTGATTTATTGTGTGCAGGCCTCAAGTTCTTATTTTTATAAGAAATAAAGCTTAATGAAGCCCAAAAGCCCATATCCAAGCCCAAGTCCAAGCCCAGGTGTAAAAGTGCAAATACCAAATGTCAAAAGTGCAAATACATAAGGGCCAAGTTGCAAATACAAAGAAGAGGGAAGGATAGACTTCTATTCAACCCTAAATGCTTGCAGGAAAGAGTTTAAAGATAAATTCGGATTCAGACTGTACATGTTTAGTATTCAGATCATAACTTTTGCTACAGATATGCAAATCTGATGATTCAAAATGCTCCAGAAAGAAGACTTGAAGCCCTACAACTCTTATGTTGATCAAACTTTCCAATTCAGTCCGTAGATAAGCCAATTTCGGCGATCAACAGGATAATAAATTGCAGGACAGATTTGATTTGAACTTCTATGGATAAGTGCCACAAGTCTGGAGATAAGATTTTTTGGGAGAGTTGTACTAAGACTCTACATCTTCCAACTCCTATAAATACCCCTGCATATGCAACACAGAAAGCGTCCAGCATCCAGCAAAGGGCCAAAAGCTAGGGTTTAGGTTTTTCTTCTAGGTTAGATTTTATGTTCGTTTTTCTTTTGTAAAATCTGTAACTGAGAGTGGGGAAGCTTTCATGGAGGAAGGAGTCCATGCTTGTACTGAGGTGACAGCGGTGTAAGCCAACTCTTCTTCTATTGTTAATGAAATCTGCTTGAGGTTTGTCTTTTTTATTATTCTTGTTTTATTTCTTCGTGTTTTATTCTTGTATTTCTCTGTTCCTATTTTCTTCCATTGTTTTTCTCTAATGCCTCGTGAACAATGAGACCCAATTGCATTGAGACTGCCTAGCCAAAGAAGAACCCTTGATGGCTTATGGCGATGAACATCCTATACGCCATACTTGCAAGTCTTCCGAGAAAAGGTAAATCATCGCACGGATCGAAGGTAAGGAGGCTGAAGAGGTTTGTACGTGTTATCTTCTTTCTTTTCTTTTCCTTCTCTAGTTTAGATCACCATCCACATCTTTCCATATTCTTTCCCATAACTCATTGTAAATACCACTTTTCATTGTAAATATCGTTGTGACTAACAAAATAATTAAAAAAGATAAAATTTTAGGGATAACTTACAAACGCTTCCATCGCTAGTCCCTCCTTGAGGATCACGACCCGCATAGCCCTGCTACCGCGGATTAGAATTGAGAACTTGCACATCCTATTCTTAAAACTAAAATATTATATTTTGTGTGCAGGAAATCTCAGTCAACAGGAACCTAAAGACCCATGAGATGGAGAAGAAGGCAAGAGAAGAGGCCACTACTTCAAAGAAGAAATCTATAGCCTTCAAGACTTCATCCACCAATGATGACGATGATGAAGACGAAGAAGAAGATGAGGAGCTAACTCTACTTGTGCGGAATGTCAAGAGGTTGTACCGAAAGAACAAGTTCAATTTCCGGAGAAGATTCGAAGGCAAAGAGGAGCGCAAGATCATATGCTACAAATGCCGCAAACCCGGACATATCATGGCGGATTGTCCGGAGTTCAAGAAGAAAATGACTTCCTCCTTCAAGCCAAAGAAACCGGAGGAGAAGAAAGCCTACAAAGCAACATGGGATTCGGAAAGCGAGTCCGAAGAGGAGGTGGATCAAGCTAATATGTGTTTCATGGCAAACACACCTAAGGTAACCCCTCAATCCCTTGATGATGAAGATGATGAACTAAGTAAGGAAGTTCTAGTTCATGCCTTTGTAGAACTTTCTGAAACTTATGATAATAAGAAACTTGAATGCTTAAAATTACAAAAAGAAGTTGCTTTTCTTAAGAATCAACTTGCCATTGTTTCTAAAGAAAAAGATGATGTTTCTTCTAATTTCATTTCCATGCAAAAAGAATTTTGTGCCTACAAGAGTGCTTGTAAGGCAAAATCTCTTATTATTGATGAAAAAGAAATTTCTTCTTTTAAATCCAAAATGAATGATTTCGAAAAAGTTTTAAATGATTGTGCTTTCAATACTAAGAAACTTGAGAACATGTTTTCTAAAAAGCACACTTCACATGCTAACACTTCACAAGCTAAAAATTCTCATGCTAACACCTCTCATGCTCATGCTCACAATGCTCATGCTCACAAATCACACACTCACTATGCTTTTAAATATGGTAGAGTGTATAGATGCACATATTGTGGTAAAAATGGACATTTAGCTAAGTTTTGTTATGATCAACTAAATAGAACAAATAATCTTGTTTGGGTTCATGACACTAACCCTAGAGGACCCAAGAAAATGTGGGTACCAAAATCAAGTCTTAAATTGTTTGATGTAGGTACACACCAAAGCTCCAAGACGTAGGGAGCGGTGGTACCTTGATAGTGGTTGTTCAAGACACATGACATGGGACATCAACAATTTCACAACCCTATCAAGGTACATGGAAGGTGGCACCGTCACCTTCGGGGATGACTCCAAAGGAACTATCATCGGTATAGGTAACATTCAAATTGGTGCATCTCCTATTATTGAGAATGTTGTTTTAGTAGATGGTTTAAAACATAATTTGCTTAGCATTAGTCAACTTTGTGACCGTGGACTTAAAGTTGTTTTTGATGATTCCTCATGCAAGATTTTTGATGTTAAATCCGATGTTTGTATTTGTAATACCCCGTTCCCGGAATACGTACTTAGTTGCGTATTCAGTTTTTCGATCGTATTTTTCGATTTACTTCCTGTATTTGACCAATTTCAATTTCAAATATTATTTTCCAATATATTAGATTTTCTATGATTTTCTGGATTTTTCCTGAATTAAAATGAATTTCTTCAAAAGCGGTGTCGACCAGTGTCGCTGATCGATTCTCGGATTTTTAATTCACAAACAGTTAGGAATTTCTAGAAGGTCCTTTAGACTTTATTTCTTAGAATCATATTTTCTATCTAAATACTCTTTCTGAGAATTTTATGAATTTATGAAAATTCCAACGGAGTCGGTAGATAACTGATTCCGGGATTTTTAGTTTTAAAACTATAAATTATTTCTCCAAACGAATTTCACCATGAGTCTTAAAATAATATTCTTGATTTTTAGTAAATTTTACGAGTCGTTCCGAGATACTTGAATTTCGGACGATTTCGGTATTTTCCGAAACGTTTTCCGCATCCTCGACTTAAACCCGGGAATTTGTCTTTTCATTTTTAAATCCAAGAGGAAATATCTTCTCTTTTTAATTTCTTTTCCTTTTTCTTTTTCCTTATTTCCTTCCTTCCTCCACAACCACAAGTTTTTCCATTTCCAAAATTCCAATCTTTTCCCAAAATTTCACCTCCACTCACTTCCACCAACCCCCTCATTTAATGCCTCTCTCTCTCTCTCTCTCTCTCTCTCCCATGGCCGGCCAAGTGGCCAAGAAGAGGGACACTCATCCCCTCCCCTATTTGCAAAAACCCCTCTCTTCTTCATTATTTACACCTCCTTTACAAATCCCAATCCTATATAAACATTTCCTTTGCACTTCTTTTCCTTTTTTACTTCCTTCCACCAAGAGAAACCTTCACCCTCACCAAATCCTCCTTCATCTCAACTCAAACCCTAACTCCAAAATACCTAGGTCATCTTCTCCATCTCAAGCAACCACCACTTCTTTGGATTGGGATCGTCCGCAATATCGCCAAGGATCAAGTTGGTGATATCGTCGACTACGATCTTTTCGGAACTCGTAAAGCCTCGATTTAACCGTTCAAGGTGAGTATTTTTACTCACCAAGACTTGATCAACTCCTAATATACTTGTATCTTCATATCCTGTGTACATATGTCATCAAAATCATGTTTTTAGACCATCAAACACAACCATCAGAAATTCTGTTCTGTATTCTGTTTCCCCACGATTAGTCGACTTGACCTAGGAATTAGTCGACTAACCCATCTGTTTTTGAAACGTAACCTTTTCTGGAACATAGTTTTAGTCGACTAATTCAGACTGTTAGTCGACTATAAACAACTATTAGTCGACTAACCATTCCTCCCTAGTCGACTACTTTTTCCTGAAATAAAACATCAACTCTCTGTATCTCAGATTTAGTCGACTTACGTATCTGTTAGTCGACTTGAGTTCACTGTTAGTCGACTACCCTTTTTCCCTAGTCGACTAACTTTCCCTGAAACAGAATCTCAACTCTCTGGAACTCAGTTTTAGTCGACTAATTCAGACTGTTAGTCGACTAGAGACCACTATTAGTCGACTAACCCTTCCACCTAGTCGACTAATTTAGGCTGTTTATTATAGTTGATTTCTTTTCTGAAATTAGATCTTACCCTTGATACATATGTAATATATTATCCTTATTTATGCTTCATAACTGGTACTTCATGACATATTACTTGATGGACATTACTTCTTATTACTTCATGACTTATTATTGTGTAGTCCCATTCCATAATTTGTTAATAAATGGATATCGCCACTTATCATGCCATCACTTGAACCAAGCATGATACACTTGACTTTTGTATAAAATGGACCAACTTATATTGGGTCGGGGGAAAACATGCGAATATCGATATGTGTTCGTGTTTACAGTGGTTTTAGGAATGTTGTGCAACTCATGTTCCGGTCTGACCTGTGGGCCACCAGGGGACCGAGGGGAGTGCTTGCTCCCTCCTTACTGGTACTATCATGATAAAGGGCATACATAAGTCCCTCCTGTTAGCCTAGCGGCTGGCTTCCGTCACCAAGCAACGGAACAATCCTGGACCGTTATCCCGGGCATGTACGGGATCCACTGTAAACATAGTTCGTCGATACAACCGCTGGTTTCCAATAACAACCTTGCTTTACTAGGATATGGATCTATGTGAGCTGGGACGCTGGGTCACATAGCTAGATATCATAGTAAGACAAGTAATAATAATAAGACATTAACTGTGGATCTATTGTATTCAGACTCTTACTCTTTATGCTTTCATTACCTACTGATTGATATTTATCTTACTGTTCCCCCTTACTTATTTATGTCTCTTATGCCATTTGGCTGTAGCCTGATTATTGTTATGAGGTCTTGACCCCCTTGGATTTGCATATTCAGGTTCTGAAGCTTGGATCGAAGTGGAGCCATCCACAGAGGATCAAGCTTTCTTTAGTGAGCAGGCCGATTAGCTCCAGTCTTTGTGTCAGATCTCTCTTTTTGACTCACGGGATCTTCATCCTACTCGTGAGCATTTTGTGGTTATATTGTATCTTTTACTTTTGGACTTGGTTGTGATGTAATACACATGTAATGTGTAATACTTTATCATATCCTGTGATAGCTTTGTAGTTGTACTTTTCAGTTGGCATATGTATGGATACCACGCTTAGTCGTGTACTCTGATTCTTGTTGTACTTATTGCTTAGCGTATATACGTGGGGGCACTTTCTGACCTGCGTATATACGTCGCAGTGACGTCTCCGTATTCGTGGGATCGGGGCGTTACAGTATTCTTACCGGTTTTCGTGATAATAATGTTTATATAATTGACATGCTTAATTTAGATTGTTCTACTAAATGCTTGAATGCTTTTGATGAAAATTCTTGGCTTTGGCATAGAAGATTAGGACATGCATCTTTTGACCATATTTCTAGGATTAATTCAAAGGAATTAGTGAAGGGTATACCTTGCTTGGATTTTGAGAAAGACCGCATTTGTAGTGCGTGCCAACTTGGGAAACAAACCAAGTCTTCCTTTAAACCAATCAAGGATATCATGTCAACTAGGCCTTTAGAATTAATTCATATGGATCTTTTTAGACCAACTAAAACTAAGAGTTTAAATGGAAGTAGATTTGCATTTGTTTTGGTTGATGATTTCTCCCGTTTTACTTGGGTTTTCTTTTTACAAAATAAAGATCAAACTTTTTCTCATTTTAAAATTTTTTGAAAAAGAGTTGAAAAAGAAAAGGGTTTTCCGATTTTGAGAATAAGGAGTGATAGAGGTGGTGAGTTTGTTAACCAACTCTTCATGACTTATTGTGATGAAAAGGGAATTAAGCATGAAATGTCTTGTCCTAGAACTCCACAACAAAATGGAGTTGTAGAAAGGAAAAATAGAACACTTCAAGAGATGGCTAGGACAATGATAAGTGAATATGACCTCCCTCAATATTTATGGGCCGAGGCCGTAAACACCGCATGCTATATATCGAATCGTATTTATTTATGCAAAAATTCTTCAAAAACTTCTTTTGAAATGTATCATTCTAGAAAACCTAATGTTGCATATTTCAAAGTTTTTGGATGCAAGTGTTTTGTTTTAAATACTAAGGATAATTTGGGTAAATTTGATGCTAAGGCTTATGAGGCTATCTTTGTTGGATATTCCTCTACTAGCAAAGCATATAGAGTTTTCATTAGATCTTCTCTTACCATAGAAGAATCCATGCATGTTAAATTTGAAGAATCTAATGTGGTTGTTGAGAATGTTGTAGAGATTGAACCACTAGGTGAAGACATGGAGAGACTATCCTTGAAGGACTCACCCGCTCAAGAAGAAAAGCTAGACCCTATTGGTGAAGTTCAAGAGGATAAGGAGGAAAACACTCAACTGCTTCCTAAAGCTTGGAGATACGCTACAAATCATCCTAAGGAGCTCATCTTGGGTGATGCATCTAAAGGAGTCACAACGCGCTCCAAACTCCATGACATATGTGGTAACTTTGCTTTTATTTCTCATTTTGAACCCAAAGGCATTCTCGAAGCCGAGACGGACCCATATTGGTTGCTTGCCATGCAAGAGAAACTCAATCAATTTGAGCGCAACCAAGTTTGGCACCTTGTTCCTAAGCCCCACGATAGACCAATAATTGGTACTAAGTGGATCTTTAGAAACAAGATGGATGAGTCCGGAAATGTCATTAGGAATAAAGCTAGGTTAGTGGCCCAAGGTTACACTCAAGTTGAGGGAATTGACTTTGAGGAGACCTTTGCACCCGTAGCACGGCTTGAAGCCATACGGATGACACTAGCTTTTGCATGTTTTAAAAATTTTAAACTTTTTCAAATGGATATAAAAAGTGCATTTTTAAATGGTTTTATTAATGAAGAAGTTTATGTTTCTCAACCTCCTGGTTTTATTGATCATGTTCATCCCGATTTTGTTTTTAAACTTGATAAAGCTTTGTATGGATTGAAACAAGCTCCAAGAGCTTGGTATGAAAGGCTTTCTAGTTTTCTCATTTCAAATGATTTTATTAAAGGCAAAGTAGACACAACTCTCTTTACTAAGCATGTTGAGAATGATATTTTAATTGTGCAAATTTATGTTGATGATATAATTTTTGGATCTACTAATGAGCTTTTATGCAAGGATTTTGAGAAGGTAATGCAATTAGAATTTGAAATGTCTTCCATGGGTGAGCTCAATTTCTTCCTTGGACTCCAAATCAAGCAATTGCAAGACGGAACCTTCATTAACCAAGCCAAGTACGCAAAGGAGCTAGTAAAGAAGTTTGGGCTTGAAGGATCAAAGGCTTGCAACACTCCAATGGCAACTACAACCAAGCTTGATAAGGACGAACAAGGTAAAAATGTTGATATTAAATTATATAGAAGCATAATAGGAAGTCTTTTATATTTGACGGCAAGTAGGCCGGATATCTTGTTTAGTGTGTGTCTTTGTGCTAGATTTCAATCGTATCCTAAAGAGTCTCATCTTATTGCGGTAAAACGCATTATTCGTTATATTAAGGGCACTATTGGAATGGGTCTTTGGTATCCAAAAACTATAGATTTTTCAATGACTAGTTATTCGGATGCCGACTATGCGGGTTGTAGAGTAGATAGAAAGAGTACTAGTGGGACATGTCAATTTCTTGGTAATTGTCTTGTTTCATGGTCCTCTAGGAAACAAAATTCCGTAGCTCTCTCAACCGCCGAGGCGGAGTATGTTGCCGCGGGGGCTTGTTGTTCACAAGTCCTTTGGATGAAACATACTCTCCTTGATTTTGATTTGCACTTTGATCATATAAAAATATTTTGTGATAATACTAGTACTATACACATGACCAAAAATGCAAATCAACATAGTAAGACCAAGCACATTGAGATTAGATATCACTTTCTTAGAGATCATTTTGAGAAAGGTGATATAGATATTGATTATGTTTCCACGGATTTACAACTAGCCGATATTTTCACTAAACCCCTTGATTTTGCTAGATTTTCGTTTATTTGTGGAGAACTTAATGTTTGTATTATTGAATAAACATGTTTTTCATAACCCTTTTTGATGTATGACAAAAAGGGGGAGAATAAGTTTAACATGGACAAAAATAAGTTCATTTGGTCTTGGTTCCATATGAATTTATATGTTTTGTTTTTATGAGTTTTTGTGTTTTAAATAAATTCTTGTGTTTTAGTTGTTTTTGGTATTTTTGGTATTTTTGGTATCAAGAGAAATTTTTGTGTTTTAATTGGTTTCAATAATTGGTGCATCATTTCAATTATTGGTATCTAAGAGCATATTCTTGTATTTATGTATAGCATAATTTGAGGGGGAGTTTTCTCCTACCCTATATTTTTGTTAATAGCCTATTTGTTTTGTCATCATCAAAAAGGGGGAGATTGTTGGCCCAAGAGGTTACACTCTCCAATTGTTTTGTGTTTTGATGATGACAAACCAAATTAGTGCTATTTGGTACTAACAAGTTTGCTAAGATGAGTTTCAGATTTTGTACCATGTTTAGAGTTCATTCGCTTCGCTGTTGCAAAAACTTCTAAGTTCCACATAGCAATGAAGGCAATTTGCTCATCAAGGAAGGATCATAGAAGAGAAGGCACTAGCAAGGCATTGGATGGCTCAAAGACGTGAAGATTGCTCAGAGGTCCTTAGGTTTTGTATTTTTAGTTTTATAGCTTGTTAAAGAATAGAGATTAGGTTTGAAGCTCAATCACACACGTTTTTGCGCATATACTATTTCTTAGTTTATTTCCTATAAAATATACAAAAATATTTTAGTACAAAATCTTTCTTCTACAAATTTCTTTTTATGTTACATACTGAATTCCTGTTTAAAATAGTTTTGTTAAAAATATTTTTCTTCTCAAAATTCTGTTTTTATTTCGTTTTCTGACCTGATCCGGTCGACCGGCAGTCTACCGACAGTCGACCGAGTCTGTGTCAGGCTGGTCCGGTCGACCGGACCAGTCGACCGAGGTCCTGGCAGAATGCACGTATCCGTGTGCATGTCTGTCGGTCGACCGGGGCAGTCGACCGATATTTATTTTTGAGTCACAGTTTGTATCAGTCGACCGGGTCGGTCGACCGCTAGCCTATAACGGTCAAATTTTTGTACTACCGGTCGACCGGCCCGGTCGACCGATGTAGCCGTTTGAACAGTAACGGGCAGATTTTTAAGAGCTGTTTATTTTTGTCTTTTGTGTTTAAAAATTCGTTTAAGGATATATTTTGATCTAATTACCTCCTAAACATCAGCAAATATGTTTTATCCCTAAACCCTAGCCCTCTCCTATAAATAGGGGTGTTTGGGGAGAGATTTGTTACAACAATTATTGCTAGAAAATTCAAAAGTTTAAGGCTTTCAAAAGAGACTTGTTTCTTGGTTTTTGTGCTGAATTTCTCACTGATTTTCTGAAGGGTTTTTCAAATACTCTCTGATTTAATTCTCTTTTCTCCTTACACACAAGAGCTTCATTCCTACTCAATATTCTCTAAGGACCTTTGTAAGGGAAGAGATATTTGAAAGAGAGAGTTTGTGATCTTTTGACTACCAAGATAATTACTTGTTCTTGAGATTGTAGGAGTTGGGTACTCCATTGTATTTGAGATCTTTGTGATAGTGGAAGTGGTCGGAATCCTTCTGGGGAAGGCGGGGAGTAGAGCTGGGTGCTCGAACCTCGATAACATATCCTTGTGTTTGCGATTGGTTTACATTCTTGCAATTATTACTCTACTTTGCTTGCACTTATTACTTGCTCATCATACTTACTTGCTTGCATTCATCTTGTGATTCTTGATTGTGATTGTTATAGCTTTAATTTTTTAAATTGCCCTTTGATTAGCATTATCACCTATTCACCCCCCCTCTAGGTGATTTTCAGGGTACACAAAAAATGAGGGAGAGATTTTGTATTTCTTTGCAGGAGGAGAAAAGTGGGTCACACATTTGCAAATAAACCCTTGAAATAAAACCATCCATCATGGTACCCTTATATCTCAAGAGATTATATAAACTATATAAATGTGACTTAATATGGGCATCTTTAATATCAGTTAACCTTAATTAGGAATCCAATTAATTAACCAAGGTTAAGTGAGCCACCTTAACGTGAGATTAACATTCTCCCACTTGGACCACTAACCGATTAGGTTAAAACTTTAGAAAACAAATAAAAGAAAAGACTCATTTTCAAAACATTTTGACTCCATTGGATTCCATACTGAAAAACCTTGACACGTGATCACGAATTTTAAAAACAATAACTGATAAGCCCAAATTATGAAATACTGTAATACTGCAATTAGCTTGGACCACCAATGCGAGTCATAGCGGTTATATAACTTCCATGTCATACTCCCTTCTATGTACCACAACATTGATAACCCTTACTAATTGAGTCCATAACCAAAATGACCCCTGTAATTGTCTTGTTAAGACATTTCCTGTTTAACAAACATCCATACATAATATGTGCACACATAATTGGATAACAGGAAACACAGAAACAAACTTTTATTTGCGCAATATTGTCAATTTTACAAGTACCAAAACATACATTTACAGATTGCTCAAAAGACCCATTCTTACAACATGTTCCTTGAATGTCTTTGGAGGCAATCCTTTTGTCATTGGATCAGCAACCATTAAAGTGGTACTTATACTTACAATTGACACTTTCTGTTTCTGAACTCTTTCTCTAACCACCATGTACTTAAGTTCCATGTGTCTGGAACCACTAGAGTACTTACCATTCTTAGAGAAGAAAACGGCTGCTGTATTATCACAATATATCTTCAGTGGCCTGGCAATAGAGTCAACTACACCAAGTGCTGAGATAAAATCCTTAACCATAATGCATGATTCGAGGCTTCAAAACAAGCTATGAACTCAGCCTCCATCGTGGATGAAGCAGTGATAGACTGCTTTACACTCTTCCACGAGATTGCCCCACCTGCTAGCAAGAATATGAAGCCTGAAGTAGACTTCCTGCTATCTGGGCAACCAGCAAAATCTGAGTCCGAATAGCCTATCACTTCCAACTGATCTGATCTCCTATATGTGAGCATATGGTCCTTCGTCCCTTGAAGATACCGCATTACCTTCTTAGCTAATTTCCAGTGCTCCATTCCTGGATTGCTCTGGTATCTTCCCAACATCCCAACAGCAAAACTGATATCTGGCCTGGTACAAGTGTGTGCATACATCAAGCTCCCAACTGCTGACGCATATGGAACTTTCTGCATTTGACCCTTTTCTAAGTCATTTCTGGGACACTGGCTCCCACTTAATGTGTCACCCTTCTGAATGGGTGCAGGACTGACTGAACACAACTCCATATGAAATCTTTCTAAGACTCGATTGATATAACCTTTCTGAGACAGTCCTAGCAATCCTCGAGACCTATCCCTGAAGATCTCTATGCCAATGACATAAGCTGCCTCACCCATATCAACCATCTGAAAGTTCTTGGTAAGATAACCTTTAGTTTCATACAGCAAACCAATATCACTACTGGCTAACAAGATATCATCCACATACAGAACCAGAAAAATAAACTTGCTCCCACTGATCTTCAGATATATACACTGATCAACAGTGTTTTCTGTAAATCCGAAAGAGGTAATGGTATCATTAAACTTTATATACCATTGCCTGGAAGCTTGTTTAAGTCCGTATATGGATTTCTTTAATTTGCAAGCCAAGTGTTCTTGTCCTTTCTTTGCGAACCCTTCAGGTTGCTCCATGTAAATGTTGTAGAACCACCACAACCGGCAGCTTTGAGAAGATCTCAAAGGGAAAGAAGATCTGCCATTTCAGATGATTATGTGGTGTATCTACATGAATCTGATTATGATATTGGGATAAATAAAGATCCAGTTTCATTTTCACAAGCCATAGAATGCAATGATTCTAGTAAATGGGTTGATGCTATGAATGAAGAGTTGAAATCTATGAACCATAACAAAGTCTGGGATATGGTCGAATTGCCTGATAACTGTAAGAAAGTCGGGTGTAAATGGGTCTTTAAGACCAAGCGCGACTCTAAAGGCAATATCGAACGATATAAGGCCAGACTTGTGGCTAAAGGTTTCACTCAGAAAGAAGGCATTGACTATAGAGAAACCTTCTCTCCAGTATCAAAGAAGGACTCTCTTAGAATCATTATGGCCCTTGTCACAAAATCATATGCAAATTAAATGAATAAAAGTCATATGCAAATTTCTTCCTCTCTCAAAATCACTCTATTAGTTGACGAAGCAAATGATAGCCTCTGTGGTTGATCGTCCCGTCATGAACCCAAACTGGTTCTCTGATATTTTAATATTCTGTTTTAACTTGTGTTCAATTACCCTTTTCAAAGCTTCATGGTGTGACATATGAGTTTTATTCCATGATAGTTTGAACAACTCTGGATATCACCCTTATTCTTATAGAGTGGTATTAGAGTACTCTTCCTCTACTCATTTGGCATCCTTTTAGTTAGTTAGATCTTGTTAAAGAAGTTTGTCAGCCATCTCACGCCCACAACTCCGCCAATGCACCGTTCACTGCCTGTCCCAAGTCAGGATAAAAGAGAAAGGTTGTGGTAAGCTTGTGACAGCCAACATAAAATATTGTCGCATACTATGAATATAAACCAATAACTAAATTCATTTATATTTATGAGAGATAATCTATTTATGATATCACCAATCGACTTTATAAAAGAAGATCTACTCTGTGTTCGTGGGTCTTTTTTCTTTGAAAGTGCTAGTGTAAGGTTTATTTTGTTGCATGTAAAGCCGTCTGGAATTCAAATCTCGGTCATATTAAGTTACAATTTTTAAAAAAACACAACCTTTTTTTGAACTTTCTCTAAGGAATAGGATATCACAATAACAATAACCTATAAGACAAACCAGTGCAAATATGAAAATTGTTGACATTTTAGGTCCATTTAACCAAGGTTGACATGAACCTAATTGGATCATATTAAAATGCGTTTCTGGAATCAATTTTTTATATTCGGAGTTTTAGACCAATCAACAAGATTTAATGAAGGCTGACACTAACCTATTTGGATTTTGTTAAGATGTTGCTCTGAGTTATTAGAACAAATTAGCTAGATTTTGTAAGGAGAGAGGAGATAAAAGCATCGGAAGAATTTTTTAAGCTCATCAGGAAGATAGGGAGCGAGAACGGTACTTGAAGCAGACCTGGACAGGGCCCGGTCGACCGCCCAGTCGACCGGTGGACAGAGCACGGTCGACCGGTGTGCACGACGTGCACAGGCATGGCTCGGTCGACCGCCCGGTTAACCGTGGCAAAGGAAAGGTCGACCGTCACGGTCGACCGACTGAAAGGCAACTGCTTTCAGTTGGACCCAGTCGACCGAGGACAAGGGTCGTGGACCGACAGACGCGTTCTGTCACTCCTTTCAGGATTCGACTTCTTTTTTGTTTTGGAGTCGAATTCAATCGGGGTTTCCTAAATTCCTGGGTCTCTCTGGCTATAAATATGGGTTAGAGTCCTTATAAATTGTATCCCTTAAAGTATCCCTTTGATATTCCCTTGTATTAATTATTGAATCAATAAAATCTCTCTCTCCCTTACCCCGAGGACGTAAGCAAATTGCCGAACCTAGTTAAACATTGTGTTGGCTTGTTTTCTTCCTTATTTCTCTGTTCTTGTCGAGTGGGTACTTCTCCGGCGCGTCTATATCTATTGGTGGATTCCTCATTGGTTGTTGCCTCGCGCGCGCAACAAGTGGTATCAAAGCATCCCAGGTTCATTGTGGGAACGTGTGTTGATTCCAAGGGCATCAATTGCTGTTTGGTGGAGATCGTGTGTCAATCTCGGAGCAGCTTGAGACTGTTTTGTGAGATCGAGTGTTGATCTCAAAACAACGTTTGCATTGCTCAAGGAATCAGATTCGGAGGAGTAGATCTCTTCGAAAACTCTTCAAGGGTTTCGTTGAGGTAAAGATCCTATCTTTATCCAGCTTTGTTTATCAACTCTGTTTGCTTTCGCATTGTTTAAGGAATAAATTGAGAAGATGGTTGGAGATAGTACATCTACGGTGAATCCGTGAATTCACATACGTTAAGGATTGATGTGGTGAGTTCGACGGCAAGAACAACTTCGGTGTATGGAGATGTGAGGTGATGGATGCATTGACGACATCAAACCTCAAAGACACTCTACAGTTGGAGAAAAACGTGATTCTACTACTAAAGAAGATTGGGATAAGATGAACCAGATAGCATGTGACTTGATCAGATCTTATTTGACACAAGATATCAAGTATCATGTGTTGCATGAAATATCTACAAGGCAGCTGTGGGAGATCCTGAAAGAAAAGTATCTGACGAAAAACATCGATCGCGGTTGCAGTTGAAGAAGAGGCTTTATCGTTTCCAGATGAAGAGGAGAATCTCCGTAGACGAACACATAAATAGCTACACAAAGCTTCTTACAGACCTATTTAATGTGAATGTGAAGATCGATGCAGAGGATAAGGCGGTAATTCTATTGAATTTTCTTCCTGAAGAAGAGTATGAGACCTTTACTATTACATTGATCAATGGAAGAAAATCTCTTAACTATAATGAGGTGTCTGCTGCTCTTTTGAATTATGAAATAAGGAGGCAGGACAGACTGTCTTCTTCAGAGAGCACAACCGCAGAGGCATTGACGGTAAGAGGCAGGAGTGCAAATCGGAAGGGCTGAGGTGATCAAGGAAGATCGAAGTCCAGATCAGGATTCAGAGATCTGAAGAAGAACCAGTGTGCCTTATGCAAGAAGCTAGGGCACTGGAAGGTTGATTGTTCAAAGGCCAAAGGTAAGAAGAAGGAGTCGAAGATCGAGGCAAATCTCGCACAGGTGGTCAGTACTCATGCCAGTACTTCACAGGCAGATGGATCGGACTCAGACTCATCGGTATTCTCTTTCTCTGTTACTACTCCTACTGTTGGTTATTCAGATAATTCTGAGTGGATCTTAGATACAGGAGCTACCTATCATGTGTGCCCAAACAGGGACTGATTTTCTAGCTTTGAGAAGGTAGATGGATGTTTCACTGTCATGGATGATGATCATCCATGTAATATAAAAGGGATGGGTACAATCTGTATCAAGATGGATGATGAGATAGTACGAGAATTGAAGGAAGAGAGGTATATACCTCACTCAAAAGGAATCTTATCTCTGTTGGTATTTTGAAAACATTGGGTCTTGTGGTATCCATACGAGATAATGTTCTCAAGATGACTAAAGGCTCAATGGTGGTTATGAAGGGCGTCCGTCAGAGCAATCTCTACTACTTGAAGGGTAGTACAGTTACAGGTCAGGTGGAGACTTCTATCTTTTCAGATGATATTTGAACACAGATCTGACAGATGAGGTTCGAACACGGAGGTAAAAAATCTTTGCAAGCTCCAGCAAAGAAGGATCATTGGAAGGTGCATCTACCTGCAACATAGAATTGAGTGAACACGGCGTTCTGAACAAGAAGAAGGTAAAATTCAGCAACCCTATTAACCACTCTGAAGGTCTTCTTGATTGTGTTCACGTAAGTATTTGGGGACCTGCTAAGACTACATCACTTGGAGGTCGTAGGTACTTTGTCTCTTTTATTGATAATTTATCTAGGCATTGTTGGATATATCCCATGAGACAAAGATTTAAAACCCTAGGTATGCTGGTGAAGTGGAAGGATATGATGGAGAAACAGACTGGTAGGATCAAAAAGCTACAAATTGATAATGTTGAAAGATACAAGAACCAATTCCTACGATTTGGCCAGAACACTGGTATTGGTACTCACTTCACAAATGAATTACATGGGTTGACTAAGAAGATAAATCGTTCCTTACTGGAGGAGGCTCGGTGTTTGTTGTCAAATGTACAATTAGATAAATCATTTTGGGTTAAGACGATTGTGTATGCTAGCCATGTCATAAATGGATTGTCATCGACTGCGATAGGAGGTAAAACTCCACTAGAAGTTTGGTCTAGAAAATCTGCTCAAGATCATGGTTTGCTGCGGGTATTTGAAAGTCCGGCCTACTTTAGTCCCAAAGATTTCAAGGTGAATCCGCGATCAAAGAAGTTTGTATTTTTAGATGTCAAAAGAAATATGAAAGGTTATAGGTTATGGGACCCCGAAAACAAGGAGATCGTGTTGAGTCAGCATGTCACGTTTGATGAGACTTCAGTGTTGAAGTTTACCGTCTCTCAGCAGGTGGAGAGGACGAAGACCAAGGATGTATCACAGCGAGTGGAGGTTGATGCTACTCCACTACCTCCAGTTGGTTCGGTATCAGTGAGGACTTCACCGGATGTGACACTGGGTGAAGATCATGTAGCCAGTTTTGATGCTGAACAGGTTGAAGACATTAATGAGAATGTCGAATTATTTGCAGCAATTAGAATCAAGATAAAATCACGAAAGTGGGTGAAGAAGCATGAATCTCAAGCTTGTGACCGCGACAAGCTCAAATTGAAAGTTGTTGTTCTCTATGACGGTAGTAAGAAGATTCGTATGACTCAGCCAGATCGGTTCACTGCTGAAGATTCAGTCACAGGTGCTTGAGCTTAATGGAGCTCATTTCAATGAACTACGGTTGGCTTGATCCTTTGGGCAAGGTACGTAGGCAGCCGTAAAGGCGCAGCCATTTGGTGATGTAACCCGTATGGAACTATATTGGGTTCTTGAGAAGCTGATTGGGACTTCACGTAGAGATGAAGAGTTGAAATTCACTTAGATGTGAAGCATTGTGATATCGATGAAGAGTTGATCTTCTGGTGAGAAGATGGTTAAGCTTGCATAAGGGGGTGTGCATCCAGTTTGTTGAAGCCGATGATGATGTTTGGTGTGCTTTACTCAGATTTAGTTGGACGTCTTGAAGACATGTAGACTGGAGAGAGTCAATCAGTTAGAGAGTCAGTGTTGGCTCATGATGGGTTCTTCTTGAGGTCATTTGGAATAGAGTTCATTAAGTTGTTGAGTTGGGACACGTTCGTTGGTCGACTCATATGGTGTTGTTCCTCTTCGGTAGAGTGATGGGAAGGTATGTATGGTGCATTCCGTTTGGACAACTGAGCTGAAGTTGGAAGCTTACAATTAATATTGGAGTTTGGTGAGAGTTGCAGGTGGCGACGACAAACTCAATTTGAATCTGGTGAGATTAGTGAAAATCAATTGTAAGTATGCTGGCGATTCGTTTGAAGGAACAGGTTTGTCTGTTGGCCAAGTCGAGATCGTGTGTCGATTTCGCCGAGATCGTGTGTTGATTTCATTCGAAGCGCTCAAGCCGAGATCGTGTGTTAATTTCGATTGTGTGTCGATTTCGTCAGGTATTCATTAGAGTTCGGCTCAGATTTGAAAAATCTTCACTGAGGTGGAGAATTGTAGGAGAGAGGAGATAGAGGAGATAAAAGCATCGGAAAAGTTTTTTAAACTCATCAGGAAGATAGCGCAGAGATTGGAAGCCAAAGAGAGAGAGAGAACGACACTTGAACCAGACCTGGACAGGACCCGGTCGACCGCCCGGTCGATCGGTGGACAGAGCCCGGTCGACCGGTGTGCACGACGTGCACAGACATGGCCCGGTCGACCGCCCGGTCAATCGTGACAAAGAACGGTCGATCAGCGCGGTCGACCGACTGAAAGGCAGCTGCTCTCGGTTGGTCCCAATCGACCGGGCCGGTCGACTGAAGACAAGGGTCGGTCTACCGGCCGATCAACCGACAGATGCGTTCTGTCACTCCTTTCAAGATTCAGACTCTTTTTTTGTTTTGTGGTCGAATCCAATCAGGGTTTCCTAAATCTCTGGGACTCTCTGGGTATAAATATGAGTTAGAGCCCTCATGAATTGTATCCCTTAAAGTATCCCTCTGGTATTCTCTTGTATTGATTGTTGAATCAATAAAATCTCTCTTTCCCCTGCCCCGAGGACATAGGCAAATTGCCGAACCTCGTTAAATATTGTGTTGGCTTGTTTTCTCCCTTATTTCTCTGTTCTTGTCGTGTGGGTAATTCTCTGGCGCGTCTATCTCTATTGGTGGATTCCTCATTGGTTGCCTCACGCGCGCAGCAGATTTAACATATGTAATTGCCTTTACCTATTTGGATCATCTTAAGATGCTAATGTGAGTAATGAGATCATGCTAACAATGATTAATTATGAATGACACACAACTATTAATTACTGTAGGGTGTTGGTGTTTCTAGTGAGAGAGAGGCCATTAGCTACAATCCATGGAGCTTTTCCACTAGTTGACACTTGATGAAGGTTTAGTTATTAATCATAAATAATTTTTATCACAACAAATCATGCTTAAAAAAAAAAAAAAAGCATCTCTGCAATGTTTCCATTAGGTCAGAAATCATGGTAGAGTACAAGAATGGATATCAAATACTTTTGTGGGCCCAATTTTTGTAAGTTTAGAAGTGTTTTTTGGCATAGCAATGATGGGTGATAATGCAGCTCAAGAACTAGTAACCATGATGCATAAATAAAGAATTGATAGAAATTGAAAAATAATAGATTCTGAAATTTAGAGAAAATATATGAAAAAGAATAAAATAAAAGAAAGAAACAGTTTTCACCGTAATGGCCCAATCCTAGTGATTGCGAGATGGCCCAATCCTAGTGACGCAAGTTCTTGAATCTCTGAGTTTCGTAAAGAAATCTAGTAATAAAACAGTTCACCGGCTAACTACTTGATAATTGGTTACATGAATTAAGAATTAACTATTATAACCAATGCCTAATATAATAAAAGCGTCAAAGGCTCATATTTTCACAACAAAGGGAACAATTTTTAACCGTAGAACAAGAGTGAATAATTTTACATTGTACCAAAACAAACATTCCTTAATAATAATAAAAAAAAGAAGAAGAACAAATGCAAAGAACCAAGGCCTGACAAAATTCCCTCCCTAAATTGGGCCACCAACAAATTGAAGGGGTTCACCACCCAATGATAGCAAATTGATTTTCAAGCACAAACCGACAAGAACCCAGCCGGCACATACACACCCCCTTTTCAACCCCTTCCCCCCTCACTCGCCCACCCCCTCTCTCTTTCCAAATATGGCAACAAGCCATTCCACTCCAAATTCACACGCCCTCCTCCTCTCTCTTCTCCTTCTTCTTCCTCCCCTCTCCGCCTATAAATCTCACCCCCGCCCCCGCCGCCAAGTAATGCGAACCAGATTCGCTGCGGATTGCTGCAATGGAGACCACCGGAGCGGCCGGCAAATTCTTCTCCTCCTTCATTGACGCCATGGATCTGTGGGCGGTTGTCGTGGCGGTTGCGGCGGGGGTCGGGGGCCTCGCGGCGGTCTGTGGGGCCCTCAGGTGGGCGCAGGAGCGGGTGAGCGAATCGGGTCTCGATAAGGGGACACGGCGGAGGCTGCCGCCGGGGGACATGGGGTGGCCGGTCGTCGGAAACATGCTCGGGTTCCTCAGGGCCTTCAAGTCCGGCGATCCGGACTCCTTCATCGCCTCCTTCATCAGACGGTCAGTGTTTGTTCTCTAGATTCCTCCCTAGAATTCAGTCGGTGTGCATTATTTATTTATTTTTTTTGCATATAACTCCTTTGGTTTTCGGTTATTTGTGAGAGAATTTTATGCATCTAGCCTTTTGTTATGGAAACTCATTTTATTTTGTTACAAATACCAGACTAATGTTTAAGTAGTGGGAAGTGACAAGTGTGGGACCGGTCGGCCAAAAAAAATCCACGTGTCTATTTGTGAAAGTAAACAAAATTTAAATAAAATAAATTTTCACTTGCAACTTGCACTTGCGACAATCAAACAAACCCCGAGGTCTTAAAAACTGTGATTAGTTTCTTTGTGGACTTGGCCTTTTCTTTTCAATAATTTGATAGCATTATAAGGGGTCAATTAGAGAGCAAACTAAATAATTAGTAATTTTCCATGTTCCATTTCTTTATATGTTAAAAGAAAAAAATGCAGGAGAAATTTATTCCCCCCTTTTATTTATATTTAGAGGGAGGAAAGTTTGCAAATAAAGAGAAAATTTAGGGAGTTGAATGAAGAAATGTATTTGGACGGATTATTAGCAAAATCTGGTGCTTATCTGATCTAATTTTTTGTCGTATATTCACGCACACGCCCAGGTGGCTACAGTAGAATTGATAAATGAACCCACTTTTTTTCATGCATGCACTATTTTTATCTTAAATATTTTCTTTTTTTCCCTTAAAAAAAGGGAAAATAAGCTGTATATTATTAAATTGAAGGATGATGAGTTATATACAGTGAAGTTGGATCTTAAAATAACTTAATATTTTTCTCTGAAAGTATTTATTAGGGGGTTTAGTGTATTAAAATTTTATTTATCTCTTATAATTCTTGAATCCAAGTAGCTCAATCTGTTTCCATATAAAATGAAATTACCTACACAAGGCAACAAAAGGAAAAATCACAAATATATATAATATGGTGGTGACTTTTGTCATTTGTATTGATGGGAGCAGAGAAGAGCCTGCGAAGAATTATGGGTCTTCATTGTATTTTTGTAGTTGGTATGTATCTTGTGTCTGAACGATTCTCCTTCTGCTTGCTTTTATTTATTATTTTCTTTTTATTTTTTTAATATTAGGTGCTTGTGTACAAAATAGAGTATAATGGTGGTCCTGAATGAGTTCAAGTGGGTGTTAAGCATTTAGCTGGTGGGTTTGTAATGATGGTTGCAAGGCTAACTGGTGGGGTTGGCCTTTTGCTAGTGTATTAAGCTCATAAGTAACAGGATTTGTGTTGCCTGCAGGTAGAAAATTGAAAATAAAATTAAATAAAATCCTATGATATATGTAATATGTAGGACACTTAGCCAAACAAAAAAGTCGGCGTGACACACCTCGACACTGACAGATATGTCCATTGACAGATAAACAACAACTAAGCCATTTATCTCAGGTATTTGGGGTAGACTACATGAACCAAAAGAGAATTATGCCGGGTCGGGGACAGGTACAGATGTATAAAATGTTATTCACCTCAAAAGTATGATTAGTTTAAGTTATGTCCCTTTCGACAAAAGCTATTGCTTTGCATATCATTTTATTAAAATTAGATTTCTTTTATAAATAAATGTCAACCAATATGCATATCTTACCTTAAAAAAAGAATATCTACATGAGCCAAATATACATATGTCAGAAGAAATAAACTATAGTTGGGTCTTCATGTCTAGATTTTGGGCCTAGTTGTCATGTTCGACAACTTTGTCTATACTGGAGTACGACACTTGTGTCTGTTTCTACAAATCATAGAAAAGAAAATCTTAAAACAAGTAGATAACAATAGGTTACATTTGGGAATATCCATACAGGCATGTGTCTAATATCATTACTCATGACTGATTAATCCTTCTTCAGTATCTGTTTGCTGCCTCATTTTCTCCATAGTTGATATTCGGCTCAGGTGGATTACACTGGTCTTAATTATGATGTACAATATCTGATAATTATGATGTACAATTTCTGAAACTCTTGAGGGTTGACATATCAATATTTTGATTAGTTTTTGCTGTCAACTATGACATGCAACATATATATCAATTAGTTGGAGCTTTATCTCTGCATTGAGTCTTAACAACACTGACAAATTTTCGCACTTTTACATTTTTTAACTGCACTCATCATTTTGGTTTTGAATGCAGATTTAACCGCGGTGGGGTGTACAAGGCCTTCATGTTTGGGAGTCCAACGATCATGCTTACGACTCCCGAAACCTGCAAACAAGTCCTAATGGACGATGAGAATTTTGTGCCTGGTTGGCCAAAGGCGACTTGTGAGCTCGTTGGAAAGAGATCGTTCCTTTTTATAGTTCATGAGGAGCACAAACGCTTAAGAAAATTGACATCAGCTCCAATCAACGGCTTTGAAGCTCTCACTACATATCTCAGGTTCATTGAAGAAACTGTTGTTTCCACTCTAGACAAGTGGTCAAAGATGGGTGAAATTGAATTCCTCACTGAAATGCGAAGGTTAACTTTTAGAATTATAATGCATATATTCCTAAGCTCAGAGAGTGATGCTATAATGGCATCCTTGGAAAAGGTATACTCTGATCTGAACTATGGCATGAGAGCGATGGCCATCAACCTCCCTGGATTTGCTTACCACAGAGCACTGAAGGTAAGAATATCAGAAGTTCCTTTAATTTTTTATTATTATTTCTCCATTAGTAAATATGTCTTTTAGGATATAACATATAGTCAACATTATGTACTAATAATATTCTTTTGGTTCATATTAATTTTCTGCTTTTTACATTTATTATATTTTCTTATAAAAGGGTCTCTTTTAAAGTTCTTGAAGTGAATAGTATTTCCTCAGTTGCATGACAATTAAATTTTTAAATTGGGAAAGGTGTAGTAAAAGTATATTTTTTCCCAGAATTCAGTTATCTTGTGTGCAATTGTCCTGTATAGACAAACTATCTAGAGTTCCTTGCGTTGTTGGATTAGATGCATGGTCAAGGATGATTCTTTCCTTTGCTTTATGAAACTTAAACGTTTAGTTAAGGTTGTCCTAACTGAAATCTTGAATATTCAAATATGTTGGTATTAGGTATTTCGTTTTACTGTAATTGGTTTGCGAAATTCTCATTTGGTGCTTTTCAGAGTGACATCCTTACCGGATAATATTTACAGCATTACATATCTGGCATTTGAAGACAATGTCAACCCTCTTTCCCTCGTCAAGATTTGGAACAGCATCATGCCACCCATTAACATCTCAAGTCATCCACTCATGACGCGAATTCCTTCCTTTAGCAACATGTGGTGCTTCTTATAGAAGGCATCAAGTCTAGCGTCATATTAAGTAGATGTCCTTTCAATTTATAGTTTATCAATGTGTCGAGCATTTGATGAACATTTGATCCAACTTATTAGTTACCTAATATGCAAGTTACTTTTACACACTTCCATTAAGGAACACACATGTACTTGTGTTAAGTTTCTGGAGTGTCCTTGTGTTTGACTTTTCTTTTTCCATGATTTCTGAACACGTGACACCTTATCAAATGTCGAAAAGCACTTTGATGCCTTATCAAATGTCGAGAAGCACTAGTGATGAGCCTATCGCTTTTCATCAGTGTTAAATGTGCTTAGTGTGTTTGATATACATGAAACACGTTATATTCTGCATTTTGATTTCTTGTCGTTCTTCTGGTTGTTTGGTTGTTTGCAGTTTCCATTTACATCCATATTTTTTTCACGGCAATATAGAAGTTTGGAGGTTGGGGTATTCTTTGTTCAAATGCATAGTAGTTAACAAGTGTTGTTCTTAAGTCACACTCTTTCTATAGAAGTCATAGTTTCTTTTTCCTGAAAGATTGTGTACATCTTAAATTTTAAGGTGCGCGTGACCTACCTCCAAGCTGCATGTCTTTGACTCCAAATTTGAAGCTCCATATTCTCTAAGAAGGTGGTTGTTATCCATAAAAGCAGTAGGTCCAGGACCACATCCACTACCAAGAAAACCTTATCCCTCAGAATAGTGTGTCTGGTTACTAGTACTTTTGCACTGTTCTTCGAGCACTAGAAATCGAGTGGCAAGAGCTCATTCTTATCTCCAGCAAAAGAATCAAAGTGACAAATTGACATAAACTCCTTGCTTAAATCAGACTAACTACTGTATGTCAAACAGTAATAGACTAGTAGAAATAGTAATTAATTTTGCTTCATGAAGTAGAGACTCTCTTTTATTTAAAATGTGAATATCAACAATAAATCGTAAATTTCTCATTTAGGTTGCTATTTCAAATGCTAGGCTTTTATAAACAAGTTTTGTATAACCAGGAAAGAACAAGTTTTCAACGATAAATTTTGAGAGAATAGGTGTATATTTTCAATTTTTTGTAGAAGTTTGTCATTAAGCATGTCCAGCATTCATCAACATTAATGTTTGAAACCATACATGAATATAGCAGCTCACCTCTATCAGACTGGTAGACTGCTTGAGACACGCCATTTAGCATCAAGATCAACTTACAAGTGTTGCTAAAATAATGTACTGTTAGCATGCTGGTGTATGGTGCATTGGTAGAAAAGATGTCTTTTCTTTTTCAATGATGATATTTTTATTGTATATAGGCTCGAAAAAAGTTGGTGGCCGTTCTCCGGTCTGTCCTAAATAAAAGAAGGGACTTGAGGTCAAGAGGTTCCCGTGCAAGAAAGGACATGATGGATAATCTCATGGAGGTTGAAGATGAAAATGGTAAAAAATTGAGCGATGAGGAGATCATTGATATTTTGATCATGTACCTAAATGCGGGTCATGAATCTTCGGGTCACATCACCATGTGGGCTACCGTCCTTCTACAACAACACCCAGAAATCTTCAAAAAAACCAAGGTAGAAAAGGAATAGAAAAACTCTTGCTTGTGTTTCTGGATAGACATTGTTGCATAGTTTAATCTTTATTGGAGTTTTAAGGAATTATGAGATAACTCTAACATCCTAATGACTTGTAGGAAGAGCAAGAGGAGATCCAAAGGAATATCCCCCCTACACAAAAAGGATTGACGCTTAGAGATGTTAGGAAAATGGAGTATCTCTCAAAGGTTTGCCCATATTCTCATAGAACACGTTAACTTGTAATGTGACTCATGCGATGTAAATATTTAGTTTTATTATGTCATAAGTTTTATGTTGGTTACATGAGCATTATTCTTATTGTATTCTTATTTTGTGAAGGTTATTGATGAGACCCTCCGTCTGGTTAACATCTCTTTTGTTGCTTTCCGACAAGCAACTTCTGATGTCGACATCAATGGTTAGTTCAATCAACAATTTCTTTTGAACTGTTTTGCATAAGGAGGTAATAAGTTATGTGTCAAATAATTGACTATGAACAATTCCTCACAGGGTATATCATACCTAAAGGATGGAAGGTTCAGATGTGGTACAGGAGTGTTCACATGGACCCTGAAGTTTATCCTAACCCTAAGGAGTTCAACCCTTCTAGATGGGATGTAAGTAGGATCATTGACTTCCTTATCTTGTTTCTTCTTTTTTATGTTAATATTGTGCACTTTTTATGTCTATGCAAAGATCTAGAAGTACATGTATAAAGAGAGAAAATTCTATTCTTTTCTGGTCCAGGGACTTACACCTAAAGCAGGGACCTTCCTTCCCTTTGGAGGAGGAAGTAGGCTGTGTCCTGGAAACGATCTTGCTAAACTGGAGATATCTGTTTTCTGCACTACTTTCTCCTCAATTATCAGTGAGTAATTTTAACTATCTCGAATTTCTATTTGTGATAAATCAGTGACATGTTGCCACCTGTAATTAACTTTCTTATAGCTCCTTTTTTTTGGCTTAAGGTTCATAATCAATTTTAATTTTCAATATCTTGTTGTATTGGTATGAGGTATTAAATCTTAGTTTACTGATTGCAGGCTTGTCCGACTCAACCCGCAGTGCCCAGTGAGATATTTACCTCATCCGCGGCCCAAAGACAATTGCATGGCGAAAATCATAAAGGTCTCTGAAACATCCATGTAATCGAAGTATACTTGTCAAACAGTCTCAGAAAGTTTTCCCAATATAATAAATATAAAAGTTTTATTCATTTCAGTTCTCTCTTCGTGCATTGTGCATGTGAGTGTCTATATGCAGCGTGCATATGTGTCGTGTGATATAACAATTATAATTTTCATTGCGTGTCAGAAAGAATCAACAGATGTGCATGTATGCGTGTCTGAATGTCAGCGTGTGCACATGAGATAAGAACCCTAATTTTTCTCAAGTGTCAGAAAGAATCAGAGAAAACTACAAATCAGAATAAAAATGAAATGTCAAACAGGTAAAAATGTTTATCATCGAAACTATATTCAACATAGCCATATTTCTTCGTAGTTCCTATGCACTGTTAATAGTAGAGATTTCAGAGTATGTTGTTGCTGAAAAGTGTAGATAGAAGTGCCCAATGTGCTTAAAATGAAGATGCACCTGCATTCAGAAGATGGAAAATCAAAGAAGGGAAAAAAAAAAAAAGAAATATGAATCTATGGGTGTATATATAACCATGATAATTTTCATGTTCAGACTGGAGTTGACCTCTGTTTGAAATAGAACCCATAATTCTAAGAAAGCTAACCAAACTCTAAATCTTAAAGCAAATCATTAAGACAATTGAGAAGATAAAATTCAGAGAAAACCAACAGATGAAGGTGTGCAAACTAAACACAGTGAAGGGAAGTAGACACCACCACAAGAAAGCTGAAAACCAATGAAAGAAACTAGAACAAGATTTGTATGATTCGGTGGCAGAAATCATCGTCCATCATTGATATGATAACCTCATAATCCTTTACAAACCCAGGTAAACTGGCAATGTTTGCCTTCAGGATTTAGGCCATGAGGCCGAGTTAGACGAACAAGTACCCTGTGAAACACAACACACTGTTGCTCTAATGAGCAGCATCTTCTTCCTCGCAAAACTTTGTGTACTCCTTTGGACCCATCAAGGATTCAAGTTCTGATGGGTTGCTTGGTTTAATCTTGATCATCCATCCGTCTTCATAAGGACTCGAATTGATCTAACGTAGCAGAGAGACTGTGTTAGTTTGATACGCTTGAATAAAATTTTCCTGAAAATAACTGAAAACTTGAAGAACTTACATGGCCTGGGTTTTCAGTCAGCTTAGTATTGGCCTCAACAACTTCACCAGAGATTGGAGAGTTAACATCACTTGTTGCCTTCACACTCTCCACTGCTCCGAAGCTCGCTCCCTTGGAAACTGCGGCGCCGGCTTCTGGCAGCTCGACAAACACAACCTCTCCCAGATGCCCCTACTTATAACACAGCATAATACATGTAACCTTTTTTTTTTTTTTTTGGGGAGTAAAATCATATGAAATTTCTGCATAAATTACCTGAGCATGGTCAGTGATGCCAATGGTAGCAACAGAACCCTCATGCTTCACCCACTCATGAGAAGAACTGTACTTCAAATTATCCAAAACTGCGAGCACCAATCAATATTCGTCACGTTTATAAGATGAAGCCTGAAACAAATTCTAAAAAAGTACGCATGGAACAATAATGAATGAATCAGTTACCTGAGGAGAAGCATCTGGAGATGGAGAAGGCAGAGAGTGGGGAGCCCTTGAGGCAGAGCAGGAGATCTTGAGTGCATTGGCTGTTGAAGATGCCCACAGCTTGAGAGCCATGCTTTCTATCTTCAGTTTCTTTCTCACTCACTCGCAATCTTTCTCTATTCTTTGTTTTTGTTATCTCTTGAGAGAGATTGGACCAGTTTAATTGGTTGGTGGATACTGATAGCCTCATCCTAGAAAATATATGGAAGCTCCCTCATTTTTCAGTGTTGCCTATTTGCAAATTTGCGATGCACCTGCATCATATACCTTCCTACTGAACTGGGAAGGTAATTTTATTTTATTAAAACCGATCGAGGGGCGTTTTCTCTCGGCACTCATATAAAAACTTTGTCCGTCCGTCTTCATCTACGCGAGAGAGAGCAACATCTCTCCCTCTTCCTTTCTTCTCTTTCAGCTTCCTCCTATTCCTTCCTCCTCCTCTCTTCTCTCCCCCTTTTCCCACCGATTGGTCGGTTTTTTACCAACATCGGCGATGCTAATATTCTCATAGCAGCAAGAAAAATGAGAAAAAATTTCAGTTATGGTGACTCTGTTTAATAGTACAACCTCATTATTGTAAATATTGCGCCCACCTTAAATATATTGGGGGTTTTATGGGCAAGTGTTGCATCCGCGTTCTGTGTTTGGTGTTGCTTCTCGTGAGTATTTTTATTGTTTTTTTAAGAAAAATAAGTTTCAAAATTAAATGTTTGGTAATCTTAAGAGTCTTAAAAAAATTAAAATTAACAAACTGTGTTCTAAAAAAACTGGCCAAAAATTTATTCTCTCTTTTCTCTCATTTTTCTATTGTATTCTCCAACATATTGTGACCTTTAACCGAGTTTTTTTTGCCTCTACTACTCTGCTGTACTCATGAATTTGATCAACTTTCTCCCTTGCACCCATTTACATGCTAACTTATACACATCATGAACTAGAATTTTGTCTTCTGAGCAAAACAATCGGAGTGACTTTTTCCTAATAATAAAGTTTTATAAAAGAAACCGTCTCAAAGCACTAAAAGAATCGTAAGATATAATTTCTATAGAATCGTTATAGTTATTTTTAGGTAAAAATAATAATCGATATATTTGCTTTGAAAGGACCTGCGATTGGAAAAGAAAGAAAAAGAAAAATTGGCTATGATGGCCTTATTTTTTTAACATAGTTAGGAAAAAAAACTCAGCTTCATTTATGTAGCAAAAAGTAATCAGACAGATCGGATCTTTCTTCTCGTATAATTTTGTTTCTTTTTTTATCTTTTTCTCAAATTCAGACGTCCTTCACCGCTTGGCCTGAAGAAAGCATGTTTTTCATTATAAATGAGTCTCATGTCGTCATTTTTTCTTTTTTGAAAGGGATAACCAAACACAATCAGAGGCGGACCCAAAGGTGGGCTAGGCCGGGCTATAGCCCGACCCAGTTTTTTCAAATATTGTAATAAATTCATTTTTATTTTGTTCTTTTTCAGATATTGTGTTAGACCCTCTTTTATTTTGATTTTCTTTTAGCAAATTTATTACTAGTTCCACTCTTGATTTAGCGGAGAATACTGTTTTATTCTTTTAAAAATGCATATAATTCATAAGTATATGTTAAAAAAATTACAGCCCACCCTAAAATTTATACCTGGTTCCGCCACTGAACACAATTGTGTAAAACTGACAGTAAATCTCACAAAATACCAACTTTTTCACTCTGTTTTTGAGAAACAAATAGCCCTGATG
Source organism: Agave tequilana (assembly GCA_038442645.1). Taxonomy (NCBI): domain Eukaryota; kingdom Viridiplantae; phylum Streptophyta; class Magnoliopsida; order Asparagales; family Asparagaceae; genus Agave; species Agave tequilana. Next base: position 78,466 of record JAVJIF010005384.1, read on the forward strand.
TAACTTGTAAGCGAGGTTGGGCGGCTTCTACCGTAAGCAACAACACAGATGAAAAAAACTCTTAAAGTTTTGTGTAACCTCACAAAGGTGAGAATATAATAAATACTTATTTTCGTCGTGCTCTTAATTATGTACTTTGTTATAGGCAATGAATATTTGTTTTTGTCATACTCTTCTTTTATTATGTGATGTTGAAGAAACTTAGTGGAAATTTATTTTCACTTTAATTAGTGCCTAAGATTATCATCATATTTTTTTGTATTTTGCTAAGCTCTTTGTTTTAATACTCAGCATGAAAAATTTTGATAGTCTAAACTGCAAGACGAGAAATTTCTTTAGATTCCAATTGATGATAATACTCCTGAATCACTTCTAATAATACCAATTAAACACCACAAAAATTACATATACAAACAGTACCAAGAACAATAACAATACAAAATACATGGAGGGGTTAACTGAAAACAAAAACTTCAATTTAATCAACACCGTTCATCAATACACCCGACTCTTGCATCCGTGTCTGTTGGTTCTCTCTCTTCTCAATCTCTTTCTCTCTCCTCTCAAATCCCTTCCCTTCAGAGAAAAATTTTCCCCGATCCTTCACTCTCCCCCCCAATTTTCTCTCCAGTCCAGAAAATTATGGGCTGCAACGTACATGAAAAATCCACCCGCAGCGCCCGCAAGCATCGGCACTCCTCCACCAAGCCGCCTCCCCCCGATCCCGTCACCGCCCACGATCCCGACCTTAACCCTAACCCCCACCTCCAACTCCCAAACCCTAACCCTACCTCCTTCGACGACGCCGGATGGGGCTACTGCACGGAGGAGCAGCTGGAGGAGCTCCTCCTCAAAAACCTCGACTTGGTCTACAAGGAGGCCCTCTCCCGCCTCGTCGCCATGGGATACGACGAAACCCTAGCCCTACGCGGGATCCTCCGCAACGGCCACTGCTACGGCAACATGGACGTCCTCTCCAACATCGTCAACAATACCATCACCTACCTCAAGGCCGATGAGGGCGCCGCCGCCGGTGGCGGAGGCGATCGGGCTGCTTCCGACGCCTCCTTCTCCGACCTCCGACACCTCCAGGAGTACTCCCTCGCCGGCCTCGTCTGCCTCCTCCAGCAGGTCCGCCCCCACCTCACCCGCGGCGACGCCATGTGGTGCCTCCTCATGAGCGAGCTCCACGTCGGCCAGGCCACATCCATCGAAATCCCCTCCGCCACAGGCGGGCGCGTGATGGTGCGCCCGCCGCTCCCGCCCGGGCTGTGCAAGTTCCACGATTCCAAGCGGAAGGCTCAGATCCCGGCGAGATCGAGATCCAGCTGCTGCAGCGTCCCTTGCTCTGAACCTAGTTTGGAGAGCAGAGAGAAGGAATTGCCAGCCGCTTCTGTGGAGTCTGATGTGGTCGCCTCGGTGCTGAAGGGCTTGGAGAGCATGAGCATAGAGGATGAAAAGGCCGAGGATCAGAATGAGAAGAAGAGAGGGTCTTGAACTTGATACAGAGGATTCGGGAATTAGAAGGGCAGGTTAAGGAGAGGAAGGAGTGGGCCCAGCAGAAAGCAGTGCAGGCTGCGAAAAAGCTGAGCAATGATTTGACCGAGCTGAAGGTTATGAGGATGGAGAGGGAGGAGACCCAGAGGGTGAAGAAGGGGAAGCAGGCTCTGGAGGACACGACGATGAAGAGGCTGTCGGAGATGGAGACAGCGCTGAAGAAGGCGAGCGGGCAGGTAGATAGAGCGAATGCGGTGGTGAGTAGGCTGCAGACGGAGAACGCGGAGATACGGGCCGAGATGGAGGCTTCGAAGCTAAGCGCATCAGAGTCAGTGATGACGTGTTTGGAGGTGGCCAAGAGGGAGAAGAAGTGCCTGAAGAGGTTGCTGGCGTGGGAGAAGCAGAGGGAGAGGCTGCAGGAGGAGGTCATAGAGGAGAGGAAGAAGATCGAGCAGATGCAGCAGCAGCTAAGTGAGGTTAGGGAGGCGCAGAAAGAAGCTGAGGTGAGTCAAACTAGACTTCTGATTGGTGATTCATTTACGTTTCCTTTGAATGTCACATTTCGTTTTAGGGTAAAGTCTTATGCAATTGAGAATTGTTAAATTTAGCAAGTTACATCATTGAGTTTGCGGGAATTCTTGACTTGTAATAGCATTACAAGCAGTTGGTGTGAGATTTTTTTATTGTTACGATCGGGTATATCAATATGTGCGTATTGGAGGGTATTTTTTGGACGTGAATGCTTCTATGGCCATCTAGGTTACATAAGAAGCTTTGGTAATTCTTTGGGCTTATATTATGTTGCAACATTGCATATGGCAAGTGTTTATAGGGAGTGTTAGGGCTTGGAACAATTGGGATTGAGGTTTGGTGTTTTGAGGTTTCAATTGGCTCATGAACAATGATACGGTTCGATATTTCCTTCATAAGTGATATATTGTTTGTTCACGAGTTGATAGGTTTGCACTTGGTGATGACTGGGAGGTACAATTAACTAGATTAGCAAAGATATATGTGTGTAATTTACAAATGCTAGGATATTTAGATTGACCTTGGTAAATGTGTGAGGAATTTAAACAACTTGTAAGAGTAATGGAGTAGATATTTGGTTGATAAATGATATATTTTATCTCGAGAGGTCCTGGAGAGTTGTGGACATGTTATTACATTATAATCTGATAGGTGCCAGTTATCAACGATGTGGAGGTTTTCTCGGGCTAAGCCAACTCAGGGTTTCAAATATCGGACGATTTTGATATATATCGGCATGGTACCTGATATGATATTTACTCTATAATATCAGCTCTATTGGGGCTGATGTTTTTGATATTAACACCTGATATTGTCGATATTGAAATTAAAACCCATTAGCAGATTCCGATACGTATCGAAATATTAAACGATGGTCCTACTATTTGAAGAGACCAGAGAAGAGGAAAAGGTCAGCCCCACTGTAGCTGCGAGCATGCGACTCTAAGAGGCTAGGAAGGTGCATTGTACAGAAGAAAGCTTGAACATTTGATAAGTGGTCGGGGATCAAATGATGTTTTTTTAATTGACCTGATCAATTTTTGTTGAAATTTGGAGCCATATAGGTTTTGACTCACTTAAAGTATTTTCATTAGTTATCACTTATTATTGTGTCATCATGGTTCAAAGTCTCGGTCTCGGCCGTCGACTCGGCCGGCACCGAGACGGATCGGTCTCGGTGACTCGGATCGGACTCGGACGATACGCGCAAAACGCTACATAGAACGCTTAAAAAATTATGAAAAAATCATGACAAATCAGAAAAAATGTAAACATCAAATTCATGCATCACATATTCAAAACATATCACCTAACACTCAAACATAACGTGAAAGCATAAATACAAGCGTCGTCGGTAGAAAAATATCAAAATACATGCATAACTTAATTACCTAACTTCAATAAAATTATTAAATTACCTAACTTAATTACAAAACTTTATTAAATTAAATTAACCTAAATTAAGTTAACTAAACTAATTTAAATTAAGTTAAACTCAATTAAATGAAACTACATTAAATTAAACTAAACTAGTTTATACTAGATTAACCTACACTAACTTAATTACCTAACTTCAATAAAAGTATTAAATTACCTAACTTAATTATAATTATAAAATTTTATTAAATTAAATTGACTTAAATTAACTTTACCTAAACTAAACTAAATTAAATTACATTAAACGCAAATTAATTAAACTGAGGGAGAGAGAGAGGAACAGAGAGAGAGGGAGAGAGACGGAGACAGAGGAGAGAGAGGGAAACACAGGAGGAGAGAGAGACAGAGAGAGGGACACAGAGAGAGGGAAACACAGGAGAGGAGAGAGAGAGACAGAGAGAGGGACAGAGAGAGGAGGGAGAGGGGGGAGAGAGAGACTGAGAGGGAGAGGGAGAGAGTCCGACAGAGAGAGAGACTGAGAGGGAGAGGGAGAGAGTCCGACGGGGAGAGAGAGAGACAGAGAGACGGGGGGAGAGAGACAGAGAGAGACGGGGGGAGAGAGAGCCGCTAGCCCGCTGCAGCCTGCGGGAGAGAGACGGAGAAGAGAGGGAGAGAGAGGCACAGAGAGAGGGAGAGGGGGAGAGAGAGAGACTGAGAGGGAGAGAGGGAGAGAGGGAGAATTACCTGGGCGACAGCGACGGCGACGGCGATGCGGGGGACGGCGAGCGAGAGAGAGAGATCAGATCAGATCTCTCTCTCTCTCTCCCCCTCAGCGCCTTTAAACGCGATTCGTCACGGGCGCCGAGTCGACCCGGATCGGGTCCGACTCGGACCCGACTCGGTCAACTCGGCGATCTTCGGTCGACTCGGGCCTCCGAGTCGTATCGGAGGGGGCCGAGTCGGATACGACTCGGCCGAGTCGTATCCGACTCGGCCGATATTTCGAACTCTGTGTCATTTGCATTGACTATTATGATGTACTTTAGAAAGCAAATTTATCTGAAATTAGTTATTGGTCTTGCACTGATGGTAGCAAGATTCTGCATCCATCTTCACCTTAAGGGATAGGACCCTTTTTCATCATTTTTTTAAGTTCTGTGCTCTTATCAACCTTATCCTTATGGCAAATACTAAGAAGCAGTTGATAGCTGATGTTCTCCATAAAGTTATACAGACAACTTGCCTATGATTTAGATTGGAAATTTAGCTATAGAAATAGAACTGTAAAAGCCAATTAAATAATCTTTTCTGGAAACCAACAAGAACGTGAAGCCATGCTAATGAAATTAATAGTAACCTCTATTTTTATGACGTAGCGGGTAGCAGGGATGTCGCTGGTTTCTTGATTGTTATGGTATATCACCTATTTTGTTTTGGATTTCCTCATTAGATATCAATGCCTAACACCAACTGAGAGGTGCTCATTTGGTAACTGAAGAAATTGGGAGTGTGAGAGGGGACCCCATGCCCCTGCATGCCCCTGTCCTCTCTCGTAATTCTTTTTTTTTTTGTTTTCACATTGTGCATTGCCAAGCAATACAACTATCCGCTAAACAGTAGCACTTTTAACTCATACATTTCAAATGAATTTCACTCATGGGATATACATTTTTTTACTTCTATTATTACAAAACTGAAAGCTAAAAGGAAATTAAGCTAAGGATATTGACAACAATATCAATCTGAATTATGAACAATTAATTTGTAATTACTTGAATACTTTTATTTAGGTTCGAGTTAAATGCACAATCTCATGAAGTTTCTTCCTAAAAATTATTGCTTCAAATGATGCATATGTGGAAAGCCTTGTTTTTTCTAGCATTGACTAGCCAATTTGATCTTGATCTCTTCTTTCCTTCTTTCTATATTGGAGATAGTCTGCGTAATGACATATCACAACCATATTATTAAAAGCTTGTGGTGAGAATCTCTCTCTCTCTCTCTCACACACACACACACACACAACTTTTAATCGTGGTGAATTGACACAACTTTGTACAATGAGGAGTTGCAGGTAAGTAAAATTAGATTTGAACTCTCTTTACGTGTTAGTGTTAGGTCAAAAATGTAAAGTAAAATGCTTTTAATTGCAAGAAAATTACAACGGATACGATCTGATTACAAAAGAGGGGAGGATATTTGAATCTACCCTTTATTTAAGGCTGGGTTCTTCGTGTGGCGATGAAGAGTGAATCTTGTTCTCCGTTGACCGACTGAACGACAAGCTTCTTTTGGATCATTTTAAGGAGGTAAGATAACTCCACTTCGACACGACAAATGTTGGAGTTCTCCTTTTGAAGAAGTTTCTTTCTTTCTCTCTCCTTTGAATGCCCAAAGTTTCTGAACGTTGTAGCTATTTTTATTCTTCTAAGAAAAAGAATCAGCCCCTTCCAATAGCTTTCATAGTTATTTATAGGGGTATTCAGGGGTAAAATTGTCCTCTAAAATTCCTCCATGATTGGGATAACTCCCCACATTACGTGGGTGTTAATTGACCTAGTAATGAGGCAGATACAACAGAAACACGACTCTCGTGAAAGGCGGGGCTCGCAGGCTCGCGTTTGAGTTGAGATGCGGAGTTGTCTGAGGTCCGCGTTTGAGTTGAGACGCGGAGTTGTCTGAGCTCAGCGTTTGAGTTGGAATGCGACTCCGGTTGAGATCCACGTTTTGAACTGGAACGCGACTTTGGCTGAGCTTTGCGTTTGAGTTTGAATGTGACTCTGGTTGAGATCCGCGTTTGAACTGGAACACAGGCTTGGTTGAGCTCCGTGTTTTAAAAGAGAATGTTGGACAGACTCAAGTCCACGTTTACCATTAGACGCGAGGATTACGTTTGAGTGAAACGCGACCTCCGCGTTGCAGTGAGGTCCGCGTCTGAGGACTTGTTTTCAGTGATTTAAACAGTCTACAGAACCCTCTTCAAAGTTTTTGAAACTCCGCGGTTGGTTGGGACAGATTTCGGAATACTTTGGACTTCATGTTGATTTGGATTGGTAATCTTTTGAGATGTCCTGAGCTTATCTTGTCTAGATTTCAGTCTTCGTCAGTGCTCTGTCGAACTGCTTGAAGCCTCCAGGGTCGATCGTTGTGAGTATCTAGATACACAATGTAGAACTTATCTGAGCTCTGATTTGTTTGTAGGTGTTTTGTTGAACCGGTAGAGTTGACAATTGCTTTTGTTAGTGTACTATTGAACTGATTGTCGAAGTAGGGACATACTCATGTGTTGCAAAGAGAAGACACGGCTCTCTCTCATTGGTTGAAGACACGACTTTTATATGTCATTGAGACGCGACTCTCATGAAACGTATGGTTGCGTTGGATGCTTCTTGATGCGAGCCTCGTGTTGGATGCGTTAGACGTGACTTTCATCTGTCATTGATGAAAATCAGACAAACAAAAGCAGTAAATTTGATTGCTATAGGTAACAATTAATGTAGCAATCCAAAGTTAGGTAATTCCATTAGGAAATTTGAGAGGGTTACTGTCAGAGGTGTGATGTTAACTTGACTGGGGTTGATGTGATTTGAATGAATTTTGTGGACTTGCTATTCTATTGCTGAGAATAACAAGTGGAGTTTGATCCACTGACAATTTATGATAATTTTTATCGTCAAAAGTGTAATGTTAACATGACGGGTTTGCATTTGCAGAGCAAATTGAATTGTCAAAAGGTGTGATATTAACTTGACGTAAGGATGTATGCTAGAGGTATGATTAACTTAGCACCAAGAATGTCTCGTTTTCATTGAGAAAACTGAGAAAATTACTGTTATATGTTTAGTGTTAACTTAACAATGGGATGAATGCTAGAGGTATGATATTAACTTAGCATTGAACGTCTCGATTTTGATGAGAAAGCTCGAGAGAAAATCATTGTCATAGGTATAATATTTAACTTAACAATGAAATGGATGCTAGAGGTATGATACTTAGCATTGAACGTCTCGGTTTCGATGAGAAAGCTAGAGGGAAGATCATTGTTATAGGTATAATATTTAACTTAACAATGAAATGGATGCTAGAGGTATGATACTTAGCATTGAACGTCTCAATTTCGATGAGAAAGCTCGAGGGAAGATCATTATCATATGTGTAGTATTTAACTTAATAATGAAATGGATGTTAGAGGTGTGATATTTAACTTGGCATTGAACGTCTTGAAAATCGAGATAATCACTGTTATAGGTGTAATATTAACTTAACAGAGATTTGTATTGCGATATGAGCAATTTTGGTCAAAGGTGTAGTGTTTAACTTAGTTGGGAATATTTTGCGATTTGAGCAATTTTAGTGCACTCATCATTCTATTGAAGAGAATTGATAAGTTGAAATTCTATCCTACTAGGGATATGTTGATTTTGCTGTCAGAGGTATAATGTTAACGTGACAGGTTCGATCTGTTACTGGGGAAACAATTACAGCTTTTTGTGGTCCTATTTCATAGATGGGAATTAGTAAGGGATTTTTGAGGGGAAGGCGGGATCAGGTCCCTCAGGATTTTTAACAAACCCTCAGCTATCAACGGATTTGGTATGCATTTACTAACTACTATTTGAGTTGGACTAGTCATGCTATTCTCCTCAGCAAGATAAGTTATCGAGATTTTTTGTTGGGCTTAGAGCCAACTGTTTCCTCTATCCTTTAGCAGTCGGAGGCGTTGAATTATCTTGTTACCCTAAGTAACGTGGTGTACCTTCTGGGTTTTCATTTCGCAGATGATTTCTAGAGTCTTGCTGGGGATTAATGTGACGCCCCGATCCCGCGGGTACGGAGACGTCACTGCGACGTATATACGCAGGTCGGAAATACCCTCGCGTATATACGCTAAAGCATCAGTACAGGTAAGAATCAGAGTGCGGAAGCACAGTGGTCATATACATTCCAACAGAAAAGTACAAGTATATAGTTATCACAGAGAGTGATACAATATTACAGGAATATTACATCACCAGAAAATACAAAAGTACATCATATGAAGAGATATACAAAAACTGAGAGGTGCTCACGAGTAGCAAGAGGGGTCTCGAGAACCAAACAGGAGAGGAACTGAGAGGAAGAGCTATGGCGATAATCTTAGCTTCTGCTGCACTCCGATCGTCACAGAAGGATCCACTGCACACTCTGATCTGCTACAGTAAGGCCACCAAAGTCCGGTCTCTAGGATCTGGACATGAGAATTTAGGGTTGTCAGACGCAATCTTGTGAGTACATATAACAAAGCCAAATGTCGTACATAACAAATATACGTGTACATGATCAAGTGACGTGATTCAAGTATGTAGGTACAAGTAATAACAAATAACATAAGGGAAATTAAAGGAACGATAGTAGATCATATATATCGATGAATTTGAAACTGAAAACATGCATAGAAGGCAGTATGAAGAGCATAGGTACACGCGGTAAATAAGTTAAACATACGATAAATACAAGTATGGACAAAACTAGTTATACAAGCTCAGATTATGGATTCACAGGACAGATACGTCAAGAGGATAATCTAAATAAGGAAACCCTCATCTATATACCACATATCCGGTGTCTCTATCGTTTGAGTTTGTACAACTTGAGTTGCCCTAAGAGTAACAGAATTATAGTGTATCTAGAGTAATCATCATGTGTCATAAAACATGTGTCAACTCAGGGTATAACACTATAACTGGAATATAAAAGTGTTGCATTTTAATTTATCCAATAATAATAATCAGTACCGTTTGATATTTCAATCGCCTCCCTACCAGCGCCTCACATTACCGATAGTCCATACTAGAGCTCGCACTTTGTAGAACTTACCCGGTCTGATATGTGAGTACCAGGACCCGAATAAAGGAGAGACAAATATCACACGTTCCTAATATTATTACTGTTTGTTATGTTCTTATGTTATTCTTGTCCCTTTCCCACCGGCATCCCACAACACCGACAGTTCATGCTGGAGCCCGCACTTCTAGTAGAACTCATCCGAACTCCGATATGCAAGTACCATTATTCGAATAGGGGAGAGACCAAATAACATATGCTCCAGGCGTTATCATTATACAGGTATGTGTGGATGTTAATATGTACTGAGAATGTTTATTACGCTAACACCAGACGGCACAGGCAGGAGGAAGGAAGTAGCCCTACAGATTCAAGAGGTGGCCCCCACCACGTGTGTGGTGTGACACTTTGCTCCATGTGACACTTTGCTTTGAGGGTTGATACAGAAGGTAGCCTCACAGATTCAAGAGGTGGCCCCACCACGTGTGTGGTGTGGCACTTTGCTCTGTGTGGGGAATGGATTCTAGAGGTGGCCCCCACGAATTCAAGAGGTGGCCTCCACGTGTGTGGTGTGGCACTTTGCTTCGTGTGGCACTTAGTTCCATTCAGGAACCGCCGGACGCTAGCACGATTGTGGGATACATCCTCGTCATCCCGACACCAGGCATGCTCTGCCGGATGCCGGAATGACTGTGCTATTAAGAGCAACAGTGCAGGGGACATAAGTACAGGGGATACATGAGTTCAGGAGTTCAGGAGTACCAAATATCTAGTAACATATAATAATCATGCCAAGTCTCTGTAACAGTGATAATCATGAATATACCATGTAATACAGGTGTCATATATCATGTGTCAAGTATAGCATGGCAAGTACCGTTGTCAGATATCATGTGTCAAGTATAGCATGCCAAGTACCGGTGTCGGATATTAAGTGTCAGGTATAGCATGGTAGGTACTAGTGTCGGATATCATGTGTCAAATATAGCATGATAGGTATCGGTGTCGGATATCATGTGTCAAATATAGCATGGCAAGTACCGGTGTCGGGTATCAAGTGTCAAGTATAGCATGGCAGGTACCGGTGTCGGATATCAAGTGTCAAATATAGCATGGTAGGTACCGGTGTCGGGTGTCAAGTGTCAAGTATAGCATGGCAGGTACCGGTGTCAGATATCATATGTCAAATATGGCATGACAAGTATCGGTGTCGGGTGTCAAGTGTCAAGTATAGCATGGCAGGTACCGATGTCAGATATCATGTGTTTAAATATAGCATGGCATGTATCTGTGTCGAATATCAAGTGTCAAGTATAGCATGGCAGGTACCGGTGTCAGGTATCATGTGTCAAATATAGCATGACAAGTACCGATGTCAGGTATCATGTGTCAAATATAGCATGACAAGTACCGATGTCAGGTATCATGTAATAAGTATAGCATGGTGTCAGATATCATGTAATAAGTATAGCATGGTGTCAGATATCAGGTAATAAGTATAGCATGGCAAGTACTGGTGTATATGTATCAGGGTCAGGTAACTAATATGTCGGTGAGAGTCACGACATCAAATATCAGGTATCAACCGGTCACATAGCATGATACAAGAGACCGGTATAAACATTTCAAACTCTTCACAATTATTTTTATAATAATAATGAATTTATCTTTTAATTAGCTATGCGAAGCTGAGTAAAGCGGGAGCAGATCTAGACATACCCGGTATAATACCGTTCGACAAAGTATAATAATGGCCGGAAGCTATTTATAAAGCATGATAATCATTTATATAACATATACTAACTTGCATAAAGAGACATCATATATTAAAGCAAGATAATAATTATTAGAAATGAAATGATGGTAATAAAGTAAGAAATGTACTCGCCTAGCACCGGAACGAAATACCGAGAAAATCTGGGAAAATCCGCGAACACATTCAAGCAAGCTACTAACTCATATATATATATATTAATATATACTCGTATATATTATATAAATAAATACTAGAGAGGGAATGAGATAGGGGGAGAGAGTATAGGGTTATTTAAAAGAGGAAATAAGAATTAATGGGGAGGGTATAATTGAAATTATGGGAAGTAATTAGGGAATGAGGGGATGGGTATTTTAGGGATGTAGAAAAATGGGTTTATTCATGGAAAAAGGGGAAAAGAGAAGAAAGAAGAAAAGAAAAGAAAAGAAAGAAAGAAGGAAAGAAGAAGGGGAGGGTTGGGGGCGTCGGCCGGCCCACTGCCGGCGGCGACGGCGGCGGCGCCGGGGGGGCGCCGCCTAGCTCGGGGAGGAGGGAGTGGTGGAGAGTTGGGGTTGTTGTTTGGTGTTGGTGGAGATGGTGGTCGTAGTTGGTGGTGGTTATGGTGGTTGTGGTGGTTGTTGGAGGTGGTGGGGAGTTAGAGGAGGAGTAGGTGATGGTTGAGGGGTTGGAAGTGGAGGAGTAGGTGGTTTGGTGGGAAATTTTGGGAAGAAGATGAAGTGGTGGTGGTGGGTTTGGATGAAATTAGAGATGGAGTGGTGTTTTGGGATGACGGAAGTGGAAAAGGAAGTGGGGGTGGGGGCGGCGCGGTGGCCGGCCTAGGGGCGGCGGCGGCGGCGGCTCAGGTGGTGGAGGCGGCCGGTGGTGAAGTGGGTAGTTGGTGGGTTTTGTTTTGGTTGAAGTATTGGAGGAAAATGAAATAGAAAGGAAGGAGAAGGGTTGATTTTTAATGGAGAAGTAGAGGGAAATAAGTAGGGATAGGGGAGAGATGGGCTGCTGTTGTAGCCCATCAGGCAGCTGCGGCTGCTGCTGTGGCAGGCGGCGGTTGCAGGAAGGGAACAGAACATGGGGAAGTCAAAGGGGAAGAAAGAAAAAGAAAGAAAATAAAGGAAAAGAAAAAAATAAGAAAAAAGAAAAGAAAATAGTAAAAAAATTATTATTAAATAATTAATTTATTAAAATATCTGAGAGTATAAAGTAGGGGAGTAGAGAAGGAAAAAGAAAGAAAAGAAAATGTCGGCAATAATATTATCATTTTAACAGGGCGAAAATTCGACTGTTTCAGAAACGTTCCAAAAATTCTCAAAAATAGCAAATATTATTTTCAGATGCTCGGTGAAATCAGATTCGAGAAACTCGATATAGTTTTCAAATTAAAAATTTTGAAATCTTCCGCGATACCGGCCGACACCAGAATCGGTGAAATTTCGATAAATTTAGAAAAATTTCAAAAAATGTATTTAGATAGAAAATGAAATTCTAAGAAGTAATGTGAAAGCCGTTTTTGAAAATTCAATCCCGTTTGAAAACTAAAATTTCGGGAATCAGTCAGCGATGCCGACCGACACCGATTTTAGAGATTTTGCAAAATAATTCTGAAAATTTTTAGAAAATCATGAAAAAATTAAAATATTAGAAATAGTGTTTGAAACTGAAATCGGTCAAATCGGACTACCAGAATGGCCAAATCGGGCGGTATGCTGATATCGGGTTCCCGGTCTGGGTCAGGTTTGACTCTAAGACTGAGAATCCAGATCCGATACCAAAACATGAGAAATCACAACTTAAAAACAAATATTGAAAGAAAATTGCAATAATACGGTCGAAAAAGTCAGGACACGTATCTGGGTACGTATCTCGGGAACAGGGTGCTACAATTAAGGAAGTAAATATGAATTCCGCGGGGATTTTGTCCAGAGATTAACCTTCCTCGTGGAATCCTCTCTGACCCTCACTCGATCACCACATTCTGATATGAATGTGAAAATACTGAAAATATTCTGCAAAGATGCGTCACGAACCTTCTTCAATGAGTTTGGCTTGATAAGCCATCAAATAAACTCATTCAATCAGCTCATCTGACTATTTGGATGCCTTGTCGTTATGTCGAGCTTCGATCAATCGAACAGGAGAAGGGTGACATGCCCCCATTACATATGAAAAGGTCAGGCTAGATAAGCCATCCTTCTGCTTCGAGAGGAATGATCAGTAAGAAGAGTGCCTAAAATTGTTGCTTAGGCATGCTCGACTTTAAAATATAACCTATTCTTTTAAATGAAGATGGGTGCATGTCTATATAATAGAGAAGAGTGATAAGGCTTAAAACTGACATTTTGCTTTTGTTTTTTTCTTCAATGTTTACATCATGCATCATAATGTCACCTATGTTCTGTCGGCTCGGCGCTGATCAATTGTGATGTGATCTATTAAATAAGAAAGCTTTTCTTTGACGCTCTCACAAGCATATTGGGTCTCAATCCTAATCCATCTGATTGATCAGGGTGGAGCTTCGATCAGAGGTGTAGTGTTAACTTGATCGTGAGAAAAGTGACAAAGCTAAAATTAAAGTTTCTAACTTTGTTATTCTTTCGATATTTTCATCATGCATCATAATTTCAGCAATGTTCAGTCGGCTCGGCGTCGATCGACCGTGATGTGATCCATTGAATGAGAAAGCTTTTCTTTGGTGCTCTCCCACGAATCTTGGATCTCAAACCCTAATCCATCTGACTGATCAGGGTGAATCTTCGATCAGAGGTGTAGTGTTAACTTGATCGTGAGAAGAGTGGCAAAGCTAAAATCGATGTTTCTAACTTTGTTATTTTTTCGATATTGACATCATGCATCATAATGTCAATAATGTTCGGCCGGCTCGGCGTCGATGACCATGATGTGATCTCTTGAATGAGGAAGATTTTCTTTGGCGCTCTCCCAAGCATCTTGGATCTCAAACTTAATTCATTTGATTGATCATAGTGAATCCTTGATCAGAGGTATAACATTAACTTGATCACGAGAAGAGTGACAGAGCTAAAATCGAAGTTCTAACTTTATTATTCCTTCGATATTGACATTATGCATCATAATGTCACTAATATTCGGTTGGCTCGGCGTCGATTGACCGTGATGTGATCCATTGAATATGAAGTTTTTCTTTGGCGCTCTCTCAAGCATCTTCAATCTCAAACCTTAATCCATCTGACTGATCATGGTGAATCTTCAATCAGAGGTGTAGTGTTAACTTGATCATGAGAAAAGTCCCTTTAAGGATAGTACTTCTTCAAGAATCTGTCGTTGATTGGCATTATGAGCATATCGCCGTTCGGAGTTATAAGGCGGTATGCTCCATTTGAGTGGACTGTCTCCACTACAAATGATCCTTCCCATTTAGGTTGGAATTTATTTTGGTCTTATGTATCATAACCATGGGTCTTCTGACAGCTAAGACAAGGTCGTCTTTCTCGAAAATTCGTTCTCTGACTTTCTTATTTAAGGATCTGAAAATTCGAGCTTGATAGAGCTTGATTTGTTGATGAGCTTGCAGACATTTATCGTTCAAAGCTTCCAATGCTTCTCATTTGTCATCTCCATTGTCAAAGCTATGCGCAGAGATGAAATCTGAACCTCCAGCGGGAGTACGGCTTCACATCCGTGTACCAAGGAGAACGACGTAGCTTTTTTTGGGGTTCTCACAGTTGTGCGGTAGGCCCAGAGGCATCGCCTAATTTATCGTCCTAGTCATGTTGGCTTTTTGAAACGAACTTCTTGAGAAGCTCTCCAATAGTTTTGTTAAAGGCTTTTGCAAGACCGTTGGCAGCTGAATAATATGCTGTTGAAAACACACTTTAGATCCTGAACTTGTTACATAACCTCTGAAATGCTTGGCTAACGAATTGGGGTCCATTGTCGGGGACAGTTCGTCGGGGAACGCCAAAGCGATAGAGTACGTAATGCTTGACAAATTTGATCACGTCTGAGTTCTTCCTTCAGGGAACAACTTCCGTCCACTTAGAGAAGTAGTCAATTATGGCCAAGATGAACTGATATCCTTTGGATGTTGGAGGGCTGATGGGTTCGATAACATCCATTCCCCACATCTTAAACGGCCATGAAGAAGAAGTTGGATGAAGATGTCCTGGTGCTTGACGAACGAAGTCACCGTGGATCTAACAAACATGGATCACTTAGCATAGGCGATGGCGTCAGGGATTATCTTTGGCCAATAGTAGCCAAGTCTTCAAAGCCAGTCTTCGAGCTTAGGTCCGGGTTGGTGAGCTCCGCACATACCGCCGTGAGCTTCCCTGAGTGTGTCTTGTGTCTCTTTGTATGAAAGACAACGGAGTTAGATTCTATCATACGATCGGCGATATAATGTTCGTGTAATCGTATTGTAGTAGAATCGAAGAGCCTTTCTTCTGATGGCGGCTGCCTTCTTGGGGTCGTAAGTTAAGATGCCGTATAAGACAAAGTCGATGAACGGGAATCGCCAATCGCCGTGTTCCGGACCTGTTGAAGTCTCCAGAACCTCTTCGACTTGAAGGTCTCCTCTTGGGGTTTGGCTTTCTTCAAAGTCAAATTTTGGGCTGTACAAGTCGTGGCTGTAGACGAGTACTTTCTCCGTGGCTCTGGCTGGAAGGGCCAATGAAGCAGCGAGAGACACCAATGCACTGCATGTGCATTTTGCTGACGTGGTACATGGTCAATGTAAAAGCTTTTGATCTTCTTCGCCATGTTAATAGCTGTGTTGTGATAGGGCACCAAATCTTCATGTTAACCTGGTTGACGATGAGCTTTGAATCACTATATGCTTCAAGATTTTTGACTCCAATCACTTCAGCAAGTTGCATCCCGATCATGAGAGCGTTGTATTCTGTAACGTTGTTGGAACACGGCTCGGTTAATGAGAATGCACGAGGGATCACGTAGTTTTTTAGAGATACGAATACTACCCACACTTTAGCTACAATGCTTCTTGTGGGACCCATTCTTGATGTGCCGTCGAAGAATAATTGCCAGGCTTGCTCTTCGAAAGACGTTTGGGTCATGTAGACTTCAGCGATTTCATTTAGGAGATCTTCGTACAGTCTGGTTGCTCTTGGATCTGGATGTTCAGCCAAGAAGTCTGCCACTACTTGTCTTTTCGTAGATTTCTGTAGCAGGAATTGCTTCTCGTATTGCGAAAGCAATATAATCCATTTCGGCAATCGACCGTTTAGCGATGATGGTTTCATCATAAGCAACCTCAATGGATTAACTTCCGAAATGACGTGAATAGTCTGGCCTACCAGGTAGTGTCGCATTTTCTGGACAGCAAAGACTAGCGCTAGACACTTCTTTTCGACCGGGTTGTAACAATGTTCTGCTGCGAGCATGGTTCTATTTAGGTAGTAGATTGCTTGCCCGTGCCCCTGATCATTATTTTGGGCCAGTAAGGCTTCTAGAGAGTGATCCATAGCTCGAACGTATGTCAGAAAGGGTTGCCCTGACACTAGAGCTGTGAGGATGGGCGGATGCACGAGGTATTCCTTGATTTTCTCGAACGCTTCTTGGCAAGCATTGTCCCAAATAAATGAGACTCCCTTCTTCGTCAGCTTGGTGAAGGGTTGGCAACATCCTGAAAGATTCGATATGAATCTCCGGATGTAAGCCAGTCGTCCTTGCAACCCTCTGAGTTATCTGAGATTTCTTGGAGGTTGCATCTCATGGATGGCATGGACTTTCTCCGGGTCGAGATGAATTCCTTTAGATGTTACAATGAACCCAAGGAATTTGCTACTGGCTACCCTCAGGAAGGATTTGGTTGGGTTCATCTTCAGTTGATGCGCCCGCATGATGTTGAATGCTCGCTTTAGATCCAATGTGATCGCCTTTAGCAAACTCTTTACTGCAATATCGTCCACGTAGCATTCTACGATCTTGCGTATATGCTCGTGGAAGATTGTATTCATTGCCTGTTGATATGTTGCCTTTGCGTTCTTCCAGCCGAAGGGTATCACGGTGTAGCAATACACCCCCAGCGGCGTTCTGAAAGATGTATGCTTTTCATCTTCAGGGTACATCTTGATTTGATTGTATCCTGAAAATTCGTCCATGAAGGACATCCTTTCAAATCGCACGTATTGTCGATCATAACATCCGTGATCGAGAGAGGGAATTCATCTCTGGGACAAGCAGCATTTATATTGCGAAAGTCGATGCAAATTCGGATCTTCCCATTCTTGGTGACGGGCACGATGTTGGCTACCCTATTCTTCCCTGATGAAATTAAAGTCTATGAGCTTTTTAATCTTCGATTCAATTGCCTCCATTATTTCTGGACGGAGCTATCGTTGTTGTTGCTTGACTGGTTTCACGTCTGGATTAATGTTGAGGTGATGCATAGCTACTTGAGGATCAACTCCGGGCATGTACTCATAGTTTCAAGCGAAGACATTTATGTACTCTCGTATAAGATGTATTAGGTCTTCTTTCTCGGAGAGCGGTAAGCTCTCACTTATGAAGATGGTTTGGGGTTACCTCATCTCCTAGGTTGATCTGAACCACTTTATCATCAGTGGGTGGCTCACGCTTTTCGAAGCGGATGTCCCAAAGAGTATTCAGGTGTTTTATCCAGGGGCGGTGTTTGACTGGAAAGTTTCTTTATCTTCGTCTTCATCTTCCGGATGGCTAGTTGAAACCATATTCACTGAAAGATCTTAGAAGAAAACGCCGATACTGATATTTGATTCCCATGATGACGTGCCTGATGAGTGATCGTGATATAACGATTCCTCAGACTTGGAGTCCGGTGGGATTGGAGTTGACACACAGCCTAACCCTCTCCGAGTTTGATGATAGTAGTCAGGGCCTTCCCTTTTGGGACAAAAGAATGGAGCAATGTCCGTCTTCGTTGGCCAAAGTTCAAGCCGTACCTTTTTCATCAGGTCATACCTCATATTCTCCATCATACGACATGCATTTGGCCCATAATGAGAGAACTGTGGGGATTCAGGATCGTCTTTCGAACTTTCACGAGTCACCTGTTCAGACACAAATCTCCCAATAAATTTGACTTTTGACCTTTGCGTTTAGCTGGCACTTCGAAGAAAGCTTCTTGTGCATCACTGGTCTTTTCACGCACCATGAAAGATGACTTGATTAGTACACGCAATGAAGTCAGAGTATTTACTGTTGACCATTGATCACTATCCACGTCAGTTCTAGTGTCTGACGGTACAGAATCAGAATCAAACACAGAAAAATAAACCAAATCTAAATCTTCATTGATAAACCACTCACCTTCAACATTATCAGTGGTATTAAAATCGAGATTATCAACGCTCGTTAGAAGATTTGTTTCCCAAAGAGATTATTCTTTTGCCTCTGGTTCTGTATCCGCTTCATTGCCAGAGTCTGATTTTTTTGGCTGGAGATTCTCATCAGCCTCAAGAGAATTTTAGTAGAGAAGGGAGTCAGTGAAGTAGTTCTCTACCCCCTTGAATCGATGCCTTTCAATCATTAATATTCTCACTTTTCCCTGCTGATCAGCATATTTCATCACTTGATGAAGGGTGAACGGGACGATGAAGTTGCAGTGGATCCTTGGTCGTCCCAGCAGCAGGTTGTAAGACGTGTCAGCATCAATGACATAACACGTCACTTCAGACTTCAAATCCCCCGATCTGGCATCTGAATTTAATCTTGCCCATCGGGCGCGTACTATTGGCATTGAAGCCATAAATGGTAGTCTGTGTAGCGCTCAATCGATGGGGTGGGAATCCCTACATGCTGTATGACCTGACGGAGCATAATGCTTAACACGGATTCTGGATCAACATGAATGTGGCTCACTTTAGATGATCCAATGTACCTTGTATAATACAAGGGTCTATCATGTTTTTCTTTATTTGCATATCCTCCGGAGAGAATGTGATCCATGGGAAACGTCTAGAGGCCTGATGACAGTGCCCATCGTCTTCCTCCTTCGGGATGGCAGGAATCTGGGTTAAGAAAACCTCAGAATCTGCCAATGTTTCTCTTAGAGCTTCTCTCGTAGATTTGAAGTCTGAAAAGCTCATATAGAATGATCCAAGCAGGGATGTTAGCGAGCTGAGCCAAACATCAAAGCATGGTTCAAAGTCTCGGTCTCGGCCGCCGACTCGGCCGGCACCGAGACGGATCGGTCTCGGCGACTCGGATCGGACTCGGGCGATACGCGCAAAACGCTACATAGAACGTCAAAAAAATTATGAAAAAATCATGACAAATCATAAAAAAAATGTAAACATCTAAATTCATGCATCACATATTCAAAACATATCACCTAACACTTAAAACATAATGTGAAAGCATAAATACAAGCGTCGTCGGTAGAAAAATATCAAATACATGCATATACTAGATTAACCTACACTAACTTAATTACCTAACTTCAATAAAATTATTAAATTACCTAACTTAATTACAAAACTTTATTAGATTAAATTAACCTAAATTAAGTTAAATTAACTTTACCTAAACTAAACTAAATTAAATTATATTAAATGCAAATTAATTAGAGAGAGGAACAGAGAGAGGGAGAGAGACGGAGACAGAGGAGAGAGAGGGAAACACAGTGGAGGAGAGAGAGAGACGGAGAGAGAGAGGGACAGAGAGAGGGGGAGAGAGAGACAGAGAGAGAGAGAGATACAGAGGGAGATAGAGATACAGAGGGGAGAGAGAGAGTCCGACAGAGAGAGAGAGAGACAGAGAGAGAGATACAGAGGGAGAGAGAGGGAGATACAGAGTGAGAGAGATACAGAGGGAGAGAGTGAGAGTCCGACAGAGAGAGAGAGAGATACAGAAGGAGAGAGAGGGAGATACAGAGTGAGAGGGAGAGAGAGAGGGAGATACAGAGTGAGAGAGATACAGAGGGAGTGAGAGAGAGACAGAGAGAGAGAGATACAGAGGGAGAGAGAGAGAAGGAGTGAGAGAGGGAGTGAGAGAGAGAGAGAGAGTCCGATAGAGAGAGAGACAGAGAGAGAGAGAGTCGCTGCGGAGAGAGAGAGAGACAGAGAGAGAGAGCCGGGAGAGAGTCGCTGAGGGAGAGAGAGAGAGAGAGTCGCTGCGCCGGCGCCGCTGCGGGGGAGAGAGACAGAGAAAGAGAGGGAGAGAGAGGCACAGAGAGAGGGAGAGAGAGAGACTGAGAGGGAGAGGGGAGAGGGAGAATTACCTGCAGACGGACGGCGACGGCGACGCGGGGGGACGGCGAGGGCGTCGCGGGGGGGGGGGGACGGCGAGCACGACTGAGAGAGAGAGAGATCAGATCTGATCTCTCTCTCTCCCTCAGCGCGTTTTAATGGGGGAGTCACGGGCGCCGACTCGGACCCGACTCGGGTCCGACTCGCCGATCTTCTGTTGACTCGCCCTCTGAGTCATACCGGAGGGCGCCGAGTCGGATACGACTCGGCCGAGTCGTATCCGACTCGGCCGAGTTTTCGTTCACTGCATCAAAGCGGAAGGGAGTTAATGTTTCACATCATCTTTTTGAAGGGCTTTGGCATAACGAAGCTTCTTCTGTTTGTCCACGGGCTGCTTTGTGGACTATTCGGCTGTCTCCTTCACTGGCTGGGAAGAGCTTGCCACTGACTGACCATACTGTTTCAAGTGTTGCCGGATTGGGTCTTCAACGTGGAAGGGGTATCTGTATCAGCAGCCAAGACAGACTCCTCTTCTTCTGAACTGGTGAGGGAAGCAATATCTTCCTAGTTTCTCTGGTAGATATACCCACTGCATTATTGGAGGACGCTTTAGCCTTGCCTTTAGATTTCCTGTGTGTAACAGTTGTCCATTGTTGGCTTTTGATAATGTCGGGGTGATCTCACATTATCTCTCTTCGAGGAGTAGGGATAGGGACAAGGCCTTTTTCTTTTTTATTGTGGAGATCAGTATTGATCACCCTCAATTCCCTTTTCGGGATGGGAACCACTCCGGGTGGTACTGACATTAGTTCTTTGCCAAATTGAAGAAACGTCATGTTAGCTGTCACCTTCTTTTGCTCTGGACGGAGTTTGAGGACATCCGCGACGATTTGAGCTTGAAAAACATTCTTGAAGATGTAGCAGTTCTTCGTAAGATGCCCAACATCCTGTGATATAAACAGTAGTTGGGATCATCAGTCTTTCAGACTTCGTCAGGGCGTCTGACCTCTTACAATTTGAGTTTGTTACTCTTCTGAAGTAACTTGAACAAAGAGATCATGTGCTCATTCTTGAAGAAGTATGATTTACTGGCACGTGCTTGGCTAGGAGCTCCATCCCCTTTGGCTGATTGGGGTTTCGGAGGTGATTTAACCCAGAGTATCTTGTCTTTTTGGCTGAGAAGATGACTCTGGAGTGCGTCCCGTCGATTTGTCGGGTCTTGGTTTGCTGTCTCTCTCTTCAACCTTGACCCGGGCGACTTTCCTCTGCATGCTCCCCTTGTTGCACCAGTTGCTTTCAAGTGTGGCATTCTGCCACTCCTATCTGGGCGAAGAGTGCAGTCTATAAGTTGTGGCGGCCGTTTCCACCAGTGTGGACTGGGACATGCCGCTTGGACAACGGAGTGTTATACTTCAAAATCTCTCCACAAAAGCTTTGATGGACTCTCCTTTCTTCTGCTTCATGGCGAGGAGAGTCGGCATTGCTACGTACGTATCGTCTTCCAAGAAGTGAGCCAGAAATAGCTTTTTCAAGTCGGCCTAATTTTTAATAGAGCCGGCAGAAAGCGTCATGAACCACTCAAAGGCAACCCCTTGAGAGTGCCAATGAATAAACGAGCCATGATAGTATCGTTTGATACTACGTTCCTGGTTTGAGATTTAAAGTAGTGTATGTGCTGGTTCGGTGACCTTATATCGTCGAAAGTATGTAGGGTTAGTGTCTTGAACTTTGGAGGATAAGGAGTTGTCTCATTCCGTTGGGTAGGGTCGGACTACCCCACATCTTGAAGGTTGCCTCGGTGCATAAGCGCTTTGAGGCATTTCTCTAGATTGCTCATCCTCCTAGAGTGACGTGATCCGCTTTCTGAGCCTTCTTCTTCTTCAGATGAAGGTTTGGGGGACTCACGGTTTGAGTGCTTTTCACTCAGTATCCTCAGAAGAAGAGCTTTCTCCTTCCTTTTCCCCCTTCATCTTTGGACCTTTTTTCTTTTTAAGTAGTTGTGCTAGTATTTGCTTAAGAGTGTCGATAGATTCTTGCTGAGCTTGAATCATACCGAATTGTTCCTTCTGAACTTGGCCTGCTCTTCGAATCGCTTGGTCACTTCTTCAGGAGTGCCCGCCATATATGCGAAGACTTCTTTCTCTGTAGAAGAGTTAGAGGTCTGGGTTCCGCGATGGCGGAGTGCGCCTTGTTTACGTCAATACCCCTGGCTGGTCACTGTAGTTCACCGAGGCAATTGTACCAGTCCAGATGCGAGTATGCTGGGACACTCCTTCTGATTCGCTCAGTATTTCTTTCAAACCAGAAGAAAGTTCATTGTCAGACTCGCCAGAGCAGACAACCGTGGCTTCTCTTTGGACTTGCTTGGTGTAGTGTATGGACCTACCATATTTGAAGTTACCTCAGGGTACTCTACGTCAAAGAAAACTTCTTGCGGGAGCGGCATCTCTTGGCTGAGTTAGAGACTGGGACAGCTGACAGCCGATTGAATACCGACGGTTTGCTCATATGAGAGTTGCAGTGGCATTCGGAGAGTACTGTTGTGATGAGCCGTTCGCAACAGCATTAGGGAGTGATTTGATAGACACTTCTCTTTTTTATCAAGTAGTCTCTTAGGTCCATTGCAGGAGTATCCAAGGACTAGCCTCAAATCCTTTGCTGTGAGGGCTTTTTAGTTAAGTATGTTTTAAGGACATACCAGACTGAACAAGGACCTTGTGTTTTTGTAATGAAACGCGGGTCTGAGCCTTGCGTTTCGGCGGTCTGCTTTAGAACGTGAATTTCGCGTTGAGTAGTAGGGACACGAGAATCGCGTTCTGGCACAGATTGGACGCGAGTCTCGCGTTTTGGAACAGGAACGCGGACCTCGCGCTTGGGCGTTGAGACGCGCGTTTGAAAAACGCGGGTCTCGTGTTGCTTCGGAGAAATGCGGGTCTGGACCTCGCATTCTGTGTCAGCATGGATATTTGAATCTCCCTTTTGTATAAGGTTGGGTTCTTCGTGTGCCGATGAAAAGTGAATCTTGTTCTCTGTTGACCGACTGAACGACAGGCTTCTCTTGGATCGTTTTAAGGAGGTAAGATAACTCCACTTGGACATGGCAAGTGTTGCAGTTCTCCTTTTGAAGAAATTTTTTTTCTCTCTCTCTCCCCTCTCCTTTGAATGCCCAAAGTTTCTGAATTTTGTAGCTGTTTTTCTCCTTCTAAAAAAAAGAAAGATCAGCCCCTTCATAGCTTTTATAGCTATTTATTGGGTTATTCAGGGATAAAATTTTCTCCTAGAATTTCTCCATGATGGAGATTAACTTTATACATTACGTGGGTGTTAATTGACCCAGTAATGGGGCAGTTACAACAGAAACGCGACTCTCCTGAGTTCTGTTCTGTTGTTGTAACACGGAGCTCGCAGGCTCGCGTTTGAGTTGAGATGCGGAGTTGGCTGAACTCCGCGTTTGAGTTGGAACGCGATTCTGCTTGAGATCCGCGTTTGAACTTGAACGCGACTTTTGTTGAGCTCCGTGTTTGAGTTAGAACGCGACTCTGGTTGAGATCCGCATTTGAACTAGAACGCAGGCTTGATTGAGCTCCGTGTTTTAAAAGGGAATGTGGACAAACTTAGGTCCGTGTTTACCATTAGATGCGAGGTTCGCGTTTGAGTGAAACGCGACCTTCGTGTTTGAGTGAGGTCCGCGTCTGAGAACTTGTCTTCAGTGATTTTTAGATAGTCTACAGATCGTATTTAGTTTTTTTTTTTTTTTTTTTGTTGCTTTCATATTGGATCCCTGGGGGACATTTCCTGCAATTTTGATGTGACTGGATAGGACTTGGTGATTTTCTGTCTGAGTGGATGGAACTTGTGCAGTCTAGGATGAGATCCATATCTGGCACACGCACTCTTGTTAACCAATTGTGAAGAAAGCTGGTATCGGTGGCTCTGGTCATGGCTGATTGTTCTTTGCATATGCTTGACTATTATGAGGTACTTGAAAACGGAAGAAAGATATTTTGGAGATAAATGCTTTCCAATTGTCAAGAAAGCTGGTATCAGTATATCTGGTTTTGGCTGATTTGTTTTTGCATATGCATGACTATCATGAGGTTCTCAGAGACAGAGGAAAAATACTTTGGAGATAAATGTTCTGGTTGTATGCATGCATTATGTTAGTTTGTATTAAGTTAACAGTGCTGATATAAATTTGAAATTGATCCAACTAAGGATACTGGTTGCTTCTGAAGAGAACGAAGCTATTCTAACTAGAACTAGCATTTGACAAGACGAGAAGGTGGTGATTTTTTTAGGGCATCTTTTTTTCTATGTTGAATTGCCATCAGGATTGAATTATAACTCTAGTATGGGATAAATATGGAGGACCTTCCTTAGGCGGCACCATGTTTGTGACCCCTGTTAGCACTGAGTTCTTCAGATTATACCAACACTTGCTGCCAACCAAATTCATCTAGGTGCACCATCAGGTTGGGTGAAGTTTAATTCTGACATGCTGTGGTGCAGTACAACTCAAATATGTTTCACAGTTTCAGGGACCAAAGGCAGCCATTTGGTTCAATTAGAGACCTGTTCCTTTTATTGGAAGAATCCTGTCCAAGGTATTTAGTGTCCGATTTGGACCCAGTACGTAGCATACCAAATATATTAGAATATCACTTGTTGCATTTATCTTCCATTGAGTCGGTTGGCTGCGGAATCCTTCCTCGTATGTTGATTGAGTGATTGACCGCTTTAAAGAGTCATCAGTGTCTAGAAAGACAGGTGTAGACATAATTTCACACCTGGCCCTATCTGGAAATCCAGTTCCGTAGGACTTCAGAGTCTTTATTATTCTTTTAGAAGTCATCACTTTGTGGTATCTCATTGAAGTGATCAATTCATTTTCTGACGCCGTCCAGTACCTCACATATAATTTTAGACACCTCTACACAATTACCATGTTTTCTTTCTGTGTGCTGTTGGTATTCATCCACGTTGTGGTGAAGTATGTCATATTATTTTCTGGAATAACTGTCTGAGTTGCTGATCTCTGTATTGTTTCTATGCATCCTCATGTACTATATAATCTGTTGGGATGTGAAGTGAATAATGTTATATACTTTATGGGAGAATATTCAAGTGATGTTAAAAACCAGAAGGAATTAATAGTTGCTCTTACATTATGTAGTATTTAACTGCTGAGCACTGGGTAGATAAGATACAATGACAGTATCTCTGTAGTTTCTGCTTCACATTCCACTCTTTTGTACTCACAGGTTAAATGGAGACAGGAAATAAAGGCTAAAGAACAAGCCATTACAATGGTTGAGGAGGAACGTAGAGCTAAGGAAGCAATTGATGCCACCATCAAGAGAAATCACGAAGCACTGCGGAGAAAGATAGAGGTAGATTTCCAACGCCATAAGGATGACACCGCAGGCTTGAAGAAGAGCTCTCTCGTCTCAGAGCCAGCAGTGTCTCGGTCCAGCCTACCAAACCATTCTTGAACGCTTTGAACTCATCAGGTGATTCCGACATGCCAAAGCCAGCCAAAGAAGTCAATACAAAGATCATTCAAGCGTCTGATAAACCCCAGAACCTGCCTAAAAAGAACGCAATAGGGAGTGTGTTGTCTGCATGAAGGATGAGGTTAACGTGGTCCTCCTGCCTTGTGCTCATCAGGTTCTTTGTGTTAGCTGCAGCGAAGATCAAGAGCAGAGGGCAGAGGCTAACTGCCCTTGTTGCAACGTCCAAATCGACCGGAGAGTCCGTGTTTTATGGTGCAAGCTGCTGATTCCATTCGAGGCGGCAACTGCTTGTTTTTTATATATTTGACTGTTGAACTCATCTTCTGCATGGAATGTCATACAGTCATTTTCTTCTTCTTCTTCTTCCATTTTTTTTTTTACCCTCTTTGTTTGAGAATAAATTATACTGTTTTGTTGATTTTTACTTGATGTCATGGGAAAAAATGGTCAGGAAAAAATCTGGTTTTGGAATAATTTGTGTGGACGCCTCATTTCGAATAGGTGTTTTTTTTTTTTTATCTTCCCCGTTTCTTTTTTATATAAATTGTATATATGTGTTCATGTTGAGAACTTGAGATGTTCTCACATGTTGAGGGTACATTTTTCCTTTTATGCATTTTTGAAAGTTTGTAATAGTGTTTTGAAAACGGAGAAAAATTCATGATAGCTTTATGCATTTTAGCCTTTTACCGAGCTCGTGTTGCTGCTGGGTTAGTACATGTGTGCCCATTCGCAATTTTGGTGTCTCAAAGCCTGATTCGTGGGCCATGGGTTTGAATTCGGGTGCGAATCCGATCCAATCGATCCGGTTGAACTTCGGGTAACTAGACTGAACCTTGTCTTTTAAGGATGATTCTCCGACAAAGAACTTGTGGTTATCTTTGTAGACATGGACTTTGATGAGTGACTCTGTTGGTATATCCATCCATTAGTGTTGGGATATCCATTAGGTTCTCTCTCTCTCTCTCTCTCTCTCTCTCTCTCTCTATATATATATATATATATATATATTATATATATATATATATATATAGAGAGAGAGAGAGAGAGAGAGAGAAATGTATATCAGCCCGCGGGCTGAGAGTATTCTCTCAGCCTGCGGTGACGTGGCTCAATTTGTCACCTCACTGACTTGCGGCCCGCTTTTAGGTAGAAGTTAAATTACCAAATACCCCTTATGATAACTTTTCCTTATTGTTTATTATTATTTTCCCCCCTTTTATTTTTTGCCGCTCTTTATATGATATAAATTACTTTTCACCCTATTTCCTGATCTCTTTTTGAAAGATCTAGTTTCACCTTTTCAGTCTGCGATACACTTTTTTCTGAAAATATAAAATCTTTTGAGATCAATTTTTTTCTGCAAAATATTTAATGTCGACGTCTGAGCAGTATACCGGCGATCTTAATATGGAAGATATTGCATCTGGTTCTACTTTCTCTCAGAATATTGAAAATCTTGAAGGGTTGACATCTCTGCATGCCGATCAACAGGTTTTAATTGTTTATATCTATTTTAAAAACAATTTCTTAGATATTTAATGTTTTCTCTTTAGACTATGAGGTACTGCGACCGTTTTAATATTCGGTCGCAATCTTATTTGAAAATAATCTCCGGCTGTGAATTCTTTTTTTCTAGGGTATGCGTCTTAGGTCGCAGTCTTTAGTAAGGAGTAATATATATTTCTTCACATACGGATAACTGCGACTTAGGTCATAGTCTTTAGTAAGGAGTAATATAGATTTCTTCACATGCGGATAACTGCGACTTAGATCGCAGTCTTTAGTAAGGTATAATATAGATTTATTCACATACTGATTACTGCGACTTAGGTCGCAGTCTTCAATAAGGAGTATTATAGATTTCATGCCGTATGTGAAATCTTTATTTTATTTACTGCGACTTAGGTCGCAGTCTTTAGTAAGAAGTAATATAGATTTCTTCTCATACGGATAACTGCGACCTTGGTCGCAACAGCTGATAAGAAGTAAATTATTTTCATCTCTTATGCGACCTTGGTCGCATTTATATAACTTATATTTTAGAATACAGTGATATCTAAAAATATTTATATTCATTTAATTCGTGTAAATACTTTTTGTAGGATATGAATGCACATGCAGAAATGTCTGGAAGCTCAGATAAGTTTATAGGGAAACAGTTCCTGTCGCATATGGAAGCATACAATTTCTACAATTGTTTTGCAAGGAATAGAGGTTTTAGCGTGAGAAGAAAAGTACAGATAAGTCACGGAAGCCTCCTCATGAGATTATTTGCAGAAGATTTTGCTGCAACAAGGAAGGGCTGAAGAAGTTGTGTGACAAAAGACAAGAGGGGCTTACAGTGCGTCGTCGAGTTAACACTAGAGTATCTTGTCCTGCTGAGATGCATATCCGTCTTCGTTTATTTTTGGACTCAACTCGATATTGGGTTATCACAAAATTTGTTGATACTCATTCACATGAATTGTCTAGCCCGGATAAGGTACATCACCATTACTCTCACCAGACTCATCGTTCAACAATTAGCAGAACCATTATGAGCAATCTGGTTGATGTTGGAATGCGGCCTTCAAATATTTCCCGCGTTGTTAATGCAATGAGCCAGGGAGAAGGCTGTGAAGAAGTGCGCCCTCAACAAGTTATTGATTTCACTCGTCAACGTAGAAATAACTGCGGTCATGAGTTTATTGCTATTATCAATATTTTCAAGAGAAAGCCGAGACCGATCCAGAATTCTTCTTTTCAAGTGAAGTTGATAACGCGGGCACACTTAGAAGCATTTTTTTGGGCTGATGGAAGAGCTATTTCCTCGTATCTGAGCTTCTGTGATGTGATCGTTTTTGACACCACATACAGGACTAATCACTTGAGCTTGCCATTTGCTCCATTCACTGGAGTAAATCATCACCGGCAGTCAATTTTGTTCGGCTGTGCAATGCTTGCTGATGAGCAGAGGGATACTTTTGTTTGGTTATTCCAAAAATGGCTCAAGTGCATGCATGGAGTTGAACCGAAGCTGATTATTCTGATCAGGATGCGCAGATTGGTGAGGCCATCAAGATTGTTTTCCCGACGTCTCGGCACCGTTACTGTTTCTGGCATGTACGGAAACATATTGCCGAGCAACAAATCCAATGGCTAACAAGTATGGAGAAGATATGGTCTCCGATTTCCATGCTTGGTACACCTCCCGCGATATAAGCACGTGTGAGGAACGATGGCGTCTGATGAGTGAAAAATATCAGTTAGAAGAAGAAGATGGCAGTTGGTTGATGAAGATGTACAGGCTTCGTGGACATTGGTTAATGCATATCTCAAGGATGTTTTTCTCTGCTGGAATGACAACCAGTCAGAGGTCCGAGAGTATTAATTCCTTCTTTGATGGTTTTGTTACTCAAACACTAAACTAGTGGAATTTGTTCACCAATATGATAAAGCCGTTGCTTCCCGTCGTGCATCTGAATCTCTTCAAGATTTTAGGGGTTTGAATTCTGTGCCCAATTGTACAACCAATCCATATGAGATACAGGTTTCGAAGTTGTATACACCGAAGATTTTTCAGTTGTTCCAAAAAGAATGGGCAGTTGTAATGACACTGTTTTCAGAAGAGGTGGAACAGGACAAACCTGGATCAACATATTTGGTTGGTAAATTTTCAGAATCAAAAGACGGCTGAGAAAAGGTCAGTTATGATAATCGAGAGGAACTTCATGTTTCTTGCAGTTGCTCGTTATTTGAAACAGAGGGTATCCTATGTAGACATATTCTGTGTATTTTGTGGCGCAATCACGTTACACATATACCGGAATCATATATACTTCATAGATGGAGGTTGGATGCTCGTTACAAAAACGTTGCAATTGAATATGGCATGAGGCCTTTTCCCAGTCAAGGCACTCCACGGACGGCTAGATTGTGGACAGTTCGTTCAAATTTTAATGCAATTCTGGACATGGTCGCTGATTCTGATGAAAATATTTCAAAGTTGGAGGGAGTTTTGGAAAGTTTTGCCCAAAATACCACTAGAGAATACAGAGCATGTCAGGAAATGATCATTCATCACATCCTAAGACTGCCGTTGGTTCCAGTGGATCCGTTGTCATATTGCGAGATGGTGAAGAATTGATATACGTGATCCAATTGGTCCTGTACCAACCAGGGGAGACCTAGAGCTGCATCCAGGCTTAAGTCTGGTTTTGAAGATTCTATATATCAGAAGGAAGTTAAGCATCGAAGATGTGGTAACTGCCAAGAGCTGGGCCATTACAGGACTGGTTGTCCGTTAATGGTATATTACATTAAACCTGTTAATCATTTTTTTTTATAACGATTAATCTTTAAAATTCTTACTATTTATTTTTTTTATTGGCAGAAGAAGTAGGTTTGGGTTGCCTCCATCTCGAAGGAACAAAGACTTCAATTTTTTATGAAGTGCGACCAGGGTCGCACAGTGTAGAGAGATTAAGTCGCATTCTGACACTGGCGTGTAATTATAATCAGATTTATTATCATTCTTTGATTTCTACTGTATTATTTTTGTATGTACTTGTACTTTAAAGTTCTACTTTATAGTTTAATTTTTTTTGTACATAATGTAGTCAGAGACTTTGGTCGCAGTGTACATGATTAATTGCGACCAAGGTCGCAGTGTTGTTATTGATAAAGATGGCCAGCAACTGCAATCTAGGATCGCACTACATGTACTGCGACTTAGGTCGCAGTACGTTAGGTAGGTGTTTCCTTTATATTAACACGCATAGCGACCAAGGTCGCAGTGTTGTTGATTAAAACATTGCCGCCATCAACTGCGAGCAAGGTCGTATTGTATTTTATTAAGACTTCGGCTATCAACTGTCGCAACCTTCTTTTTAAAATTTTGAGGTGGTGAAGACTTAAGTCGCAGTACGTTAGGTATGTGTTTCCTTAATATTAACACGCATAGCACCAAGGTCGCAGTGTTATTGTTGATTAGAACATTGCCGCCATCAACTGCGACCAAAGTCGCATTGTATTTTACTAAGGCTGCGGCTATCAACTGCGACCAAAGTCGCAACCTTCTTTATAGATTTTTGAGATGGTGAAGACTTAAGTCGCTGTACGTTAGGTAGGTGTTTCCTTTATATTAACACGCATAGCGACGAAGGTCACAGTGTTGTTGTTGATTAACAACATTACTGAAGGCATGTTTGTTTCTAACATCAGTACCCAATAGTAAAAGCCAAGTTCTAACAAATGAAGACTGTAAATAATGAATGGAACTTATAATAAATAAATGTATAGAAATGTGTATAAATTAAATCATACAACAAAAAATTATGCAATGAATTGCACTTGAAATATTTTTTACATTTATAAAAAAAAATTGTGGTATATCATAATTTGTCAACTATCAGTCTTCATATGTCGTATGTCGTATAATGTCTGTTTCTTCATCCCAACTCTTCTCTACATCTGCAAGTATCATGTATGCAAGCTCACTTCTTAGTTTCTGTACAGCATCAACCGTAACAGCATCAGCAGCTGATAGATGATAGCCAGACGCTATGCTTTCCATGTACTTGCATACATATATAGCGCAATCAACACTGAAATTTCCATAGAGCAATCATTAAATGAAATTAGTTTTTGTACTAAAAAAAAGTAGAAAATATGAATGAAATTACATGTCAAAAATTTATATACCTGTTTGATTGTTGGGGGCATTTTGCGTATTTTATTTTATTTTTTCTCATTTTTTTTTGGAATGAATCTCAAAAATCTCTAATAATCTTTCTTTCTGCAATGTCAATAGGAAAAAAAATTAGTATTAATCAAATTAATTGCAAGTTTCCAGTAATCAAAATATTAAATTTCAACTCACCATTATTCTTGCATCACTTTGGTAAAGCTTTGTTATACTACTTTTTTTGTCAGCTGGGACCAAAGAGTTATAAAAAATTCACTCTTCTGTGGTGCAATCGAATACCAGCAAGGTCCAGTGAAATCCCTGCTCGTCGGCACTATGTTTGTGATTGATCGGAAGAACATGTACTGCACGTCAGCTGTCCAGTTTTTTCAACAGCTTCTGCTTGATGAAATGACCTTCCAGATCTTCAATTTTATTTACAACACCGTGCTGCGGACAAGAGAAAAAAATTTAAATCAAATTCAAATGAATTTAAAATATAACAAAAAATTATAAACTGCGACCTTAGTCGCACTATATTATTTAGTCGCAGTATATGAGTTAGTAGCAGTACATTTTAATTATAAACTGCGACCTTGGTCGCAGCTCCGACCTTGGTCGCAGTCGCAGCTGTTACATTTTGTCGCAGTACCTGAGTTAGTAGCAATACATTTTAATTATAAACTGCGACCTTGGTCGCAGATCCGACCTTGTCACAGGTCGCAGCTGTTACATTTTGTCGCAGTACCTGAGTTAGTAGCAATACATTTTAATTATAAACTGCGACCTTGGTCGCAGATCCGACCTTGGTCGCAGGTCGCAGCTGTTACATTTTTGTCGCAGTACCTGAGTTAGTAGCAATACATTCTAATTATAAACTGCGACCTTGGTCGCAGTACATGTGTTAGTAGCGGTACATTTTAATTATTCACTGCGACCTTAGTCGCAGTACATGATTTATGCCTACACAGAGAGAGAATTTAGTAATCTGTTCCAGATTTGATATTACATTAAACCGTAAAGGAGAAAGTAGATTTTTACCCAAGCTTCGCTTCGGAAGAATATGCTTTTTAATCCTTCTCTTTTCTCAAGATGCTGCATGTAGAAATGAATTACATTTGCATCTAACTCTCTACTGAACATCAGGTCCTCAATGTCATTCCTTGAAATGATGATTAAATTATTGGTATCCTGATACGCAGTAGAACTGCAAGATATTCAAAACAAAGTTAGTAATTTAATGTTCTTATATAAAGGTATAACAGAAATTTTTTGATATGAATTAACTTACTCAGAGTAGGACTTGTCGAAGAAATGTTTTATACGAGCTTGTTGATGGGGCTGCAGAATTCTGTATGATGTGGTTTCGGTCAATTCTGTCGATTTTGGCTCAGTGGAGGAAATCTCTTTGTCGCCGAAACCAGCGGTAGAACTCGCAGCCGCAGGCTGTGGAAGAGGATTTTCATTTTTTTTCTTCTTCTGTTTTGGATAAACAAAGTCGGAGTCATCGCGATCTCTTTCACCGCGCTTTCGTTCTTTGACTCCCCTTTCTATTGTTCCTTTAGAGGTTTCCAAAACAGCTTCTTTTGAGGATTGCTTCTGAGGCGGAGTATGTTCTTGAATTTCTTCTTCAGAAGCTCTATCTCTTTGGATTTCTTGAGTCATTTGAGTTAGATTCAGAGAAAAACTTGGAATATCTTCCCCAATATTAATTAAAACAGACTCAGAACCCATGATTTTATCCTCTTCCAGTTTTTTCTTCTTCTCCTCTTCAGCCTGCTTCTCCATCTGCTCCTCATTCTTTTGTTCTCCATCTGCGCCTTCCTCCTCTTCTTCTCATTCTCTTCCTCCTCCCTCCTCCTCCTCTCCTGCCCCTCCTCTTCCCTCCTCCTCTTCTCCTTCTCCTGCTCTTCCTTTTCCCTCCTCTTCTTCTCCTTCTCCTCTTCTTCCCTCATTCTCCTTTCATTCTCCTCCTCTTTCCTTCTTCTATTCTCCTTCTCCTCCACTTCTCTCCTCCTGTTCTCCTTTTCCTTCTCTCTCTTCCCTCTTCTTCTCCTTCTCTTTCTCTTCCTCTTCCCTCTTCCTCCTTTCATTCTCCTCCTCTCCTTCTTCTATTCTCCTGTTGCCTTTTTTGTTCTTCTTCTCTCTTTTTTCTCTTTTTTTAATTTTAATTCAGCCTTGACTCTTTTCTCATTCTCCATATTTTCAATCTTTTTTTCAAGCTGAGAAACATAATCTCTCAAGAGCTGATTTGCAGACCTCAATCGTTTTATTTCTGCTGCTTGAACATCCGGTGGAGGTGGCAATAACCTTCAAAATTGGTTCTTGCTCACTCGTTTCAGCCGTTCTGGCTCCTTTTCCGCCGGGATGTCAGCCTCATTACATGTATGGCCTCCTTCATCTCCTTCACTTTGACCTTCTTCTTCTTCTTTTTCTTCACCTTCTTCTCTTCTGCTACTTCTTCTTCCTCATCCTCTTCCCTTCAACAGGAAGGCCAACCATATTTTTTCATCATTAGAGATGTTGGCCATTCGACTCAAAATCTGAAAATAAACAGAAAAGGTAAGCTAAAAATAAAACAATGAATAATGATACTGCGACCATGGTCGCAGTTTATTTATGAAATATTTTTGGATAAGAATTCGACCATGGTCGCAGTATGTTTTGTCGTGCATAAATTTATCTGCCAAGACATGCAGCTCAACACTGCGACCATGGTCGCATTTCTGTTGAAAAGGGTATTTTCAAGAGAATGCGACCATGGTCGCACATTATTTGTCAGGCATAAAACGAACTGCGAAAGTTGCAGCTCAATACTGCGACTATGATCGCATTTTATTTGTACTACACATAAAAAGAAGTTTAACTTATAATATTGCTGTCAATCTTTTTAGATCAACTTCAAGTAGAGATCTGCCAATATTTTGGAGGTCCCATCTTACTGCGCGTGGGGTTTTTTTCCTCCAAACAGACCTCTGCTCAAAAATAGGTGCCCTCTCACACAGCCAATACTGCAAAATTAAAAATTAAATTAGTTTCCACAAATTTTATCAATTTATGGGTAAATTTCATACAATGTTGGCCAAATTTGAGATTTCTACTTACAATAATTTGCACGGAGCATCCTTGCAGCTCGTACGTGGTTTGCCTGAAGATGTCCATTGAGTCAATCAGGAATTGCCAAACAGCTTTTGCCCAGCATATTGTCCTCATTAGTTGCATATTGGCAATCTGTTCCACAATATACCACGGCACCGTGCATTTACTGCCAGAGAAGAAAAGAGTGGCCGACATGTATAGGATGACTAATGTGGTAAAGTCTTGAGCTGCAAGTCTATTTATGTCTCTTATAATTTCCTTCATAGACATTTGCTGCTCAAATGTTCATCCTGTGTCACATCTAATATATCCCTCCTCCTTCTCTTGACAAGAAGATCATCCAAAGTATCTTCAATAGATACTTTTGTGATCTTCTTTATATTGGGGAAAAATGTTTTATAACCCCTCTATCTTTCAGCGTACATGTCTTATTCATCACAAAATCTACCCCATTGACAGGTAGACCAAAAGTAAGGGCAACATCCTCCACTGTTAACTCAATCTCTTTGCCCCCAATTGTAAAGATCCTTGTATTCCTGTCATACAGGTCTAAAATACGCAGCACGGCAACGTTTGATTTTAGTGTCTTTTCAGCCCCAAATTCTTCATTGTAGAACGCCATGAAGATTGGGCCAAATGGGGTATTCTTCATCGCCTCTACGAAATCAGCCGGTATGTACTTCTTAAATTTCTTCATTAACTGGCACATTGGTTTTATGCTTGATCTCAGAGGACGAACCTGTATCTGTTGTTTACCTACGTAGGAAAAATTAAACACTTTAGACCAATGATTATTAAAAAATTATAAGGGAATAAAAAGCATATTTGTTTTTTAATAAACTGCGACCTCGGTCGCAGTCTTGCATTGCAAAAAAAACACTAGTAGACTGCAATCTAGGGTCGCACTACATGTACTGCGACCAAGGTCGCACTGCGACCAAGGTCGCATAGGACTACAGTACAATCAGAACAACTGCGACCAGGGCCAACACTGCGACCAAGGTCGCATAAGACTACATTTCAAAAAGAAACAACTGCGACACAAGTTTGATAAAACATTTATTTAAATAAACTGCGACCTTGTGAAGACTTGAGACTACAACTCTTATTTAAACAACTGCGACCCCATGTCGTCAGTATGTGAGAAAAAAAAGTAAATTTCATATACTGCGACCTACGTCGCATTCATCTACAAAGAAAGGTAAAAAAAAAAAAATTCCAAAGTCGCACAGATCTGAACTGCGACACAGTAAAAATAGAAGTAAATAATAAAAACTTTCAAAAATAGGACCTTTATCGTCTAAAGTTTGAAAATCTCTTTCGTAATTGCGACCATGTTTCCAATATTTAAAAAAAATTTTAAAAAACATGCGACTTCAGAAATAAATCTTGAAAAAATTTAAACTATTAAAATACACAAACCCTAAAATTTTTTGAAAATATCAATTTTGTAGTACCTTTTTCGACGGATGATTTCTTAGGCGCCATCAGTTGCAAATAATTTTTTTTCAAAAACGGATGAAATTTTTGAAGGAAAAGAACAAATTGGATCAGAACCGCCGTTTGAAGTTTTAGAGCTGTAAATTTTTTTGGAAGACTAATTTTTTTACAATAAGGTAAAAGTTTGTGATGGAGGGTATTTTCGGAAAATACAATGTTGAGGTGACTGGCATTAAATTGGGCGGGATTTTTACAGGATTTTGTCCGCCAAATTTTTTACAGATGTGGGGCGGTGATGTTGCCACGCCCGCAGGCTGAGAAAACTCTCTCAGCCCGCAGGCTGAGGTACAGTAAGCCCATATATATATATATATATATATATATATATATATATATATATTATATATATATATATATATATATATATATATTATATATATGGGCTTACTGTACCTCAGCCTGCAGGCTGAGAGAGTTTCTCAGCCTGCGGGACGTGGCTGAATATATGCCACACATCGGTCGCAGAGTGTGGGCGCCAAAAAAATCAAAAATCCCGCCTAAACAATCGTGAAACAAATTGACAAAATACCCCTTTTATATGACGACTGCGACTTCTAACATTGAAAAGTAAAAAAATATTCCATGGTCGCATACTTAATACAGAATAAAGAATACCGGAGGAAACATGCTATCGTATAGCAATGCGACCTCCTTCGGTACTGCGACCAAAGTCGCAAACTTCTTTCTCATTACGATGGTGATGACGAGGATTAGAAGTTTAAAATTTTTTTTAAATATATATAATCTGTTTTCTAAAGTTAATTGTGTGAATTACATTTTTTACTACTATGTCTTGATTGAAATGCTGTACAATTGTTACAAACCTTCATTTAAAATATTTTTCGCTAAACGAATATACTGCGACCATGGACGCAGTTAATAATTATATTACTTCACCCTTATAAATTTTTAAAATGAAAGGTTGCGACATTGGTTGCAGTTGCTGGACGCAGACTTAATAAATACACTGCGACCTTGGTCGCAGTTAATGGACTTTAGTCTTAATCAACAACAACACTGCTACCTTGGTCGCAGTTTCTGACTGTAGTCTTAATAAAATAACGACCGTAGTCTTAATAAAATAAACTGCGACCTTGATCGCAGTTGTTGGTGTTTAGTCTTAATAAAATACACAGCGACCTTGGTCGCAGTTGCTGGTCTTTACTCTTAATCAACAACATCACTGCGACCTTGGTCGCAGTTGGTGGTCTTTATAATAATCAACAACAACACTGCGACATTGGTCGCAGTTGATGGCCGCAATCTTAAAAAAATAATATAAAACGATCTCTTATACAATAAGATTGAGTGTTACAATATAGCAGTACAAAGAAGACTAAATATCAAAAAGATCCCTTGTTGACTAAGAGCAGTGGTGTTATGTCCAGACATTTATCTCCAGGCATGTGAAATGATACAAAACACTCTGTTATATAATAAGATTGAGTGTTACAATATAGCAGTACAAAGAAGACTAAACATCAAAAGAGCCAAGAAGACTAAACATCAAAGCCCTTGTTGACTAAGAGCAATCTTCTTCTTGAGGTCTAGTGGCAGCAGAATCCTCCGATTCCAACTGATCCTCCAAAGTGCCGGGATACGATCTTTCGTTAATGAACATCTCTTCACCAGAAGGTTATCCAGTGAGCATGGAGTTTCCTCGATGTCACTTCTGGGGTAAGAGAGGGAGAGTGAGACCTCACAAGGTATGCTACCCACCACTATATCCACCACATCCCCCGCCGCCATACCCACTCTGACCATCCGTTATCAGCAAGCTTGACTGGTACATCAAGTCAGAGCAGATCTCGGTGAGGCTTAAGTCCTCGTCAGGGATCATGACTTCTTCCCTTGTGAACGACGAGGACCATGACTTCTTCCCTTGTGGACGATGAGGTCTATGACTTCTTCCCTTGTGGACGAACATCGATCAAGTTCGTCCATAGGGTCATCTTCATCCATGGAGGCAGGCCACTGTTAGAGACTCTGAAGAAGGCGGAAATTCTCAGAGCATTGCTCTCGAAAGAAAACAGTCTAATTATGGGCTGTTAAAGGGAGAGGGTGAGCCCTATTTATAGGCAGCCCATAATAACCATAATTAATGGTTCATTAATCAGAATCGTCGGCATTAATGGTCTCCAACCGCCAGCGCCGGTTTGGCATTAAAAGACATTAACGCCTAAACCCAATGAAGAGCCTACGCGTGGACAACCGCTTCGGGAAACAACGAATGGTGCGGGTTCGTCAACGTAGACTTGACGTTAAAAGATCTCATAAAATCTTTATGACATGTCGCGTCTCAGGGAGTGACTCCAAGTCGCATCAGACAACAGACAACTTTTCATTTTTCATTTAGATTCAAAAAATGACTTAATCCAAAACAACACTTAATAAAACAACACTTACTTAACGTACTGCGACCAAAGTCGCAGTCCATGTAATGCAACCCTAGATTGCAGTTGCTGCCCATATTTATCAATAACAACACTGCGACCTTGGTCGCATTTAACCATGTACACTGCGACCAAAAACTTTGACTAAGGTCGCAGTTTAATGTACAATGCGACCAAAGACTCTGACTACATTATATACAAAAAAATTAAACTATAAAGTAGAATTTTATCGCAGGCTGAAAAAATTGATCTGAAAAGATTTTATTTTTCAAAAAAAATTTTATCGCAGGCTGAAAAGGAGAAACTAGATCTTTCAAAAAAGAGGTAAAGAAATAGGGCGAAAAGTAATTTATATCCTATAAAGAGCGGCAAAATAAAAGGGGGGAAAAATAATAATAAACAATAAGGAAAAGTTATCATAAGGGTATTTGGTAATTTAACTTCTACCTAAAAGCGGGCCGCAAGTCAGTGAGGAGACAAATTGAGCCACGTCACCGCAGGCTGAGAGAGTACTCTCAGCCCGCGGGCTGATATACATTTTTCTCTCTCTCTCTCTCTATATATATATATATTATATATGAAAATTTTCAAATGAGAAACTTTCTCATAATAAGCTTCGTGAGAAAACCATATAAGAGAGATTATATAGATGATCCGAACCGTTCATCTTGATCTATATACTCTAATTAGACTACCAATAAAAAATCACGCGATTCTAATTTTTTTTACCGATGCTCAAGTGACATCTTTATTCTACGGTGATATAACATATGTTTTGTAACCACTTGTTGTATGGGTAAAAAGGCTCGGACTCGCGTGATTTTTAATTGATAGTTTAAATAAAGTATATAGATCAAGATGAAAGGTTCAGCTCATTCACATAAAAGCTCCTATATAGTTTTCTCACGGTCTTCCTATATATATACTCTCTCTCTCTCTCACCAGTAAAATTTGCTTTTGTGTCTAAAAAGATTTAAATTGTATGTTTGCATGTAGTGAAAGAAATTTTCAGAAGATAGATTAGACAAATTAAGGAACATATATTCAAAAGAAAAGTGAGGAAAAAGTAGTAAACAAGGAAAACGAAATAGCAATCCGCTATTTTCCATACTAGCACTTTTTGATTGTGCCCTTGGTGTCACTTGTTGGACCACTCAATTATCATGAATCATAGGCTAATAATATGACAAATTCAAGAAAACTTATAGGAAAGAATAAATTTTGTTTTTTTGACAAAGTAAAAGGGTCTCTTTTCTATGATAAAAACATTGGATGAGGTCAGGGTGACGTTGATTCCGGACTAAATTAGTTTCATGAAAAAAATCAAAATAGGGCACACATCTTGTGGTCAATTGTATTGATACTAATTGATATGGAGTCAAGAATGTAATCAGAGATTACGATTTTTTTATTCAAATACAAAATAGTAAGTGATCGTAGCTTATATAATATACTTTCGTCCCATGTAACAAATTATAAGTTTGAACCTCTTTAATGTAGTTTGTGGGAGAATTTTTGAGTAAGCTATGCACAAGTGTAATGTGTGAATTTAAGGGGGGAGAAAAAACTTAAAATCATGGTGTCGTCGTCGTCTTGGGGTTGGTCTGGGGTGGGCTTCTGAGGCTTCTAGAAGTTCTTCAGCGGAGCAGGAAAGTTGAGCAGTTATGACATTGGAGGAGTATTGTGGAATCAGAATGTTATTTTTGTATTGTTTTTCTTTATTTTTCTTTGGACACCTGCGTGTGCTTAATATGCATGCTTCTTGATATCTTAGGAATATTGTAGGCATGTGCGTTATTTTCATTAAATTCTTTTTAATGAAGCGTTTGGGTCACACTGATGCACCGTTTTTTCCTTTAAAAAAAAAAACCTTAAAATGCTATTAACTCAAGAAAGAGGGGGAAATAAGACAATTGCATAGAATAATCATGGTCAAAAACACCACCACCACATACTTAAAAAGCTCTTCAAAACTTAGGGATAAGGGCAGAAAGTATATGAGTGGATATAATGAATGTTAATAGTCAATTTAGCCTATCAAGGCCAACACAACCATTTTCCCTTGAACAAAACTCACTTGTGATGAGAAGGATCCAGTTGGAGGCCTCAATTAGTCCAAAATAGGCAAGAATCCTAAGGTTTTTGCTTTGAAAAGGATGGCTCTCATGGTCCTTCATGGTGTCTCTTTCTGCAATTTATTTGTTCTATCAACAATAGATATTATTTGTGTTTGAATGGATGGGCTTAGAAGTAGCCTTTTCTTGCCCCCAAAAGCTCTACTTTAGGTTTGGAGAGACTTCAAACTGAGTTGTGATTGGAGAGCTCTGATATGCCCCTTATCCTTTCCTTAATTTGAAATGTAATCTAGTGGTTAGCAATGGTTGGACAAACCGCGAAATCAAACCGAACCGCATCGAACCGATCGGTGTGGTGCGGTTGAGGAGAAGTTCGATTCAGTTCAATTCGATTTCTCAAATTTTTGAAATTCAGTGCACGAACCGAACTATCTTCAACTCAAAAAATTACTCAAAAAAGAGAGCATTGGTCAATGATTTGGAATCGACACACCCCCCCTTCCCCACGTGCACTCTCTCCTTCACTCAAAAAATTACCTGCTTTCTCTTTCACCCAAAAAATTACACGCCCTGAAGTTCGTCACTACTCTCTCTCTCTTCCTCTCTCAAAACCAAACTACGAAATCATAATCGAATCGGAAATTTCGGTTCAGCTTGAAAATTCATGCGGTGCGATTCGATCTGAATTTTTTTTGATGAAAATCAGACTGAACCGGCCGATGCACACCATTGCACTTGAGGTGAAGTGAGTAGAGAGCTGCATTGGCAATAGAAATTTTCTCTTCCTGTTTTTGTATCACTCATGGCAAAATCCCAATGTACATTATCAGAAATACATGAATAATTTACGATTTGTAGGGAACGATAAGTCTTAGCGAGTGAGCTCCACAATGTGACGTGTGAAATTTCTGCTCCAAATTCTCTCTAGAAATTTGCTAACGTATCATCACCCACTACCTTGTTTTCATGGCGATAGACACGGAACGATCTCTAGGGTTTCTGGTTATGTAACAATCTTATTGTAAATTCTTCAAGTTATAATCCCACGAATTATGAGGGATTTTTCTAAGGAAAAATATTTATATTAATATGGAAAGGAAAATTGTTGTTTTTGCCATTGCAACAAAAGTATGGATAAGGTTGTGCCTATGGTACACAACTTCTAGTGCAATTGTGTGCTTAGAATCTGTAAGAGAGAGAGAGAGAGAGAGATTTTGGCATCTAAAAAGATTAGAGATGGAACCATCAACAACCGTCCATCTTTTTGTCTTTTTATTTGTCCCCAAAAGGAACTCCATGGTTCATGCCCACTTCTTGCACCATGTTGGAAACCTCTCATGTTGATTTGTTTGCCAATTCATCCTTCTATCATTGTTTCTTTTTTGCCAAAATTTTCCTCTAGAATTTTTGTTGTTGTTGCTCTCTCTCTCTCTCTCTCACACACACACACACACACACACTCACACTAGTCTTTTCTTCTTTTTCCATTTCTTTAAAGAGTCAGGCTATATGTGTTAGAATTTTGCCTTGTTTTCAAGAGGAGATGATGACCCAAGCTAATCGACTAGTCTGCTTGACAAGTTGACTAATCAAGGCGTTTTTTGAAGCGTGAGCAGTTTTCTTTTCTGGTGGAGTTCGAATATCATTCGAATTCTATTTTATGAAGGCTTGTTCCTAAAATTTAAGGGTTTAGAATTCTTCTAGATCAAGAAGATCAACTCCTCATAGGATTAATCAAGATTCTTCAAGTATCTGACGGTCAAGATTATCTCATAATTTAAATAGGAGTGTATTGTAAAATCCTATAAATAAAGATTATAACTCAGCATTGTAATGTGTGGAGAACGCCAAGAAGATCTAGAAGAAGATCAGAGGAAGGCAAGAAAGAGAGGAGCAAGGTAGAGGTGCATGGAAAGAATGTATACTCTTGTAATCTATGTCTAAATTTAAAGAGAATGTGAATACTCTTATGAGATCATGAGGAAGATTAGATTTTTTTTAATCAAGTTTATTAATAAAGCTCACTCAAGTTTCTCTGTTTTGATTTCAGGAGAGGACGCTCCCACGATCGATCGACTGGGCGGCGCAGCAGATACGAACCACAGAATCTACTAAGACAACTTGAAGAAGAGAAGAAGAAGATATTCCGAAGTAGATAGAAAGCCAACACACAATATAACGTGGTTCCACCGATCAAACAGATCGTGTGTATGTCCACAAGAGAAGGGGGAGAAACATTATTAAAACTTTGGGGGTACAATAAGAATTACTTACATCCACGCTAGAAGGTACACCTTTGATGGCCGCTAAGACATCGAACCCTTGTGGCTAAGCTTCTCTCACGAATTTCTCACCTAAATGAATTACACACTTAGGAATTACAAATTCATAGGATTCTCTTGAAATACATTGAAGGCCACCCCTAAGGTGTTATTTACAAACCATAGAACTCTCTTAGTCTTAAACAAACTCTTTCAATCAAAATAAAGGAAACTTGAATCCAACTCGGACTCAAAACACTTCAATCAGAATAAAAAAAACTTGAATCAACTCGGACTCAAAATAGATTCAGAAAAGAAAATTATCAAATCTGACATTAATCAACCTTCACGACGTATTCACGTCATAATCCTAACAATCTCCCTTTTGACTTGAATATGTCCAAGTCCGAGAATAGCCACCATGCTCCATGTGCTCCATCCACACATAATTGAACAAACTTGACTCCATCTCTATCTCACTCTCTCTTCTCCATAACCCCCTCATAGGGTTCACATCTTGATTAGGTCAAATAATTCATGCCCAACCTGTACTTTATTACCCAATGATCTCCTTGATCTACACAAGATCTAAGAAAATTTGCTCCACCATAGGAGTAACGATTTAGACTACCTTGTTGCGCGCCTAGTCCCAATCTCCCTTCGGGTTACAATTGAACATCTGAGCTCCAATCCATCGTAGTCTCTAATCGTTCCACAACCACCGCTTTTGAAGCCGAGGATAACTGCAATCCACCAACTGTAACCTCCGAATTCCGCAACATACACACATTGCCGGCACGTTCGGCTTGAAATATCACATGGGTCTCTTTGAAAACTTTCATAAGATCACCTTTCAAATTGAAACAGAACCCTTCTCTATGTAGGGCTCCCTCAAGAGAGATGAGATTGTACCTTAATTCGGAAACATGATGAACGCCTTGAAAAGTAGTGATGCATCCATCATGAGATCAAACTGGATTGTTCCTTCGCCAATCACTTTACTTGTAGCGGAATTCCCATGAAGACTTCTCCCCCTTGAACCGAAGTGTATGAAGAAAACATCTTCCTATTGGAACTGATATGCTGCGAACATCCAGAATCTATAACTCATCTATCTTTGTTACCAACTGGTCTGTCTGTAACAGATAGAACGCCGCACTGTTCTTCATCTCCTTTAACCAGTTCAGTGACATTAACATCTGGTTGTTTCTTCTTTCGAAGCCAACACTCAGATCTGATGTGCCCCTTTTTGAGACAATAGTTGCACGTCAAATTCTTGTGTTTTAATTTACCCGTGGAACTTCTATTATTACACTTCTCCCTTGAATAATGAACTTGTCCGGAATCATCATGATGAGACTCACCCATCAACTGGGTGTCAATTTTGTTCTTATTGAGTAGATGCTCCTTGACCTCATTGACCTTGATTGTTGACTTACCTCCATAAATGATAGCTTCCCTAAAACTCTTATAAGAAGAAAGTAAATAACACAGTAATAGAAGTACTTGATTCTCATCTTCTATCTTAACCTCTATCTTATCTAGATCATTGATAATAGAGAAAAATCCTGCAATGTGAAACTCGATTGGTGTACCTTCATGCCTGCAAAGAAGAAAGAGACGATGCTTAGAATCAACCGATTCGCCAACAACTTCTTCAGATAGTGATCCTGAAGTCGCTATTGGAGAGATTCTATCCCCTCGTTTTAAAATACCGCAAGTGCATGGTAGGTTGTTGTAGCACTTGAGGGTCGGTCCACAGGGAAGGTATTCTTGATGATCCTAACACGATTTAGGCGAATTGGTTAGGAAGAATAAGAAGTTGGTGTGAACTAAGTTGTCAAAGAGAAGGATCATGCACTTAGGGTAGAATCTCCTA
The DNA here is from genome assembly GCA_038442645.1 of Agave tequilana. Taxonomy (NCBI): domain Eukaryota; kingdom Viridiplantae; phylum Streptophyta; class Magnoliopsida; order Asparagales; family Asparagaceae; genus Agave; species Agave tequilana. Next base: position 123,011 of record JAVJIF010005384.1, read on the forward strand.
AACTACTGTTCACGTGGTGGTATTTGTCTCTCAATTCAATAATTGCACAATAATAGTCTCTTTTCTCAATTCACATAAAATCCTAAAACATTAGTCCTAAGCACAAGATATTAAAATTAATCGCATAGTCCATCAAAGTACGAGAATAAAATAAAATTAAAGCAATAATTAAAGGAAAACACTAAGCATGGAATATCAATTATTTAAACATATCTTGTCAATTTTCTAAAGTATTACAATTAATCTCATTGATAAAAAAAAAATCAATTTATGTGTTTCTCATATTTATTTGAAAGATTTTAGAGTCCACCACAATCTAGCAGCCTAGGTTCATCACCCTAGGTTCATGAAATTTATTTAATTGCACATAATAAGTTTAATCATTATGTAATTTAACAAAGAATTATTCATTAATTAAAAATACTACAGATGACTAATTTAATTTAATTACTTAGACCCAAAAATTATTAATCTAGCAATTTAAATTATTAAATAATTCAATGATCTAAATAATTATCTAAATAAATATATCTAAAACTTGTATTATTTAATTAAAATACTAACCTGAATTTGATACGTGGAATAAGGTTGAAGCAAACATGGAGATGGGAGACACATGCCTGCGCCTCGAAATTTGCGCATGAGATGGTGTTGTGTGCCTGTGGGCCCCACCAGATCTGCCTGGCGCCTTGGGGGAGGCGCCCCTAACGAGCTCCTTTACCTAGGCGACAGGCACTGTGAAGCGCCTTTACCCAGGCGTTGGTAGCGCCTACACCTAGGCGCTGTGAAGCAGGCACTTTTACAACGCCTGTGAAGTCCCTTTTTTTTCTTTTGTGAGGGGCGCCTGTCGTTGGCGCCCAATTGCACAGAGGGGGAGAGAGAGTTTGATGAATCAGTCAATCACGAGATGAAAAATAATAATGATAACATGGACGATAATTTGCAGAGAGAAGAAAAAGAGGCGGCCTAAAAATTAAAATCTGAAAATCTGAGTTACAGGTAAAAGAAAATTAGCCTCTCCCTCAAATCCTAACCCTACATGACTATTTATAGACTTAGGGTTTGGTTATTTTACACACGAGTCTCAAATAATTGCAATATTTTAAGGATATACATAAATAAATTTTGCATTTCTCATCTTTGTCTACTTTTGCGTTTAAGCCCCTGAACTTTTGCAAAATTGTGTTTTCACCTAAACTGGCCTCAAACTCTTCCGAATTGACTGTAGATTTATTTGATGTCAGTTTTAATCATAGTGGAGCGATCCCAGTAGTGCCAAGTTTCCTATCTCACTTTCACTCCTTTTAGCGCGTTTTACGGTCTCGAAAGAGTGCTTTTGTAGTCTAGTCTTCTCTTAACAAATTTGTCTGCAAAACACGACTAAAAATACCTGAGTAGCATTATTTATAAACAAATAATAGATAAATATGAGAATGAAAATGTAGTAAAATTATGCTTATCAGTGGCTCCGACATCGAGGACGTTGTTTTCTCTGTAGAAAACTCATCCAACACTTCATTCGCCAAGCAAAGCTGAATAGTTGTCAAGGCTTTCTCATCCAACTCATGTCAAGTTTCTTCCGTCATCTCTTGAGGCTTTTTCTCCTTCCCGAGTAATGCTTTCTTCAACCCGCTCTGGGTAAGGATGACGTTCATCCTAATCTGCCACCTGCTGAAATTGATGACGTCATCGAACTTTTGAATATCGAATTTGATCGCAGACACCTTCAAGTTACCTTGCTCTGATACCAGTTGTTGTGATTTCAGGATAAGACGCCCCTACGATCAAATCGACTGGGGCGACGCAGCGGATAGAAATCATAGGATCTACTAAGGCAACTTGAAGAAGAGAAGAGGAAGATATTCTAAAGTAGATAGAAAGCCAACACACAGTATAATGTGGTTCCATGATTAGTATCCAATATTGCATATTTTATATCATAATCCCCATGCATAATACAAATAAATAAGTGATTTTTAATCCTCTTCTCTACTTATTTGCAGGTATATACTTAAAGGAGAGTTAGTCAATTAATTACCTTAATTAGCAATAATTAAGGTGATTAATTAAAGATTAAAGATAAAGCCAAATCCAATCCAGATCTAGAGAGATCCGCGCAACAAACTCAGAATCCAAGTAGTCCACGTGGATAACCACCCAACGACCAGATCTCACCAGAAAATCTGGGCTCAACGGCCCAGAATCCGCGGCGATCCCGCGGCAATCCGCGGCAATCTGGGACCGTTGAGATCCCAGATTTTGTGGCAACCAACTAGATCTCGAAGATACTCTCCTGGGCCTATAAATACCTCACTTGGACCTGCGAGCTGGGACGGATCAGAGAAGAGAGGAGATTAGTTTTAGGTGTTGTAATTTTTAGTTGTTTTTCTCTAGTTTTCTTTCTTTAGATCTCTCTTCTCTATCCCTAGATTTCATTACAAAAGAGAGTGATTGTGAGGGAGAGAGCTTGTGTAATCAAGGGTGACAACTTGAAGCTATGCAAGGATTAATCCATCCTCCATTCCTCTACTTGAGTTTGATTCTAGTTTCTTGCTTTCTTTACATGCTTTCTTACTTGCTTTCTTTATTTCATGCAATTTACTTCAATGCTTTGTTTAGTTCTTTAATGGCTTCTTGTAGCTAATTTTCATTCCATGTACTAGTTTACCACTAGTTTAGCCTACTTCACTACTCATGGGTGATTGCTTTTGTTAAATCTTGCAAGTGTATGATCTTCTCTTCTCCGATGGTTAAACCACCATCTTGCAAATGAGAAAGTAATTAGGTCAACATGTGAGAGGAATTCTAAGCCTATGGAGTGACAACATTAGGCAAAGCTTTCATTATCAAGGAGATTGGTAAGCTTTGGCAAGCTAGCAAGGTAATCTAGTCTTGGATCGCTTTCTTTAAGTTTCTTGTTCTTTTCTTGTGAATACCACAACCAATTCTTGATTTCTTTTCCAACGACTTCCACATGAACATATCCATCTTCTTTTAGTTTCTTTTGCATCACTAAGTTTATAATCAAGAGAAGACTACTAGTTTTATCACTTCACTACCTAACGTTTAAAGCTTCCATCGCGAGCTCTCCCTGAGATCCGACTCGGTATAGCCCTGTGCTATAACGGAGACAAGAAAGGGTACATCAAATACATTCTATACACATAATAGGTACACCTTTTCCGTCTAATCAAAAAATGGCGCCGTTGCCGGGGAGAGCGACGTATTTTTTGGTTTAAAGTGAAGTACTAAACTATTATTCTTCTCTGTTGCAGATTACAGGAGAAGAAAACAGGAAATTCTTTACTGCAGTAACATCTAAGTGAACCTGGCTCTCTGCTCAAGAAAGCAGAGACCAGGCTTCCACTGAAGTGCCGCGGACCCGCGGCATATCCAGTGGAAACGCGGCACTTTTGAGAGAATTTCTCACCAAATTTCTGCAGGGCCTCTGGTTCTGAAAAATACTGCTGTTTCTATACTTGAAATCCTGTGTTGTTCACTCTATTCCTGCTTAATTAAAAAACAGTAAAAAGTTGGTTGAATTGTTAAAAATTGTTTAGACACTTGCATTTTAGGCACGTGTCTCTTCAATTCTTTACTTTTACTGTTGAAGAGTGCTGGAGGCAAGGTACGTGTTTGCATTGCATTTAGACTAGGACAAACTCCTTGCTTGATTTTCTTGCTTTGAGTAAATCCTTGTTATATTTCTTGTACACTTGCACAATTCAATTCTAAGGGCATACCCGTAAATAAGATAAGGTGGGGGAGGTCATTACCCTTTCCTTAGCCCGAAAATCATTTTCCCAAGCACTCACTAACCCAAGCCTAATTTAATAAAAAAAATAGACGTTGGCCCTAGGGACATCTCGGACTCAACTAGGAGATTATCCTAAGGGGGAAAAGTGTTGGAATTTAACTCTTGCAAAATCAGTGTCTAGGAAAGGGGTTGAGGGTCGAAAGCCCGAAGGTTGCTGGTTACTTAATTAAGGAACGTCTCCGGACGGAAAACCTCCCACCAACCTTACCCTTCCCTGGCTGATTAGCTTGTGGTTAGAGTCTACACTGAACCTCCTGTGGACGATCTATTGTTAGGAGTCGTCTAGGTCTAAGTCTACCCTAACTTAGGTTAGAATTTTTCTTTTCTTCTTTTGTTTGTTTGTTTTGTTTGTTTGTTGTTTGTTTGTTTGTGATTGTGTGATATGGCTTACAATTACAATTCTTTCCATCATAATCCTTATGTCACACACACACCATATTCAGATAATTCCAACCCGGTGTTTTATAATATGCACCAACCACATACACCGGGTTGGCCTTATCCGAATCACTACGACCCATACCCCCCATCTAACAATTATCATGTTCAAAATAATTTCAACTCTTTACCGAGTAATTGGGGATTCCAGTACCCCGAGTCAAATTATCAAAATCCTTGTCCACCATATTCACCTTGTCCACCATATTCATTTCCTGAGTCCACTTCATATACTCCTTTTTCTGAACCTCCCTTTGAAGAAAAATCTGAGTTGCAAAGGAGTATAGAAGCCAATTTACTGAGAGTTGAGCAACAAAAACCATTTGTCTCTCCAATTCCACCATATTCTCAAGAATCTTACTCAGTTCCACCTTTTCATAATGAACAACCATTTGCTTGTGAACCGAGTAAAGATTTCTTGTGTGAGTCAACTTTTCCATCATCACACACTTTTGACTCACACTTCCAAGACAACACTTCCTCTTTCCATCAAAATAATGAAATCATCGATTATGGAAAGATGCTAGAAGACATGACCCATGCTCAAAATGCTAGAAATCATGACATAGATTTGATGATCCAATCTCTCCATTCTCATCCTATGTCTAATGTCACTAGCCACTCTGTTAAATCCAAAGAGTCATGTAGTCTTGGAAATCCAGATTCAATTTCAGCAAGTTTTTCATTTCCTAAACTTGAACTTGTCCAAAATTCAAATCCAATTGACATTTTGGCAAGTTTTTCATCTCCTAAAAATAAACTTGTCCAAACTCCAGATCCAATTGACGTTTTGGCAAGTTTTCCTTTTTCTGAAATTGAATTGGAACATGATTTTGATCCTGAACTTTCATTTGATGATTCCAATCTACTTTCTGATTCAATCATGACTTCCATATCCTTACCTGATTTCAATCCATTTCCTGAGTCAGAATTGGATCCATTTCCTATCCATTGTGAAATAGAATCACCAATCTTTTATGATGATCACATAGAACTTGGCCAATTCCATACTTCTGAAAATCCCATTGATAAATTGGCAAGTTCTCTACATTTAATTGAATTACATGAGGAATGTGATCTTGAACCCCAACTTTGTGATTCAATCTTTCTTCCTGATTCCATAATGACTCCGGTATCTTTACCTCACTTCAATCTTTTCCTGGAGTCGACATTGGATCCTTTCACAATTCACAATGAAAGTGAATCATCCATCTTTGAGGATCATGTTGAACTTGCCCAATTTTACACTTCCGAAGATACCATTGACATTCTGGCAAGTTCTCCATCTTGTGGAATTGAACTCAAATGTGACCTTGATTTTCTCAATCTCTTTACTTCTGAAACTGATTGTACAATTCTTAAGGAAGATGTTGACTTAAGTTTTGAAGAATTGTACGGTGATGAGCTTGAATTTCTTAAAATTGGAAGTAAAGAGATATCACTTTTAGAAAGTCACATTCCATCGTTGAACTCTGCTTGTGGACTTGAGTTTTCATTTCTTGACTTGGACACAATTTCTGACTTCACTTCGACTCCTGAACCATCACTTGATTTAAATCATAATCCTGAGTCGGTGTTCCTTTCCGAGTCCAAGTCAACAGTTCTATCAGTTCATACTCCATTCTGTGACAAGGAATTTGATAAATTTGAGTCTGAAATTATTTGGAAAATCTTAAAATTAGATGGGGGCATGTACATAATTAAAATAACACACGCATGCATCTTTTTAGTGGGTCATATTTCTGATATGGTTGGTGGGTTCCTGAAAACCCAAAGAAAAGATGATTGGGCCATGTTCCGTGGACCAATCCGACCACCACCGGAACCACCACCTTGAGGTAATTTTTGTTCCTTCCCCTTCCATTTTGTTTCATGCATACATATATCATGATGCATTGAGGACAATGCATGAAATAAGTGTGGGGGAGGGTTTACTAACATAGAGTTTTTAGACTTTCTTTCTTTTACTTTTCTTTTAGAAAAATTAAAAAAAAAAAAACAAAATAAAAACTTTTTGAAAAAAGAGACAAAGTTTTGTTCTATTTTTAAGAAAATTAAGATGTATCTTAGAAATTAAGAAAGCCTTAATTATGACATCTTAAACTTAGTTGAAATAATAGATCTTGTTTGAAAATTATAGGCTAAGTAAGTAAAATTGAGGAGATATTTTTATCTTGCATTTTTTGCCTTAGATAATATGCACTTTACACTTACACATTTCTTGGGATGGAAACAAAGACCAAAAATGCCACATATATATATATAAAAAAAAAAAAGAAAAAGAAAAAAAGAAAAAAATATATAAATAAAAGATCACTTATTAAGCTGGGAAATTATGCCTCAAGAAGCATGATGACTCACGCCTAACAGTGATCTCACCTATTAAGCTGGGTAATTGTGCCTCAAGAAGCATGATTATTCACGCCTAACGGTGATTAAGAATAATCCCTCTTAGTTTTGTGGCCTCTTTCACTCGAGTCCTTAAACCCGAGGGATGTTTCCTCATCTGGTGCCCTAAGACCATCTGGTTTGGGAGTCATCGGTTATAGGCTCGCTACATGGGTGAACTAGAAAGCCTAAGAAAACTAAGGGAAGAAAAAAGCAGAAAAAGAAAAAATATATATATAAATAAATGGCTTGATGGTTGGAGTTGAAATCCCAGGAAATCTTCACTTACACGGTGTGCATACTATCTAGGTTTTATGAAAGATAAAATATTCAATCCAATTTTGAACTCTTACCTTAATTAAAGACAAGATCTTGCATGGATACTAAGTTTAAGGAAGAATGATTATAGGTGGACTTATGACCTAGGATCACTTATATTTTTGCAAAAATAGTTCGTAAACTTGTCTCTTATTCGAAATGCGTTTTCAAAATACTAACATTTGTCTTCTTTCTTTATGGATTTTGTGGGTGTAATCCGCTGAAAACCCTCAGGAGACAACACTCCTCCTCTAGGGTAACCTAGAGGTTTAACGGCTTGTTGCACATGCTCAGTGCAATCGCGTCACCTGCGAAAGTGGTGTAATAAATTGTTAGTTAGGATTTTATTTTCTTTTCTTTATTTTTGCTCGGGACGAGCAAAAGAATAAGTGTGGGGGTGTGATTAGTATCCAATATTGCATATTTTATATCATAATCCCCATGCATAATACAAATAAATAAGTGATTTTTAATCCTCTTCTCTACTTATTTGCAGGTATATACTTAAAGGAGAGTTAGTCAATTAATTACCTTAATTAGCAATAATTAAGGTGATTAATTAAAAGATTAAAGATAAAGCCAAATCCAATCCAGATCTAGAGAGATCCGCGCAACAAACTCAGAATCCAAGTAGTCCACGTGGATAACCACCCAACGACCAGATCTCACCAGAAAATCTGGGCTCAACGGCCCAGAATCCGCGGCGATCCCGCGGCAATCCGCGGCAATCTGGGACCGTTGAGATCCCAGATTTTGTGGCAACCAACTAGATCTCGAAGATACTCTCCTGGGCCTATAAATACCTCACTTGGACCTGCGAGCTGGGACGGATCAGAGAAGAGAGGAGATTAGTTTTAGGTGTTGTAATTTTTAGTTGTTTTTCTCTAGTTTTCTTTCTTTAGATCTCTCTTCTCTATCCCTAGATTTCATTACAAAAGAGAGTGATTGTGAGGGAGAGAGCTTGTGTAATCAAGGGTGACAACTTGAAGCTATGCAAGGATTAATCCATCCTCCATTCCTCTACTTGAGTTTGATTCTAGTTTCTTGCTTTCTTTACATGCTTTCTTACTTGCTTTCTTTATTTCATGCAATTTACTTCAATGCTTTGTTTAGTTCTTTAATGGCTTCTTGTAGCTAATTTTCATTCCATGTACTAGTTTACCACTAGTTTAGCCTACTTCACTACTCATGGGTGATTGCTTTTGTTAAATCTTGCAAGTGTATGATCTTCTCTTCTCCGATGGTTAAACCACCATCTTGCAAATGAGAAAGTAATTAGGTCAACATGTGAGAGGAATTCTAAGCCTATGGAGTGACAACATTAGGCAAAGCTTTCATTATCAAGGAGATTGGTAAGCTTTGGCAAGCTAGCAAGGTAATCTAGTCTTGGATCGCTTTCTTTAAGTTTCTTGTTCTTTTCTTGTGAATACCACAACCAATTCTTGATTTCTTTTCCAACGACTTCCACATGAACATATCCATCTTCTTTTAGTTTCTTTTGCATCACTAAGTTTATAATCAAGAGAAGACTACTAGTTTTATCACTTCACTACCTAACGTTTAAAGCTTCCATCGCGAGCTCTCCCTGAGATTCGACTCGGTATAGCCCTGTGCTATAACGGAGACAAGAAAGGGTACATCAAATACATTCTATACACATAATAGGTACACCTTTTCCGTCTAATCATTCCACCGATCAAACAGATCGTGTGTATGTCCACAGGAGAAAGGGGAGAAACTTTATTAAAATTTTGGAGGAGTACAATAAGAATTATTTACACCTCACGCTGAGAAGTTACAAGCCTTTAATGGCTGGCAAAAACAGCGAACCCTTGTGGCTAAGCTTCTCTCACGAATTTCTCACCTAGATGAATTACACCCTTAAGAATTACAAATTCATAAAATTCTCTTGGAATACATTGAAGGCCACCCCTAAGGGTTATTTATAGACCATAGAACTCTCCTAGTTCTAAACAAACTCCTTCAATCAGAATAAAGGAAACTTAAATCCAACTCGGACTCAAAACACTTTTAATCAAAATAAAGAAAACTTGAATCCAACTCGGACTCAAAACAGATCCAGAAAAGGAAACTGTCAAATCTGACATTAATCAACCTTCACGACGTATTCACGTCATAATCCTAACACTCTCCTCATGGACGTAGCCCTAGTTTGTATAGAATCATGTTAAATCCTCGTGTTATTATTATTACTCTTTGTTTAGATATTTCTAATTTGCTTTACAATAGTTTTTCTTTTTACAAGTATTATCATATTATCAAGTTCCACAAACGTTAATTTCGGGAATAACAATATGTGTTACTACATATATATTTGTATCTTTTCTTTTTGAAAAATGTTATGTTAATCTCTTTTTTGTGAAACACAGAGACTGGAGGCTCATATCTCACAGTTTTATCTAAAAGAAATGTAAGACAATCAAGTTAAGGAGCGGATATTAGCACCCAAAAAATTGATAAAGGCCCTCACTCAATAACCACAAAAATACCATTAAGTTTTTTGGACAAATTTAACTACTAGACAAAAGTCCAAAATATCGTCTCCTTCTTCCTCCTCCTTCTACAGCGAGCGACGGCGGCAGGCGGTGAATGGTGAAGAGGTGGTCTGATTGCTCGCAAGGCCATGAGTGCGAGGTTTAGTAGCGAATTTGGACGAGGGTATAGGATGAGTTTGTCTTTTGCTGAGATGAGCTGTTAGCAGTAGTAGGGGTGAAGTTTGATAGAGGAAAGAAAAAATGGACAGCAGAATCGACACAGAGCCATTTGCCATTGCAGATGATGAGGAAATTCAAATCCATCGTCTCCTTTGCTTCTCCCTCTGCTTCAGTTCTGTTCAAAATGTGAAAGAGCAACCTCCATGTGTTTAAAGAGAGTGCAGTTGTTTCCCCCACCTCCCCCTCTCCCCGACCTCCTCCATCCCCACTAGCCGCCCGATCTGGCGGCGAGGAGGAGGGAGGAGTGGGCCGCCTCGTCCCTCCCCTCCCCCCCTCCTCCTTGCCGCCAGATCTGACGACGAGGAGGAGGGGGAGAAAAGGGGAGGGTGGCGGGTCTGAGAGACAGTGAGAGGGGCGAGGCGGTGGAAGGAGGAGAAAGAAGGAGAGGGGAAGAAGGTGAAAGGAATGTTTTTGAAAATTTTAGAAAAAATAAAAAGTATCTTTTATCAATTTGTGAGTGTATTAATCAGTTTGATACCTTTATTAATTTGATGAGTGCTAATGGCCGCTCCTATCAAGTTAACTTAATCTGAATAGGAAGCAACGACGCTTAAGGAAAATTTGAGTCTCCCCCATGTGGGATATTAGTCACACCCAAAAATGTTGGCCCCACTTACATGTGAGGTGTGAAACATGGGTTAATTTCACTGGGAAGGAAGGGAAAAAGAACATGGATTTTGAAATCCCAAAAGCTCACAAAGCTTTGCCCAAACTAGAGACTGAAAAGACCACTCACCTCTCTCCACTCACCTCTATAAAAGATAGAGGCAGAGGGGAAAAAACATAGAAAATAAAAGATACAAAACACAAAAAATCAAATTTCTGTAGGGAAATTTCTTTCGCATCTCTAGACTCTTGATCTCAAATTCAAAGGTGATTCCAAATTTCTCCATCTCAAGCTTAATTTTGTCCATGAGGGAGTGAAAAGAACAATTCTGACAATTTTTTTTTGTTGGATTTCTTTCCCTCCGCAATTTTTCCTCACCAAAATGTGAGCTTCTCCCAAAATCTTAGATTTTGTGGCATTATCTTATCTTATTACAAAGGGGGAAATTGGGTTTATTGATGGCAGTTTAAAGCACCCAAATTTTGACATGGGTGTCTCTGATTCAACTTGATCTTTTTGGGCTTATCTGAAATTTAAGTTCTAATTTTTGTGATATTAGAAGATATTGTATTTTGAAAATGGTTTCTTCTCAATTTCTGAATGTGTGTGAATGTTGATGTTGAGTTTGATTATCTATTTATCTGACATGTTCTTTGTTTGCATCAAACTATATTTATTTACTTTTCTCCTGTTTTGAAATAACATTGTTTTTTTCCCTTCTGTTTTTCATTAATATAGGTGAGAATGGAGGGTTGAAGATTTCTGCATGCCAGAACAAGCGATCGATTGAAAACAACGGGCAATGCCGGTTCCTCTTTCTCCATATCCACCACCCCCTGTCCCTTCTCCTCCATCAAATGGTATATTTTGTTTAGATTTAACTTTTTTTTTTTTTTTACATATTTTTGATATTTGTATCAACTTATTTGATTTGGACTATTAGAATCTTTTTGTTATTAAAAAAAAAGTAGATTTAATTTTCTTTAGCTAATGCATTTCTTCCTCAAACATTGTATTTTATGTGCATGAAACTAAATTAGATGCTATAGGATTTGTCTAGTACATTCTCTGGAAAAGAATTTATGTTAGTAAATGGAGTTTCCAAAATGACTCAATAATTAATCTCACAAAAGTGATCCAAATAATTCATTTAGTCATGAGGATAGTTGTGGACAACACTTGCATCCATCTCCGATTATTAGCTTACATTCTTCTTTAACCTGAAGCATATATGTTTGTGAAAATGTTTCAGCTAGTCATTTAATTAAAATTAGAAGTGATTTTCCAACCAGTGATATTTGGTTTTAGTCAAAAGAGAGGCAGATTGTGCACAGTTATCGGTAGGACTATTTTCGCTTGCATGTGAAAGTATAGTTTCCTGTAATTATATCACAGTTTTGGATACAATTTCATCTCTGAAATATCTTATAGGAGGCGTTTCTCGTTCTCTCTGAACATGCAGCAGATATACTTTGATATATAATTCTTATATAATCCGTAGATTCACTCTGCCTACAGAAGTTTAAATCTGTTTGCATAACCAGTTAATTGATAGCGGGGTAGCTTCTTCCCCTTAATCTTGTGTTCCGGTACTACTTCATTGACAATATATTTAATTAACACTTTTATTTTCACTGATAATGGTTTAGACTTTCTTTTTCGATGGTGTTTAACTTGATTTCATTTAGGAGAAGTTCCTGTTTGCTTCTCAGGTGGCCAGAGCCAACTTGTGTGTTCAGGTTGTCAAAATCTTCTTCTCTATCCCCTCGGGGCGGCAACAGTATGTTGTGCCGTTTGCAATGCGGTGACTCCTGTTCCTCCTCCAGGTACATTTTCTTCAGCAGTCATGTAGGAAAGTCATGACAATTTCTTCAATCTTTTGTGCAAATTACTGTTATTTGAAAGTTGAATCCTCGAATAGTGCATCGGAATAGTTGTTTTCTTAACTGACTGTCCCATCTGAAAATTGGAATAGGAACTGAAATGGCTCAGTTGGTTTGTGGAGGGTGCCATACTCTTTTGATGTACATACGGGGAGCAACCAGCGTACGATGTTCTTGCTGTCACACGGTCAATCTGGCTCATGAAGGTGAGAAAATTGCCGTAACAAAGATATGTGTAAACCATTAACTTTTCTTAAACTTTTGTGGTAAAATTTTATACTGGCATTCCAGTGTTGAAGCCTAACAAAACAAAAATCTTTTAATTTTGAAAACTTGTTACCTGAAAATGAAGTTTGTTCCAAGTTTAGTTTCTCTTTTATGTCATGTTGTGTGAATGAAAGATTTTTGTTGTTCTTGTTTATATTGTGTGACCTCAAATTATTTCGTGGCAGGAAATCAAGTGGCACATGTTAACTGTGGGAACTGCAGGATGTTACTGATGTACCAATATGGAGCAAGATCTGTGAAATGTGCAGTCTGCAATTTTGTGACGCATATTGCGGTTAGTTTTCCTGACAAAAAAGTATTTTCTTTTTCTCCACAATATATTCTCAATTATGCCCTCAAGTAATTTTTCTTTTTTCCACGGGTACGGTGAGTAACTCCCACCCTACCTCAAAAAGGTTCCAAGAGATTGCTTTGGTTGCTCGTCGGACTCTTGACCTCATTACAAATCAATAATTATCCTGTTTCGCCCATATTGTTTGGATTGTAATTCTTATCTTCAGTAATCCGATAATATGCACCAGTGTGTTTTTGTTTGACCAGTTATTTCACTGAACACTAATTATCGATCTACCATGCAGAAAACGTAGAGATCAGTGTATATACTCACTTGTACACCAGTAGTATCAGATGCCGGGCACAAAACATAGATATCGGGCCTGTTTGTTTCGTTGTAAAACGTCGCAAGTCGTAAGTCGTAAAATGAGAATGGAAAAAGTGAACTGTAACAGAGAAAATATATTGTGTTTTACGGTGTTTGGTTGATAAGGTGAAGTGTAAATGAAAAAGTATATTGTGTTTTACGGTGTTTAGTGATAAAGTGAAAGTGTAAATGGTAAAGTATATTGTGTTTTACGGTGTTTGGTTGGTAATGTAAAAGTGTAAGTGGAAAAGTTTGACCACAAAATTAACTGTAGCAGTGATTTAAATATTATAAATACTATTAAATTAAATCTACTATTGCAAATTAAATTGTATTAATAAATTTGAGATAAAATTAATAATCTTAATATTTTATTTATAACAATAATATTAATAAAATATTAGTATAAATAGTAAAATATTACTTAAATATTAACTAAATAAATAATATAAAAATTTAAGAAAATCTAAAGAACATTAATAAAATTTTAAGAATACTAATAAAATATAAATAATAAAAAATTTACAACAATAATAAAATATAGTTATAATATTATAATATTAAAATACTTGAAAATTATTATAATATAAATTTTATTATAATATTATTGTAATATTATATAAATATAAAATTAACAAAGTAAAATATAATTATAATTTAATAATAAATTATCATTATAGTATTATTATACTGAATTATTATTACAATATTAACATAATAAAATATTAATATAATAATAAATATATTATGATATTAATAAAGTAATTTTTTATATTGAAAAATAAATAATTAAATATATAGTAATTTTATATTAAAGTATAATATTGTTATATTAATAAAATATTAACTCTAAATAAAATAATAAAAATGGAATAAGTATTAATAAAATAATAAAGTATTAAATAAAATATTAAATTAAAATATTAAATTAAAATATTAAAATATTAAATATTAAAACAATATTAAAAACAATAAAAATTAAAGATTAAAAATATAAAATAATTAAATAATTAAATAAGAAATTGAACACTATTTAAAATATTAAATATTTAATAATATTAAATTATATATTGATTATCAAGTAACTGTTTTGAACTGTAAGTGTACTACAAGTGAAAGTTACATGACCACAAAATTAACTGTAGCAGCTGCAAGTGGGAAAATATGAGTGTAAAAGTGAGATTTACATGACCATAAATTTAACTGTAGCAACTGCAAGTGAGAAAAGAAGAGTTGCATTTTGCAACTTGTTTTTCAGCGAAACAAACAATGGAAAATGGAAAAGAAGTTTTACGACTTGCGTTTTGCGACGTTTTGTGGCGAAACAAACACACCCATCATTGCTTATATACTCACAATACACATCAATAGTATCAGATTCAAGTGCACACAGAAGATTGAGAGGGAGAGATCAGAGAGTGGAGTAGAAGAAAATTAACTTGAAATTAACTCTGTAGTTCATCAATTAGCAAAGAAGATGTTGACAGTAAAAAATATGAATATTGTACTTGGAACAAACCGCTGATCAAAAATCTCGTGGCCTTTATTCTATCCGATGATCCCAAGTCTCAAATAGAAACCAGGGTACAATACTAAATTCATGTAATCCAACCACTATGAGGAGAAAAATCACAACGACAACAAGCAGAGTCTCCCATGAACCCTTTACATACCTCCTCATAAACCCTCCTAACTTCACCTTCCACCTCCCGTTGTGGTACTTTTTCACCTCTTCCCAAAACCCTAACCCTCGTCAACCTCAGTGATCGGTATATCTCGTTCCACAGCTCCACGACCTTGTTGTTGCTCCTTAACTGATTCACTAGGGCCCTCTTTCCCTTGACATCTTCGCATCCTCTTCAGTGTCAATAATTCCATTCATCAATTCTACATAACGCGTAACCCCCAATGGCCCGGTGACAATTGTTGCCTCCTATGCCACTAGGTTCCTCAACACCACCTCAGAATTTACATCAAGGAATATCTCCGGCAAGTGCAATGCCACGTTCTTAGCATCAAATGCTACACTCGATATGTCTCCATGAGTCGGTTCAAACTGAATGCCTGCATCAGCTATCTCGGTAACTGAGGGGATTGCTATCTCATCAAATGAAAGACCTTGGTTAGCAATCTTAGTGCAATCAAGCTCATTGTTTGAATCAATTTGGGAACTAAAGATGTTCTCAACCGATAGTTTTAAGACCGCAGAGACTGGGATTGAGGTAATTATGGTCTATGGGATTTTCATTAAGAACTTGGTGAGCAGTGACATGAAGGCGTTGGTTCGAGCCAGGAAGAACATCTTAGCTGTGGCAGCAAAATCTTTAATAGAACTGCAAAACTTCTGAGGAAAATCATTGTGATCAATTGCTTCATTGGGATCAAGAAGCTCTTCATCACAGAATGATGCAATTGAATGGTAGAGGATCTCAAGCAAGTGAGAGTGCAATGCAATTTCAATGGATTGGAAGTTTGTAGTCACCTTGAAAGGTGTTAACTCCTTCAAGAAGGCACTTAGCATCAAGGATAGGGTTTTTTTTTTTTTGGCGAGTTGTGGTGATTTTACTCTAGGTTCTTGAGGAGGAAGAGGGGAACTTGGTTCTCTAGCATTATTATGTAACAAATAAGCATGTCATGGATCGATGTTCTTCGAGCTGAGTTCGTCAATCGAGTGGGTTCGAAGGGGTTTTGCTGGAGGTTCTGGGTACACTAACAGCGAAGATTTGAAGGAATTTGAGAAGAAAAGATGCGTCAATGGCCATCATCCAAGTCAAGGTCTCACTGTTAAAAAGGAAGGTAGCTGATTCAATGTAGATTGGTTTATTAAGTGAGAGTATGCATGCATATATGTACCTAGAAAAAATTGAATGCACATATATCCTATCTACACATTCAAAAGCAAATCAGTCCAATTTAGTGATAACTACCTATATTTTAGCTAATTTGAGATGCAAATAGAAAGGGAAAAAAACAAACAGATGCACAATGAGTTTTACCTCTGATAATGGGCACGGATCCCATACACAACCTTGCAGAACATGTGCACAATGTATTTGAACCGCATATCTTGCAATCGTGTTTGGATCTTTTTGGCTGCGGGGAGTTTGTATTTCTCCATCTGATGCAGCTATTCATGGCTGTAAGTGATATGGGCCAAGTGCTATAAGTTGTGGAATGAAGGCTTCATGTTTAACGTTGACGAGAGGCTTTGCAACACTAGTGATGGAGGCCGATATATCATCATCCTTGTCCAACTGTTCGTTGAGTCTGTTGCGGATTCGGATGATCCACTGGGATCCATCCATGAAAGAATTGGATCCAAAAGTGTGTGTGTGTGTGTGTGTGTGTGTGTGTGTGTGTGTGAGAGAGAGAGAGAGAGAGAGAGAGAGAGAGAGAGAGAGAGAGAGAGAGAGAGAGAGAGAGAGAGAGAGATTAGTTAAACGGGCTCTGTTACAAGAGAGAGTTGAACTGATAGTGTTAATTATGCATTAAAATCAAGAATAAATTTTGTCTCAATTGTTATCTTCAATTTAAGGATATAAATTGGTAGCAATACAATTATACAACTGACAGAACCAAATTTATAGCATTATAAATCCTTATTTCATTCTTAATTTTCATGGTTATTCATTAACTTTCATGCACAATACAAAATATGTGTTTTTCACTTTTACAGGCTTCTCCTGGCAATGAACGGAAGGTCAATAACTGATATGTGGGACCAAGAAATATCATCATTTCTGACTTCTTAAAAGGTTCATCTTATAATCTTGTGGTCCTTTGAAGAGTTTGCTTCTCTAGAGCGATAATTGCTACATCACTCTTCGGCTTCTATGCTTACAAATTTGGGCTTTTAGAGTTTCTCTCTGACGAATCTCTTTTTCTCGTATTCTTGGCCCTCAAATAAGCAGTGTTGGCAGGCTACATATCTACAATAAACTTTTGAGGTGATTGAGATTTTAGATTCTTTTTCTTTTTCTTTTTTTTTACCCCTGTGAGAGGCTGCCAATTGAGAACATATTAATGTATGTGTTGAAGCATCTTGCATTTCAGCTTTTGTTAGGGAAGTATGAAAATCTTCTGTGTATTTGTCTCCATTGTATAACTTTAGTGAGAAATATGTCAAGATTCTGTGTGACTTCCGAACACAGTCGCAAAGAGAGATGGATTTATTTGACCCGAATTGAATCCCTATCTGTCGTTTGCAGACATGAGTTTTCCCTAGCAAACCATACTCATATTAGTATTTGTATCTTTAATTGGACAATAGATATGGATATGATAAATATCACATCTGTATGCATTTGAAGTGCCCTTAACATTGAGCTTTTGTGGCTCATTATACGAGTACTTCATGAAAAGAAATGCAGAGTTAGTTCATTATACATGCATGATACAGTGTCTGTATACATTTTATTTGTATTTTTGTTCTGCTAGGTAAGTTATATTAGGTAATTCTCTTTGTCGGCGTTAGCATAAATGGAATTAGAAGTAGCTTGTTTAAATTTTAGTTAAGATAAAAGGTGATATAATAGTACCCGTTTAGTGATTCATAACTGAACTCATTTCTCTCATATCTGATCCGAATTGAACCTGATTTTGACGAAAATTGGTATGAGTTTTCCTATCAAACTATGTATATGTATCCGTGATTGACAAAACAAAACAAATATAGCATGTCATTTACGATCTATATCTAATCCCTTTGTGCCCTACTTCTGAAGCTATAGATGTATGAAATGTCTAGAGAATATCTCTAGATAATCTTGATATTTTCTAACTTCAAGCTCTTCCTAAATCAGCTTCTTCTTTTTTCCCCTCCTAAATCAGCTTCTTCTTTTTCCCCAAGTAAAAGGTGGAGTATAGTCATCAGAGAATTAATCTTCATGACCTTGTTGCCAACCGAAGAACAAGTGTGTGTGTTCTCTTTCTTATGAAAAACCTTTCTCCTTTGTATTAAAGGAATTAAGACATATAATATTTAACCCTTAAAAGGGGTATAAATGCTTAAGGATTATACACAATTTACCAACTATCAAACAGTACCCATAAATTTAGCTCAACAGCTGACAGATATTATTGGAAGGAGAAACTCTAACATCTAGATGTAAGCAATGAGTTGGTGCATTTCTTAGTTAGGAGCCAGGTCAAGTATCAATGGCAATAAAATGATGCAAGTCATGATTAGAGTTGCACATGTAGAGATTGTGACCTAATACCAAAAGAGCCAAACTGGCAATAACTGACATTTGTGTTGAATAATTAGATCTCAAGTCACTGAATTTTTCCTGGTTGAGTGGTAACTTTAAACTGCATGCTGGCTTCAAATTCGTCCAACTCCTTGGCCCTATTTTGCAAGAGTAATGCTTATTGTACTATTAATTTTATATTATATTAAGCTACTATTAGACCGACATGTGAAATTTACCTTCATGAATTGCTAGCGTGGCCCACTTATCAATCTAATAATAGTTCAATCTAGTATAATATTAGTAGTACAATTAGTATTACTCATTCAGCAATTGAAGTGTAGATGTGTTGGCTTCTATTGAGTTTAAAAAAAAAAAAAAAAAGAGTGAAACAGTTGGGGCCTTGGTTTTTAGGTGACCCATCCTATCAAATCACCATCCACATTGCACTACCAAACTCCCTCACTATTGTTTTATTCAACTGACATTGTCAAGGGGAATGGACATAATCACTATTAGTCTATTTCTGTTTTCTTTAGAGAAAAAAAGTAAAGTATGATTACTCGCTTTATTAATGAGAAAATAATGGAATTAAGTACAACATGTAAACCCCCCAAATAGAAAATGCTTATGCTTACAAGTATAAGCAAATATTTATTTTTGATTCTTGATTTTATGTGTGCCTCAAAGTTGAATCCACTTCACTCTAGCAGATTTTATCTTCTTCTTTTTTCCTCTCTTCTTCTGTCCCTCTTTGTTTTTCAAGTCCAAGTGTGGGGAAGTTCAGAAAGACATTAATTGACCTTCATATAAGTTTCTTTCTTGTCTCTAATTATGAGAGTTAACATCAAGTCATTAACCAATCTTAAATCTTGTAAACTATATAGAATGTGCTCAGATTATTCATGACTCAAAACTAAACAATGTTGCAGACTTTTTTGCATGACAACTGACGCAAGGTGATAGAAATGTAAGATGCACCTTTCTGAGGGAAAAAACATAAGACATATTATGTAATAATTACCAAAAAAACGTATTTTGAAATAATATAAGATAGTTTGGGTACCTTTTGTTCGAATTAAAATGACATTCGAGCTACTGGTGTCTTTAATCACAAGAAAGTTTTAAGAAACTGAAGTGCGTAATTCCTAAGTGATCAGTCCATGCATCAAAATAGAGAAGTGAATATAGTCAAATCATAGGGAAAAAACCTAATCGCAAACACAATAAAAATACGCGAAAAACCTGGAAAAAAAAAATTACGGAGAGAGAAAAATTTCACTATGTAAATGGCGATTACAAAAGGGTTCTCTGGATTCCGGTGAACGTGATCCCTTTCTTGTTAAAAGAGATTCCCTATTTATACAAGTCATGTCAAATAGATAAGGCTAGCGAGTCTTACTTAGTTTGAATACCTAAATCTCTTATATTGCTATGAGTCGAGCCGAACACACCTGTTTGAATCGATATAGGAGAGAGTTCATCTCTATCTTGTGGCTCGTCCTTGGCTGTAGATAAGGATGAACTGCCCCCGGGAGGTTACTACCACATTTGAATTAAGATTGAGCTAAAGGATAGAGATTTTTGTAATCGGATCTGATTCTTCCGTTAATCACCCGACCCGTTCGAAATTCGGACTGGGTGAAGATATCGGATTAAATGCTCTAGAAGTAGTCACGCATCCTACATCCGTCAGAAATTGATTGGACATGTGTCACAATCATGAGAGGGTCAGAAAGTGACCACTACAGAAACAAGCCAAATGAACGAATAGATGAATATTATTCGACTGGCATCAATATATTCAAATCCAATTAAATTTGTTTTAGCCCAAATATGGATACTAAATTTAACAATCAGACATTAAATCTAATTTGTATCCGTATCCGCTACCAAGAAACGGATACATATATGATAATACTAATATCCTCTGTATTCAAACCGTTGACATCCATGATCTAAAACCAAAGTTGCCGAGGGCAATAAACTAGTTTAATTGAAGATTAACCAAGGGATTGCAAAATAACAATTATTAATTTCTTGTGTGACAACCCACACAATATGATAGATTGCCTACTTAATTAATTAAGAATATAATCGCACAAATCATTTAATATCTCTAGGACCAGTGAAAAAGCTAGTCCTACTCAAATTAATTTAATCTTTGTTTCAAACAAATATATATGTAATCTACAAGAGTGATGATACTGTAGGCATGCATGCTCATTGAGATCACAATTCATATGGGATCCTTTTTTCCAATTAAAATGACATGTTAACTACTGATATAAATCATAAGTTTGATGCCTAAATCACTCTCATGAATCAATGGTACTCACTACTATACTCAATGAGACTTCTAGATTAAACCACAATAATTATATTCGAGCTAACGGGTTGGGTACGGGTTTTAGAGTAGATCCGTTTTCCTATTGGATCTCCGTGTTGACTATAGAATTTGAATCCAATAAATTTCTTTCTCTCTCTTTTTTTTTTTCAAAGAAAGGTCATTAAGAAAAGAACCTATCTAATTAAGAAGATAAAATTTAGGAACACAAATAAACTGGCTCTTCTAATGAGAAGTTCATATAAAATATTGCCCAATATTCAGTGACAAGAAAATTTAGTATTGGATTGCGAGAATTCACAAGTTCAAGTTTAGAGTACGGCCTTTGTTCATAGAGAGCTTGGAGCCTTAGGTTTTTCTTAGTGGGTTTGGATCCTATCTGAATACGGACCCTATAAGATCCAACCCGATCTAGTTATTTTCTGTCGATCTCCAACGACACAAACCGTCCGATCAGAATAAGGAGGAAATGAACGGTCCTGACTGTCCCAGAATAAATTCTCAACTGCGGCTTGGGGGCGGGGACGAGCTTTTGAAACGGCCAAGGGGCATTCCAGTAATCGCGTCCCTGATCTGACACGTGTACGGCCAATATCAGAAATTCGCTAGGAAAATCGTCCAATAGCGCTTTTTTCCTTTCTATTCTATTTTTTTAATTTTCTCCCTTTTTCGCGGAATATAAATTATTCGGCCGGCCGCAGAGAGAGAGAGAGAGAGATTTCTTCAGTCCTCTTTCTCCTCTGCTACTCATTCGGGGGTTTTAGTTCTAGGGTTATCGTTTGTTTCGTTCGGATTCCCAAGGTTAGAAATTTCTTCAGCCTTCCTTTTGTTTGAATTTTTTTTTTTTTTTTTTGGGTTAGTTGTGCAAAACTATGATCTCTCGTGTTGTATGAGTTGTATGCATTTAAGACTAGATTAAAGTGATGACCTTTTCGGTTCCCATTGCTCCCGAATTTGATTTTTTTTTTTTTTTTTTTTTTGGGGGCTGGTTTTCATTTAGGACAAGATTAAAGTTTACTTTTTTGACCAATTTTTTTGTTTTTATGGGTTCCCCATTTAGGTCTAATTCTCAGCCATATTTTGTTTAAAAGTTGTGTTCTTTTTCCCATCCAAAAGCTTTGATAAATTACTTTCCTTGGCTGGTATATATCAAATTGTGTCACATGCCCTGTTTTCAACTCTCACCACATCATCAAAAGGATCAAAGTTTGCAACACATTTGGCAATTTTCCATATTTGCATCTCAAATTCATTGCGCTTTGTTGCATCTGTAACTCTACCTGTGTTAACATTATAATTATTTGATTACTTTCTTTATTACGTGAAAAATGAAGTTGCTAGAGTTTTGATTGATTCCTGATTGATCTGAAAAGGGTTTGTTTTTTTTGTACTGAACTCCCTGATGTTACAATGTCGATGATTTTGTAGAGTTCAAACCACGGCAAACAAAGTATAATTCTGAGATCACCATGAAGGCCCTCATTCTTGTTGGTGGGTTTGGCACTAGACTCAGGCCTTTGACTCTCAGCGTGCCAAAACCCCTTGTAGAGTTTGCCAACAAACCCATGATCTTGCATCAGGTCTGCTTGAACTGATTCATTTGCTTTCTTGTTAACCAGAGTTGTTTATTTTACTGACCGTTTTTATTGTTAGATTGAAGCTCTTAAAGCGGTTGGAGTCACCGAAGTCATCTTAGCCATCAATTACCAGCCACAAGTGACCAGCTTTTGCTAAACGTTATTCATTTGTGAATGTCCTTTTGCTTTGTGAATTTAATGGCGGCCATTAATTTTCTTTGTAGGTCATGCTTAGTTTCATAGAGGATTTTGAGTTGAAGCTTGGGATCAAGATCACTTGCTCGCAAGAGAATGAACCTTTGGGCACTGCAGGCCCACTAGCCCTCGCTCAGAATAAACTGCTTGAGACTGATAAGCCATTCTTTGTCCTCAACAGCGACATTACTTGTGAGTATCCATTTAAACAGTTGCTTGAATTCCACAAAGCTCATGGAGGGGAAGCATCTATTATAGTGACCAAGGTAGAGTATTTCTTTACCCTCCATGCCTTCTTACCTTATTAATGCTTGTACTCGTTAAAAACTACATATAACAAGTAATACAAGTTTTGGTAACACTTATTGCATCAGAAATAGACCAGCAAAGGACTTAACTCGTCCTTGTTAGCCCGTTGCCAAAAATTCAGAGTTAGCCATCTTGAACGTACAAGTATTAGTTGAGTCATAGTGAAAATTAGATAAAAAAAAGAAAACTTTAATGCACATGAACATTGCCTGAACAGTTCTCACTCGAGAAGGCCTTCGTGTATATTGCAGAAAATGCTAACATCTAACCAATTACATTTTCAAGTATCATGAAACCATGAGGTACAAACAGTGATATAGAAAGGAATTGTTGGAACTATACATGGGAGCATATGTTTTGATTGCTGTGGAGTGTGGCCGTTTATGTTTGTTGTTGTTGTTGTTGCTGCTGCTGCTGCTGCTGCTGCACGAGTATATAGGACTAGAAACACTTCTAGAAGCATCTGCAAAAGGCAAGCGTTTTCATAAGTGAGTCCTTGGAACCTTCAAATGAACTCAAACCAACTTTGAACATTAAATCCATATATTTTTTTAGTGCATATTTCAATGATAATGAACTATGGAAACCTATGACCTATTAGAACTTTGAAAGAAATGTCTTGTGAAACTTATTGTCAATAGGGGGAAAACAGGGATAAAATTAAAAACCTTTTCTTTTTTGAGCACATGTGCGTCTTTTGTGTGCATAGTGTGGATCTGGAAAAAATTGCTTACCTCTCTAGCATTTGTGCTTGCTCCGGGATTGAATTCTTAGCTTTAGAAAGGAACCAAGCGCGTTCTCATCCTCCAGCTGAAATTGTTGCTTCTTGATGTATGGGCTGATATGCACGCTCCAAAATAAGAATAATATGTACATGAAACAAATGGCTCCTCATATTGTTCAAATGTAGAGCAACGTTTCAATTTATTATATATAGCAAAGCCCAATTTGTAAAATACTTTGACAGAGACAAGTACTTGGGCCAGATAGGTGAACTCCAGCATCATATCATTTTTCATTTATAATATTCTTAATATTTATTGCTAAGATTGATAATATTCCCCTTTGTTCAAAATTCTATTCGATATCCATTCATGAACTTGCAATACACCTGAAGATAGAATCCAGCTCCTTATAATTTGAATCAATTCTAGAATTTAGAACCAAGAAATTCAGTACTATGTTGAACTCTGTCCTGTTATAATTTTATGATCTATGATTTTTTTTTTTTTTTTTTGGTTTTATCTTGCATTTTCTATAAGAAGAGGATTCATCCACAATATGATCATGAGTTTAAACTTAAACCTATTGCACAACTGCAAGAAGCTTTACACTTGTTCTGATATTGCTAGGTTGCAGAACCATCAAAATATGGAGTGGTTGTCCTGGATGAAGGCACAGGTAAAGTGAAGAAATTCGTGGAGAAACCAGTAAAATTCGTTGGAAACAAAATAAATGCTGGAATCTACTTATTGAACACCTCCATCCTCGACCGAATTCCGCTTCAACCCACATCCCTAGAGCACCAAATCTTCCCTTCCATCGCTGCAGAAGGAGGCCTATATGCTATGGTCTCTAGCGATTTCTGGATGGACATTGGTCAGCCCAAGGACTACCTCACTGGCCTCAGGCTCTACTTAGACTACATCAGAAGGAAATCCCCTCAGATCCTCGCGGCCGGGGCCAACATCATAGGCAATGTGCTGATTGACGAGAGTGTGCAGATCGGCGAAGGGTGCCTGATCGGACCAGACGTTGCAGTTGGGCCCGACTGTGTCATTGAACCAGGGGTTAGGCTTTCTTGCTGCACACTCATGAAGGGTGTCAGGGTCAAGAGCTCAGCCCATGTCTCTGGCAGCATTGTCGGCAGGCACTCGACCATCGGGCAGTCGGCCCTGGTGAGCAGTCTGGCAGTTCTTGGGGAAGATGTCCATGTTAGTGACACAATGTACCTTAATGGTGTGGTAGTCCTTCCTCACAAGGAGATCAGGTCACATATTGTGAAGCCAGAGATAGTTCTGTGAAATTAGAAGTTTCCTCAAATGTTTGTGAAACACTGGACAGCCAGTCCAAGGTAAAAGCATATCCTTGCTCCTGTCATTTATTTGGGTGTTTGTAATGAATGAAAAATCACAATGTGAAGAAATTTATGTTTGCCTACATTTTACTGCAGCTTTTTGCACCTCTGTTTGTTGCATAGAAGCAGCTTTGTCAAACTGTGGGATTTTGTCATCCTTGTTTAGTTTACGTATTAAAATGTGTAATATTGCTCATCTTAAATTTAAATACTTTAAAAGATATTTTCAGGGTCAATTTCTCATGTATCAAGTGGTTATAAAATGAACAATTTCACGATATTGGAAAATCGTTCATTCTCGCAGCCAGTTAAAACACGAATAAACTCTGCAAGTACGTAACTTTTTGGACAGAAATTTTGTCCAATTTCATTGCATTAACACGTATAATTATCCATTTTAGTTGAGTACTCTGACTAACATTATCCATTCCAAAATTGCTCACCTATAAACGTGGTCAGCCACCACCTCACCTTCGCCGGCATGCGCACAAAGTGTTCGGCAATGTGCCTGCCTACATTTCCTCAAATCCACAACCATAAATTAGAATCAACAACCACCTCCCCCTTCATTTATTTCTGCTCATTCATCAATTGCAACGACATAAAGGAAATCAAAACAGAGAGCAAGAACAAGATGCAGGCAGCTAAAGTGAAGTTGAAGGACATGGTGAGCACGGCCAAGGAGAAGGTGAGGGAGCACAAGGCCAAGTCGGAGGAGAAGGCCGAGATGAAGACGGCCAGCACGGTCCGTGAGAAGGAGATGGCGCGCCAGAAGTGCCAGGCCAGGATCGCCGACGCCAAGGCCCAGCTCCACTACGAGAAGGCCGAGCACCGCACCACCGCGCTGGCGCAGGCTTCTCACTGGCACGGGCACAAGCTTGCTGCAGGGACGCGCAGCAGTGCTCCTGTGTTCCAGGCGGCGTGCCCGCCTGGGACCGCGCATCCGGCGACCGGCCACTATCTGTAGCTCTTTGTGCTCGGTGTGCGTGTGCTTGTGCTTGTGAATGTTTTTTGTTGGATCAGTTTTTATGAGTCTGCACTGTTTGTTTTGAAATTTTGATTTGCTCTGGCTTTGTCAGAGCAGTTGTTGTTCTACATCAATTCTAGCCAAAAAAAAAAAATTGTAATTCCTCGAAGAATTGTAATGAAGAGGTGGTTGTACATCAAGATGTGACATGATGATCAGGTTGATAACAACAGTGAGAGCATTGGTCAAACGGTAATGCACTTCTTTACTCTTTTTAGTAAGTCTCATATGAAGATGGGGGTTTGAATTTTTCTATGCTAGGATCAGGGTTTGAATTTTTCTACCTGAGGGGTGATTTTTCGAGCTTGTAGGTTTCTGAAGTTGTTGCGAAAGCGGAGTGTTTGTCACGCTCCGCTTCCCAAAATACGTGGAAACAGAGTCGCGATGAGAGTCGGCGACGTATATACTCGAGAAAAATGCCCTACGCATACATATTAAGCCTAAAGTGAGCTGAACAAGTTATAAACCTAAAGCATAATAGCTCAACAATCATTGCAACAATACATATAATGACTACACATGATCCCAAATAAAATAAGGAATGGAGTAGAAGCTAAGTGTGATATCTAGGAATCAAAGAATAATAGCAGGAATAAAGAAAGGAAAGAATACCAGAGTCAAAAGAGAGAGTACAGCTCCTCGCGAAGCATACGAGGTCAACGACCACCTGAACAATATAAGAAGAAGTCCAACACCCTGAACGTGCGAATCCAGGATCGTCAGAAGCAACCTAATAAGTGTGTGTAAAGGAAAAGGTGCTCGTGCATAACAACAACATAAGCAATGAAAACATGATAACTGAAATGAAGGATAATAAGATAATCGATGCCAAGAACAAGATATGAACGATATATAAATGATCTTATGATAAAAGGAAAGGACTAATGTCAAAATGTGTAACCTAACATGTATCACTAGTCTGATATATAAATCTGGTCATGTGTACAATCATATGTCTAACCTGTGTGTGTGTGTGTGTATGTATGTTGTATGTATGTACAGTCAGGTGGTTACGGTCAGTCACAATACACTATAACAGTTATCATTATTAATTATGTCAGCGAACACCAATTGCCACATGTAATAGACGCATCCCATACTACGCCTACTACTGTAGGCTGTCTAAAAATCACTAAAGACAAGTCATCAAAAGCAGAGTCCAAACTCCAGACGTAGGGCTAATCATAGCCATCACTGCAGCACCAAGACGCGAGGGTCGAAACCCGCGTCTCAGCATCACTGCAGCACCAAGCGCGAGGGTCGAACCCACGTCTCTGCATCACAGCAGCACCAAGGCGCGAGGGTCGAAACCCGCGTCTCAGTTATAACTGCCCTCGTTATTGGGTCAATTGCCGCCCACATAATGAGGAAGTTAACCCCATTATGGAGCGTTTTTAGGGGGCACGTTCACCCCTGAAACCTCTATAATAAGCCCCGTTACTATGGAAAAGGGGTCGGTCAATCAGATAATTCTTGGAAGAATTTGGCTTGTGAGCTTCCACAGAAAAGGAAAGAGAGTTCAACTCTTCAAGCAACTTGCTGCGTACAAGTCAATCTTTGCCTACAATCTCTTTGAGATTCCTGGTCAACAGGAGATGTGTTACTCCGTCTGCCATCCAAAGAGAGGATTCCAAGAGGCCCTGACGTTCACCCACTCAATGGAAAACAAGATTCACTCTCCACCGCCACATCAAGAACCCAACATTAAACAAAGGGGAGATTCAAGTCTAAACATCTCCCCTCCCTTATAGTCGGAGTGTTAATCCGCTGTAATCTTTCATTTGATTCAAGGAAATTTTACAAGGAAAACTTCTCCCACTGTACAACTACACGTGTCAATCAGGGTCCTAAGTTATTGAAACTGATTGGTTGGAGACATTATCCATGCTTTAGGTGGGTTCCGTACATACCCGAAACCACGGCCCAATCACCTGGCGTTGAACCAGTTCCTACCGCTAGGTAGTCAATAACAATAATAATGTGTCAATAATAATGACAATATGAACAATACGGAATGTCAGTCATCACCCGGAACCCTGCAGTGGAACCGTATCTCGGCTGCGCAACCTGTATTCTAGGTCCACCCAAATACAGGCGCTGTCTCCTCCATCAATTTCCCAATCCCAGTGTAAGTTGTCAATTTACATTATTATTTTATAACAAGTAATATTCATGTTATTTCGATTACTGGGACGATACGATGACAATACAATATCAATATAACAATAACAATGTGAACAATATTACCGTGTAAACGGTAGAATAATAGAACAATATATGTGTTACGGTCTGACAATATTTTTCCAGTAACTTTCGATAACATGAATACAATAACAAGCCCAGATACTGCTCAATAGACAGTCTCATCTATGATTGATCAATATCACATATACCTGTACTACATATAACAATAGTCGATCTCAATAGTCATCATGAACCTAGCTTCAATAGTCATCCTGATCGCCGAGTATCAATCCATGTTAAGGTATCTGATACGGTAAACATCACCAATATATCTGTATCTCAATAACTGAAATAACAGATGCTCTGATACATCTAATCAGATTTTCACACTTCAATCCGATCAAAAACATCACACACTCTCACTTCTATCATGGTCAAACATAAGGTCCCAAAAGTTGGTAACATATCAGATATATATTTAAGATCTATCAGGTCAGGTCAATTCAATCAATGTCTATTCCTCAAAATCATATTCATCCAACTATAACCAAGATCATAACTAAAGGGTAAAGTCCTCAATCCATAAGAAATCTAAGAACAGCAGTCAGAACTAGAGTTAGTCGACTAGGGTAGGAGCAAGTCGACTAGTATAGTGGATTTTGGACTGGGTTAGTCGACTAGCAAAAGGGATAGTCGACTATAAAAAGTGTTAGTCGACTAATAGAAGGGGTAAGTCGACTAATATGACTTACAGTCAACAAACAGAGAGTATATAACTTTCCTGAACAGAAACTTAGTCGACTAGGAGTTATGATAAGTCGACTAGTATAGAAGTATTAGTCGACTATAATAGGGCAAGTCGACTAATATACCTGTTGGTGTGTATGATCAAGGCTCTAAACAATTTCTTAAAAATTCACAAAAATAGTAATATTACAATGGTTACCTTCATAATGTGTCACTAAACAATATGACTGAAAATCATTACACCTAGTATAGGACTCTAACCTCTATCAAGAATCCATCAACCTCAAAATCAATATGTATATATGTTCTGGAATTTGTCACAGCTAGGTCGTTACAAGGTCATGTCCGCCTATACTATATCGACACTAGACCTAAACCAACAACGGGGATTAACAACACATGAATTGATACTCATAAATGTTCCTGTAAAGTAAACAACTGCAGGACTTTATTATGTTAGGATGGATGAAAACAAAAGCATTGGTGTGCATGTATATTGTTATAAACAGAGAAGGGAGGAAGAAGCTCACAACACATCCATTACACATGCACAATTATTACTACACACTAATTCATGCACATTTAATATACTATACATATGTATGTACAAGACAAGAATGATAAATAGAAAGAGGGAGGAGGAGCACACTCACAAAGGGGGAATACTGTGCACCGTCACGGGAGAAGGGGTTGTCGTGCTGTCAGCAGGGGATGATGGTCACGCGGAGTTGCTCGGGGAACGACGACGGATAGAGGATCTCGCCATGAAGGGCGCGGGTGTGTCCGGTGCTCGCCGACGGCGATCAACGGCGACACACAGAAAGACGGATGATGCCATCCTGCGCATATACATTACAGTACACATGCACAACCAACCACACTTTATATAAAGCACCAACATAATCATCATTAATATCATCATAATTAAAATACCAAATATGTACCTCAATCAATAATATATATGAAGAGAGAGGAGGAGATAACTCACGGCAAGGCTACTCGGGTATTACCTTGGAGACTCGCCGGAGATCGGACGGAGGCCGTGGAGGGGATAGCGGAGGATGCGGAAATAGCGAAGGCTCACGGAGCTTGTCGACGGAGGAGAGAGGAAGCCCGAGAGTGCGGCAACAGTACCATGGGCTGTGCTCCGTGGGGGTGCAGCGCTGCCACAGGAGGAGGCTTCGACCAATAAGGAGGATGCCGGGAGAAGGTACAGGGCAAGGCCAAGGGTCTACCGTTGGGCGCAGAACAGAGAGGGGAGAAGGAGATGATTAGTTTAATTTAGATTGATTTGTTATAGGATAGTATTGATTTGTTAGGATTGTGGTTAGGACTTGGATTTGATGTTAAGATTTAGATTGGGTGGTTAAGATTAGGATTTGATTTGGTTGTTAGGATTCAGATAAGGTAACGGGTTATGGGCTAATAGATATGAGTTAACGGGTAAATGGGTTAAAGGATTGGCTTGGGCCAAGGAAAGGAAAAAGAAATATAAGTGTGGGCTTGGTTTAGGGCTCAAAGGATTAGATTAAGAGAGAGATAAGAATGCAAACAAAAATAAAATTATCAAATGTGGATAACAATAATAATAATACTGACAATAATGAACAATATAAATCTATAATGAATTTATTATCAAAGCCCACATAAAATAATACAAATCGTATATACACATGTAGAAATTTATCACATACATAAAAATCATGTATAAATACATGAGGTATATTACAGTGTTATATTTATATTCTAATATATCTTCACAGATCGAGCGGTTTTTTTTATGAGCTAAAATATGTGCTTTTGCGCAGAGATATTTTTTTTTAAATTCACTTTTTAAATGAATGCCCAGTGAAAATTGTATCTGAGTTTCTCTAATATCATATTAAAGTCTCTACCACTGCACAAAACTTCAAAGTTATG
Organism: Agave tequilana; assembly: GCA_038442645.1. Taxonomy (NCBI): domain Eukaryota; kingdom Viridiplantae; phylum Streptophyta; class Magnoliopsida; order Asparagales; family Asparagaceae; genus Agave; species Agave tequilana. Next base: position 153,697 of record JAVJIF010005384.1, read on the forward strand.
ATAAAGAATGAGAGCATTATATTTCTTTTCTAAGAGCATTAAGTGGCGTATTGCACAATGATTTGACTTCACGATGTGGACTATTAGGCTTGACTAGTAATTGCTAACAATTTTGTGGAGAGTTTTATTGTAATTCACAGATGCATATCAAATATTTTATTTGAAAAAAGTTTACTCACATCTGTCTTCTTTATTTTTTATACCCAACTCTAAAATAATTTTTTGAATTATAATTTTACCCAGAGATGAAAAATCTATAATACTTGAACTTGAATAGCAGAGCAGAGATGGGGAAAAACTCTAATCATAAAAGAATGAAAGGCTATTTCAAGATATTATCAACTTCAACCCAACGTCGACTCTTTCAACAATGATTAAATAAAATAGAACATCTATCTATAACTAAATCATGGGTTAATTACGTCATCATGTATTATGTCAAAAGGATATAGGGTTTAGTTAGATATGCTTGAAGGATGTAAAGGTATTACACACATTCATGGCATTTAATCAATTATCATGGATTGTTAGAGTGGGGCGTTTCTAATACTTTTGAAAAAGGTTTTTAACATTAGAATCAAAACTATTACAAGTTAGAACTTAATTTAGATTTTTCTTCTATACAATTTACATTTATTTTTCTAGATTTAAATCTCTTCATAAAATTAAACCTTTGACTAACTACACAGAGGACGTATTTGTTTCTCGTAATTAGCCCGTAAGTGGTAAAATATAATCGCAGCAAAATCATCTACAGTGTTTGTTTGAGTCCGTAAGTCGTAAAATGCATTTGCAGTCTACTTGTAGCTTAAACATTTAATTTTGTGGTCATGCAGATTTCACTTAAGCTCACTTACAGCTCACTTACAGCACAAACAGTTAATTTTATAACCATGCAAATTTGTATTGCAGACAATTAATTGTAATTAACTTAATATTTTTTATTAGATTAATCTTTTTAAATTATGAGATTTTTTTAATTATTAGATTAAAGTTTTAAATTAATTATTCTAATAATTTTTATTATTAAAATCTTGAGGATTTCGTTTCAGTATCCTAAGTTAAATCGTAATTAGGAAAAACTTACTTGCATTATTTATTCGCTTCAGCCACCTCTTTTTTTAAAGTAAGGATGTGCGCCCAAGTATCAAGCTCATCAGCGACGAAAGACGAAAATACTCTTAAGTAATCGCTTCAAAAAAAGCGGACCGTTTCTAAAATGTCCTATTTCTGAGAACTGCGACTATGATCACAGTTCTCACAAAATGATCACAATATAGAGGATTGTGATCATTGCAGTCCTCATAAAATTGTCGCAATATAGAAGACTGTGATTATAATCGCAGTCCTCACAAAAATGGCAGCCCTATTTCTGAGGACTGTGATCATGATCACAATCCTCACAAAAATGTACTATTTATGAAAACTACGGCCATGATTGCAGTCCTCACAAAAATGTCATGTTTCTGAGTCTTTACAAGATTGCGATCATGATCGTAGTTCTCTTTATTAGAACTGCAATCATGATCGTAGTATTTACAAAAATGTCCCATATCTGAGTCTTTATGAGGACTGCGACCATGACGTATGATTGTTACCATGGTCGTAATCCTCACAAATGCCCTATTTTGAATTTTTTGTGAGGATTACGCTCATGATCTCAGTCCTCTATCGTAGTTCTCGCAAAATGTCCTATTTCTGAGTCAATTTTCACAGAGGACTGTGATCACGAATCACAATTCTCATATCAGCATCGTCATCAGTAGCAGACTCTGTCTACTAGGGGTGAGCAGAGTTCGGTTATAACCAAAATACCGACCAAAATCAAAACCCGAACACAAATCGAACCGAACCGCTCTAATTCGGTCGAGTTTCGATTTTGTGTTCCAAAACCCGAACCCGATCGAACCAAACCGAATCTCTCACCCTATATATCACCCTACTCAAATTCAATTTAGTGAATCATATAGTTCATAAAAAAAACTGGTGAAAACTTATCTCATTACTTTTAGTAATATCATCTTTTTTATGCTGAATATGTACAAGCTATGTTAAGTACACCATCACAATTGAGAATAATATTTATATTAATATAGTTCTTTATTTCATTCTTATTATTAAAAATTAGTAATAATTATATGAGCTTTGATATAAGAGCTCAAATATAATGTAAAAGTTTTAGAATATGAAATTTTTAATTCACATTAAGGTTAGGGTCTTTTTCTTATTTCTAATTTGGGTAATGGATATTTGAGATTAGAATATTAAAGGATGATAATATATGGTGATTAAAAATGCAAGAAATGATGGCAATATATTGACCTAACCGAAAAAACTGAAAAACCAAACCGAATTGAGTCGATTCGGTTCGGTTCGGTTACTAAGTCTAATCGGTTCGGTTCGATTTGAAAAAATTAGCAAAAACTGAAGCGAACCGACCGATGCTCACCCCTACTGTCTACTGACATCAAATGATTCCTAATGTTTGTTTTAGATCTAAACAAGCACGAACAAATGATGTGTAAAAGTCGCTCCAAAAAAATTTTCCAGGGGCGCCTACCTCTTCCAACCCCCACGGCAACCTGACTGTGCATATCGACCCGCGAATAACTCCGCGTCAGGGTCAAGGTTGAGTGGAGAGTGACGTCAAGGGTGATGAGTAAGGGTAAAAGAGAAAATAAAAATATATAAAGAAGTGGTAGTTGGGAAGAATTAGTTTATGCAGACGCTATAGTGAACAAAATTATGAAGCAGAGTTTTTTTTTTTATAATTATGAAGTGACGTAGGTGCTTTAGCAAAATTTTCCTAAAATCTTTTTTTACTAGATTAGTAATATTTAATATAAAATTAATATTTTTATTATTCAATTAATTTTTTTAAATTTTGGAATCTAATATTTTAATTATTAAATTTAATAATATTTAATGTTAGATTACAATTAAATATGTTTTAATAATTAATATTAGATTATTATTGATATTGTAATCTAATATTTTTTATTATTTTTAATATTTACAATTTTTCTTATTTATTATAAATATTTAATATTTTTAAAGTAAACATTTTTAATTTTTAATTTTTAATTTTTTATTATTTAATATGTTTAAATCACCAAATATTTATGGTCAACTTTTTCACTTTCGACTTACACATTACCAACTAAATACCATAAAACACAGTATATTTTTCTACTTACAACTTCACATTACCAACCAAACGCTATAAAATTTATTTTTGTAAAACTCACTTACAACTATAAAAGAGTTTATTGCTTACGACTTATGATCACTTACAACAGCCAAACAACTCCTATGTCGCATTCTTTTCACTGAGATTTGTTGTTTCCTTTCAAGTATATCACACTTATTATTAAAAGTCAACTATCAACTATAGAAAGTGAATGGTCAACGAAGTGCAACTCAAGTGGCAGGTATCTATTATTTATGTGTAAAATGTCATGGTTTCGAGACTCTTTGTCTGTAGGGGGTGAGAGGATTCTCTGAACTAATTTGTTTAGCATACTCCAGGCATTTCGCATAATGGCTTGATTTCACGGTGTACATAAACTTCTAGGCTCGACTAGCAGTTAGGAGAGAGCATTTAAAAGGTAAAATCAGTCAAATCGATCAAACTGCATATGTTCGATGGATTCGATTTTTTTACAAAGCTGTGTAGTTGTGATCTAGTATTTGGAGTAGTTCAGTTTAGTGGTTCGATTCGGTTTCGTAGTTTTGTAAACCGGACTGATAGAAAATCGAATGAATTAGTGTGTATATTAGTGTGCGTATCACTAAACTTTCAAAAACAATTTGCTCAGCACTTTAAAATTTTAGCTGAAACATTTGAAAGCAGTTTGCTCAGTTCTCTGTAAACTTGCTGAAACTTTTGAAAACTTTTAAGCTTTCAAAAGTTGTATACCAACCGCAAAAACGGCCAAAATCGCAACGCAAAATTCGGTACTATTCGAGTTCGGTTTGGATGTGAGATTGATTTGGTTAGGTTCGGTTCGGTCAAAAAATTGATTCGATTCAGTATGATTTGATTTTTTTTTTTTTTTAAAGAAAAAGCTAACCGTATTGTACCACCAAGGGGTGCCACCGGATGCGGATTATCCGCGGATATCCGCATTCGAATTCGCCTCCAATCCGGATACAGATATTATTTTTTTACATTCATCAATATTCGTATCTGTATCCATATCCAAAAGTTATGTGCGAACATGGATATGATAAAAGCAATATCTAATTCCTATCCAATCCGATATTCAAATGTTGGGTGTTTGATAATGATATCCGTATAGAAGAGACTATTGTTTAATGGAATAAGGCATTAGATTTTGATATTTTGAGTTGATGAAAAAATAATAGTGAAAAGCATTCGATTCTTGTAAGAGTAGCACGAGATATTTTGAGTATTTCAACATATATCCGAATCGGCATTTAGCACCGAAAATCGTGGAATCTATTGCTATAGAAGTCGAATGATGAATACGGTGAAAGTATTGATATGTACACAATAATATCATAGTAGTATCACATTTAATATAGTTGTAGATGAGATAAAAAGTAATAAAAGTATATCTATTTAGTTTATCCCTAATCGTATCTATTTTTACATATCCGATTAATATTCGCATTCGATCCGCTAATATTCGATATTCAATTTTAACGGATATGAATATTAATTTTTCACATCCGTCCAATATCCATCTTTCGCTCCTATTTGATCTCTAATTGCTTACTTCCCTATCTATCCAAACACCGGAAAAGGAAAATAAGAAAACTTCTTTTCCTTCTCTCTTTTCTCTTTTACACAACCATTTCCTCGCTTCCAAAGTGCTACAGTTAATATGGTCATGTAAATCTCATTTATAATAAGTTGTAGCACAAAACAGTTAATTTTTTGATCATGTAAATCTCACTTGCATTCTAATTACAGTCTATTTTTTATTTTTCTTAATTAATTTTTATTTTAATATTATTTTGCGGTCAACTTTGTGGTCAACTTTTCCACTTTCACTTTCACATTACCATCCAAACACCGAAAAAGACATAACATTTTTCAAATCACACTTCCTAACAACATCCAAACACCGGAAAACTTACTAACCAATTCTTAAGTTCCAAAGGGAACTATTACCAATTCCTCACTTCCTTACTTCCTCACTTTCATCGTCAACCAAACAGGCTCCAAAGGAAAGAGAAAAATAGAAAGTCCTCTGATCACGTGCGCGATCCTCTCTGGTCCGAAAGTCACGTGCGTTGAAATGGTCGAAGCAAAAGAAACGGAGAAAATAGGAGGAACCAGCAAGAAGACGAACGAAAGAAGGGGGGAGAGAGGAGAGAGAGAAGAGAGAGAGATAACAAAAATCAGATCAAAAATCTCTCTGGGATCTCGAAAACCCTATATCTCGGGTCCCTTTCGTCTCTTCAGATCGCTGTGCTGTGAATTAGGGTTTTGAGACGAGATGCCTGTGGCGGCATCGGCCATATACTTCCTCAATCTCAGGGGCGACGTCCTCATCAATCGACTCTACCGCGATGATGTCGGGTAAGATCGATGATCTCTGTGAATTAGGGTTCAGTACATTGTATCCAGTTCATCTTTACTGAATCGAACTCTCCAATTTCTGAGCTTTGGAATCAGATCTAGGGCTTTATTCTGTTAAGGAGGTTAAATGTTGTAGTTTTTATTCGGTCTCTAACGCTATAAAGCTATTACCAATTCAATTGTGAGAATGTACTCTTAACTTAGTTTATCATCCATCTCTAAAAATGTTGGGTTTTTTTAGTAAACTCACTTAAAAAGCATTTAAGCTCTGCGATGAGGTAGGGATGGAAGAGAGAGAGATGGTCTACTCAAAAAGGTTAATCTTTCAATTTCACATAGGTAGAGAGAAATTACACTACAGATTGGTACTCCTTTGAGAAGATATGCTTGTCGTGACCAGGGATTGAAGAGCAAAATACAACTAGCGTAGGAATTAGGTGTGAATCTGGGATGAGGTTGTTACGGACAAGGTGCTGCGTGAAATGGCTGAGTGTTTATTTTCAACAATAGTACAATTATTAGGATTTTGTTTTGTTTTTCAAGAGGAGATGATGGGTCAAAATCCAATTGAGTTGGAGAAAACGATAGCTTGAAGCAGAAGAAGCAAATCAAGGGGAAGCAATTTTCTTTTCAGGCGATTGCGAGTTTTCTTTCCAGGAGGAGTATGAATAGGATTCAATTCTTATTCAATGAAGATTTATTTCTAAAGATTAAAGGGTTTAGAATTCTTGTAAATCAAGGAGATCAACTTCTAATAGGATTGATCAAGATTCTTCAAGCATCTAATGGTCAAGATCATCTCATAGTCCGAGTTGTATTATAAAATTCTATAAATAAAGGTTGTAATCTAACATTGTAAATTGGAGTAGAAGAGCGAAAGAAAGTTGTGGTGAACAACAATGTAAGGCCCTAAAAAGTCAAGTAGGCCCTAAAAAGTCAAGAAAGAGAGGAGCAAGGTGAAGGTGTATAGAGAGAAGGTATACTCTTGTAATTTAGGCGTAGATTCAAAGGGAAGGTGAATACTCTTGTATCATCAAGAGAAATGTTAGATCTCTTTGTATCAAGTTTATTAATAAAGCTCTCTCAAGTTCTCTCCCCGTGGACCTAGGCCAAGTTTGAGCCGAACTACGTTAAATTGTGTGTTCTTCTTCTTATATATTTTTAATATTCATCTTGTGTGCTCAAGATAATCGATCTCATGGCGTACTTGAGGTCGTCGGTAGGGATATCGTAACTCCCAACTATTGGTATCATAGTATGTATGATATCTCGAGTTATGCACGCAATGATTAGTATCGGAGCATATCAATTTTGTCACAACAAATGGTATCAGAGCTGATGGTGTCGTTCAAGACTCGAGTGCTCTAAATGAAGAAGAAGATGTCAAATCAATGGAGTTCGACGAAGGCATCAAGATGAAGAAGCCAACAAGAAAGTTGAGATTTATTCTAAGGTAAACATCGATGACTTTTGGAGTATATTGATCAAGATGGAGTCGTCAAGGCTTAATAATGCTCAGATCTGAATGCGATAGACGCAGAGGCGATGATCGGATCATCGCCAATGGTAGACGACAAGACAAGCTTGACGAGCTCATGGAGGCATCACACAAAGCATCCTATGGAGGCTCGCTATGGCAGCAAGTCAAAGGAAAAATAGTGGAGGGTGATGAAGATGATCAGTGGACGAGATTGATCGGAAGGTAGATCATGCAATCGTAGTCGGATTCAGATGATCCAGGTATCGAAACCTATGTTTTTTTTAGCATTTTGGATGCAATGGTGGGTGCAGATCGAGGAGATTCCAAGGTTTGGTGCAGGTTTTGTACAGTTTGGTAAAAGAATCGACAGAGATCACAGTCAAAGTTATGGCGGACTAGCACGATGAGATAATTGCAGGCATTGGTGGATTTATCAAGTTTGAAGATCATCAATAGCAGGACAATAGATCTGACAAATATCATTGTAGTGCTGGATGACAACCCTGATTGATGGAAGGGAGACCATGACAGTGTGTGACAGGAAGGCTCAGTAAGACTATGACAGTTACGTGAAGATGAAAAGTCTCAAGGTTAAAGCATCGATGGAAGGTGGACTATCACCAAGTGATCGGTGGAAGATCATGGCACGACAAGCCCTTGAAAATGTTCGTTAAAGTTGGTAAGATCATGGCAGAATTAGAGGCGGATTGCCTTAAGACCGACAAGGCCCCCATGGCCAGGAAGGCGTCACAAAGCAGAATTTGCTGGTGGCGGCGGTGATGCAATGCAAGTTAAGAGAAAGATTCTAAGTCAAGGAGCTTCAATGAAAAACTTGAAAGGAGCTCATCGAGGTAGAGCTTCAAGAAAAAATACAACGAGTCTAAGAGTTGCAGGACGACTACAGAAAAGGTGCATTCAGGTGAGATTCGAGATGACACAAAGTATGACGGTGAATCCGTTAAAGACCCCGGGGAGGGGGCAAGGTTAAAGGCTTCAAACATGGTTACAATCAAGGAAAGAATTAATGTAGTAATCCAAAATCTCAAGTTGTTTTTGTAGGCTGTCTAAAAATCACTAAAAGACAAGCCATTAAAAAGCAGAGTTTCAAGTTCTAGACGTGAAGACTCAACACCCGCGTCTCAACATCAAGGCGCGTGGGCTCGACACCCGCGTCTCAACATCAAGGCGCGTGGGCTCGACACCCGCGTCTCAACATCAAGGCGCGTGGGCTCGACTCCCGCGTCTCAACATCAAGGCGCGTGGGCTCGACACCCGCGTCTCGGTTATAACCGCCCTGGTTATGGGGCCAGTCGCCGCCCACATAGCGGGGAGGTCAGCCCCTCGTTGTGGAGCGTTTTTAGAGGGCACGTTCACCCTGGAACCCCTATAAATAGCCCCGTCGCTATTGAAGAAGGGGTCAGATTTTCTTTAGTTAGACGACAACAAGACAGAGACAGGAGAAAGAGAGCTAAACTCTTCAACAAGCTCGCTGCGTACGAGTTGCCCTTTGCCTACCTTCTCTTTGAGAGTTTTGGTAGACAGAGCTGTGTTACTCCTTCTACCAGCCAAAGAGAAGATCCCTGACGATCCCGACGGTCATCTGGTCAACGGAGAACAAGATTCACTCTCCACCGCCACACGAAGAACCCAGCACTAAACAAAGAGAGGATTCAAGACTCAACATCCTCCCTCCCTTGTAATCGGAGTATTAATCCGTTGTAAACTTTCAATTGATTCAAGGAAACTTTACGCAAATTTTTCCTCTGCGAACAAGAGATGGCGACTCCGCTGGGGACTTCATTTGTCACTGATGAGCAAATCGTGGCGCAGGATGACGTCCTTCGTGAGGGAAAGATGGTCGAATCGCTCGTTGTCGAGTTCGACCAAGCAAAGTACGAAGAGTTTCTCTCTTCCGGCTCCAAGAGTCCCAGGACCCGCGTCTGCCGCAGGGTCTCGACGGGGAATGCCCCCGAAGCCCGATCTGAAGCTCTCTCGGACGCTGCTGCTGCCAATTGTGCCAAGCAAGATACACGCGCCAACACCTCTCAGAAGGCCCGCGTGATCTCAGGCACAACTGCTGCTGCGATCAACCGCGCAGCACTGAACACACGCGTCAATGTCTCTCAGGAGACCCGCGTGGTCCAAATCTCTGGTGTCCAGCATCAGGTCGTCGTTGGTCTCTCTCCACCTCCACGACGCAACCGAAATGCCGAGCGTCGTCAGAGGAGACGTGCGCGTCAGTTACAAGTTGGAACCTCTGGTTGTCCGTGTAACGCCCCGATCCTGGCGGATACGGAGACATTACTGCAACGTATATACGCAAGTCAGAAGTACCTTCACGTATATACGCTAAGCATCAGTACAGGCAAGAATCAGAGTACGGAAGCAGTGGTGCATTATACATTCCAACATATGAGTACAATTACAAAGTTATCACCAGAGGTGATCCAATATTACAACAATATTACATCACCAGAATGGCGCAATTGCGAGAATACAAGGGATGTACATGAGTAAACGGTATAAAAGGGCACTCACGAGTTTACAAAAGGAAAACTCGAGAGGCACACAGGGGCCTGGAAGGATAGGGCTCGGAATGATCTGCTAGGGGTCCACGCTACAGCTGCGCCACTCTGATCAGCAACTGGGAGAATCCACAAGTTCCGTGCACTGGCTAGCTTCAAGCTCCATGACCTGGACATGAGAATCCAGGGGAGTCAGATGAAACTCCCCAGGCGAGTGGTGATACTAAAGCCAAGTGGCGAGCAAGGATAAGCATATGTAAAGCGATAAACCAAATAAAGCCGAGGACGAGCAAATCTGATTTGTATGGTTTCAGATCACGGCTCCATAAGACTAGTACGTCGAAGGAATAATCCAAACAAGGAAACCCTCATCTATATACCCTTATCTTATGTCACCATAATCTAAGCACATACAACCAGACTGCACTCAGGGCATGATAAGATAATGAGCAGGAGGCAGGTGGATACAAGGAATAGAGCAGGGCATGAACAGTTAATACTATAATACTCATAAAACCGGAAATCCGATGTAAAATCCAGGACAAGCAAATATAGTAAAAATGAAAGGGCATTATATAAGCTTAAGCTACGGCCTCATGAGACTAGTACCTCGAGGGAGTAATCCAAACAAGGAAACCCTCATCTATATACCTTTATCTCATGTCACCGTAATCCAAGCGTATACAACACCCACAATTAGCGTCTTATTATTGTTATTATTATTATACTCGTCTTACCCTGATATCTAGCTATGTGAACTAGCGTCCCAGCACACATAGATCCATATCCGAGTAAAGCAAGGTTGTTATTGGAAACCAGCGGGGGTATCAACGAACTATGTTTACAGTGGGTCCCGTACATACCCGGGACCACGGCCCAGGATTGTTCCGTTGCTTGGTGACGGAACCCGCCGCAAGGCAAACAGGAGGGACTTATTGTATGCCCTTATCAGGATTCAGGAGGAGGGAGCCAGCACTCCCCTCGGTCGCCTGGAGGCCCACAGGTCAGACCGGAAGTTTTAGTTGCACAACATGCCTAATACCACTGTAAACACGAACACATATTGATAGCCGCATGTTTCCCCCGACCCGATGCAAGTTGTTCCTTTTATGATTCATTAGGTTAATTATCAATTTACGGGAATAACAAGAGCAGGGCATGATCAGAAATTCAGGAGTTCAGGTCACTGTATATAATACAGGATAACAGGTCACTGATCATGATACAGGATATCAGGTCACTGTACATAGTACAGGATAACAAGACAGGGTTCCCGTAAATGTGATAATCACAGGTCAAGTATATCATGCTGGGTGCCAAGTGATAGCATGACAGGAGATTGATATTAGACAGGCAACCAGTCAAGTCAAGAGATTGATAATAATCTGGTGGCAAGTCATGTCATAACCAGGGTCTTGCCAAATAGTAACATGTCAGGTGTTAGATGATAACACTCATTGTCAGGTGATAACACATCAGTTGACAGGTGATATACATGTGTTAAAAGTAATATGAAAACGACAAGTAGTATAGACAGGTGTCAGGCATGAAGTAATGGCATGGGGTAGAATAGTAGCTGAGCACAAACAAAGTGGAGCGGAACAAGCTGGAAGTACAGACAGCAAACAGTATTTAACACTGGAGCGTCTGGCGAGGTTACCGGGACGACTCGACTGAAGTACGAGCAGTAAATCCGGCAGCAACTCGCCTAGACGAATCTAGTGGTAAAGCGCTGAACGCTGATCATGATAACCAGGCGGAGCTGAACAAGCTGGAGGCATAAGCAGCGAACAGAGCTTAGACACTTATGCGTTCTGCGAGGTTACCGGGATACTCGGATTAAGATACGAGTAGAGAATCCGACAGCAACTCGCCTAAACGAATTTAGTGAATAAAGCACTGAGCACCAAGCATGCTCACCAGGCGGAGCTGAGAAACCTGACGATCCCAATCACCTCTCTTTCGAGATAGTGAGTGACCGGAGGTTGAAGGGTCCGGAAACCAAGTATGGTATAAGGCAGTACAATACATCACAGGCATGGTATATGTACAAGAAGGAAACTACCCTAGTACAAGCATTCGTCACAGAGCAATACATGTCCAGATATTGGCACTCGGCCATACACAAATACAGGGACTCAGCCCAATACAAAATATAAGAAATGGAATACATATCGACCCGACGAAGCGGGGAAACCCAAATGGAGGCGAGAGCGAGAACACTCGCCTAAATCACCGGAAAGCCGAAAACTCTAAATCCATGGAACTCGCGCACGCGCCATAAATATAATAATATATATAAATGTTTAGAGGGAGAAAGTGAAGAGGAGAGAGAAAGAGTTAGAGAGAGGAAGGGGGAGAAACTGAGAGAGAAAGAGACTCGGAGACGCGGGTTATGCGAGTGAGACGCGGGGGTCGCAGACGCGGGAGTCGCGTCGCGGAAATAGCAGACGCGGGGAAGAGCAGACGCGGGGATCGCTCTGCTAAGATACCACAAACGCGGGGTTGGAGGCCCGCGTTAGGAAACAATCAGAGAAGAGGAAAGGTAACTCCTTTGCTGCGCCCGACGAAGGGAGATTCGGCCCCAATCCAAAAGGAGGGTACCGGCCCTAAGTCGTGTCACGCAGAAGAACGCGGCCACAATCCAAAAGGAGTGGCCGGTCCTAAGTCTTACCAACGGAGGAGAACGCGAACGCGGGAATCACAAACGCGGGAGTTAGCCTCGCGTCGTGACGATACAATAACGCGAAGGCCGCGTCAAGAGAGGGGGCCCGCACGCGGGGGTAAGATCCGCGTCGGCAAGTCACAGAGAGTCAGGGAGTTCTAGAGAGAGAATTTAGGGAGGAGAGAGAGTGAGAGATCAGGTGAGAGAGAGAGAGAGAGAGGGGAATCCCAGGAGAGAGAAAGAGAGAATTCAAGTGGGAGAGAGAGATCCAGGAGGAGAGAGAGAGGATCATGAAAGAGAGAGAAAGAGAGTGAGAGAGAGTTAACAGGGGAGAGAGAGAGAAACGCAGGGAGAGAGAGAGAGAGAGGGAAAATGGGGGTTGCCCAGGAGAGAGAAAACAAGGGGGGCTGCTGCCCCCCTCAGGATCCGCACAGCGCCCCCTTTGGGGGCGCCCGGCCAGGTCGCCGGCCGGGCGGCGGCGCCGGGCGGCGCCGGCCGCCGGCAGAGAAGGAGGGGGCGCCGACCCCCTCCAACAGCACACAGGAGGGGGGTTGTTGCCCCCCTCCAGCAGGGAAAGAGGGGGGCTTTGCCCCCCTCCAGCAGAGAGAGAAAGAGAGGGGCTTGCCCCCTCTCAGATCAAGCACAGGGGCCCAGGTGGGCCCCTGGCCGCCCACGGCCGCCGGCACAGCGCCGGCGGCGCCAGACCGGGGTGGCGCCGGCCACCCCAGGGAAGAAGGAGGAGGGGGCTGTTGCCCCCTCCACAGCAGCGCACGGGGGCGCGAGGCCCCCGGCCGCGCCCAGGCCGCCGGCCGCGCGCCGGCGGCGGTCTGCCCACGCCGGGGCGCCGGAGAAGAAGGGGGTCCGGCGATGGAGGTGGAGGCCGGACCTAGGGGAGAAAATAGAAAAGAAAAAGAAAAAGAAAGAAAGGAAAGGAAAAAGAGAATGAAGGAGTCGGCCGGAGTTGTGGGGGATCACTCGCCGGCGACGAGGTGCTGGAGGTGGTGGCCGGTGATGGTGGTTGGGTGCGGTCGCCAGATGAAGAAGAAGAAGAAGAGAAAGGAGGAAAAGTGAAAAAAAAAGAAAAGGGAAAGAAAAAAAAGAAAAAGAGAAGGAAAGAGAGAGAGAGTGATGGGGATGTGATGGGGAATTAATGAGAGAGGGGGGAGAGGTGTCTCCCACGTGGGGAGTGGGCTGCAGGGTTGGTGGGAGAAAAAGAAAGAAAAGAAAGAAAGAAAAGAAAGATTGGAAAATAATAATATTATAATATGGCCCGAAAATTGACTGTTCCAGAAAAATCCCCAAAAATACCCGGAGGTAGAAAACGTCATCCTGAGGAATAATACGAAATCGGTTTTCCAAAATAAAATCCCGTTTTCAAATTAAAAATCCGGAAGTCAGCCGCCGATACCGGTCTACACCGGGTCGGCCGGATTTTGATAAATTCTGAAAAATCCCAGAAAATGTATTAAAGAATAAAATATGATTTTAAGAAGTAAAGTGAAAGCGGAATTCAGAAATTCAATCCCGATAGTCCCGGAATCAACCAGCGATACTGGCCGATACCGACTCCGGTGGAATTTCCATAAATTCGTAAAATCCTCAGAAAAAGGTATTTAGATAGGAAATGTGATTTTGAGAAATAATGTCTAAAGACACTTTTAGTAATTCTAATTAGTTTGTAAATTAAAAATCCGGGAATCGGTCAGCGGTACTGGTCGACACCGGTTTTGAAGATTTTCAACTTAATTCAGGAAAATTCCAGAAAATCATAGAAAATCCAAAATATTGGAAAACGATGTTCAAAACTGAAATCGGTCAAATCGGAATAGTAAAAAGACCAAATCGAGTAATACTCTAGGACCGGGCCCTCGGTCAGACTAGGGCTGACTCCGAGTCCACGAATCCAAATTCAAGATAAAACGTTCATGTAATTAACTCATAATACAAAACAAATATAAGAAGTAAATCGAAAAATACGATCAAAATCTGAATACGCAACTAAGTACGTATTCCGGGAGCGGGGTGTTACATTCCATCCACCTTACAAAAAAATTGCGTCCTCGCAATTTCGATAAGGGGTGAAATGAACACGAAAAGGTAGGAATGAGGATTATGCCAATCAAGATATGAATAACTATGAGCTGTTCCCCCAGATTAACTGAACAGCTAACTCAGGACTAAAGCATCTCTGTACTTCTGCCGTATATATACATCCTCTGACGGTGCCATAATAATACTGATCTGATGTCTGCTTATAAAAGAACACTGCCAGAACTTCAAAGGACTAACCCATTCTGAACAATATAAAGTGAGCTGACTTGGAGAGATAATCAATAATACTTCGATCAGACTATGAACCAAAGCTGATGAAATCCATAGAAATCCGTATTGCTGAAATCCGTAATATAATACAAAACCCTGCATGGCATGATGTTGTTCTTGATAAAGAGTCTGCAATAGAATTTCTGATGTGCTGCATACATAATAACTCCCCGAGTATAGACCAGAATATCCTAGGTAAAGAAAACTCTAATAATACTAAGCATGAACCAAGAAGACCAATAATTAAGAATTTCTGCATACGGGGCGTTGTTAACTCTGAAAGACATAACCAAGAATATAAAATGACCCTAAAGAATTCTGAATACTGACTTCCGAATGGTAACCCGACTGCAGATGGAACATGTAGAAGAAAATCTGAGTCCTGCAAGATTGGTGGAATGGATCATTGACAAGGATCATGGCGATAACTCAGATACAGCGATAAACCTTGTTCCGCGGATCCATGAAAGCACGCTAGGCGGAAGAAATCTGAGGAACGGCTAGAGTGCTAAGCACTGAAGGAACTAGTCACTGGCCAAGCAAGCCTAGGTGAGGCCATCGCGTAGCACAGCTCAGGTGTTAAACATTAGGGTGCAGCGAGGCTAATGCTCTACGAGGCTCGCACATGACGAAGCTCACGTGGCAAAGCCAGCGCGTAACACAACGCTAAATGCTAAGCACCAGGGTGCAGCAAAGCCCACACCCGGTTAGGTTCACGGGTGACTAGAACACGACCCTCGCTTAGCGAGGCTAGCGGAGCCTATGGTCCACCAAATCAATAAAGACTGCCAGAAGTCCTGATCCTGAAACACTGTTATATACTATCACTCCTCAGGTAATGATACAGTCTATCTGATTATATAAGTGACGACTACTCTGCTTGATGTACTAGTCTCCCATGATGTATCCATAAATATAAGAATATAATGCAAGACCGAAGATCTGCCCAATATAAGATAGTGTGATATACCAGAGTCAAGGAATGCCAAAACATAATGAGAACGAACCATATCTGCCCTGCTGTCACCTCACTAGTCAACACATATCTTAAGTTGGCATAAAGATTATAAAGATTATAAAAACCAGAATAGCAAAATAGAAGAGATAGGAATCACGAAATAGGGAGAAAGATAGGACGGACTAGGATTGATGGTGATAGTGCAATGAGGAGGATATGGTATAGAGAAGTTTACCAACTCCCGGACATATTAAAATGGGGATAATAATTACGGTCAGTACTTCAAGGATTCCTCCTTCAGATATCGAACACCCTTTCTGTTCTTACTCCATCATCTTGAGCATCCTGACTTCCCCTTCAGCCAGATCATATGTTTGCTTCCCTTCACCATGTGCCCTAGTTCTTGGTCTCCTTTGTATACGACTCCATGCTGGATGCTGGGGATGAAGTGAGGTTATTCTGACAGTAGGTCTTGGGTTTCCTCACAACGGTGATACTGGATGAGTTGATCTGATTGGTGTGATGTTCTCTGTCTCCTTGAACAGTCAGTCACATTTCAACTAATCTCTGAACCCGTGTATGACATAATTCATAACCTTTCTGGTGGTTGTGTTGTAGATGCCCAGCTCCAGACAATATCCACCGGTCATATGTTGTGGGCAGGGTTAGAGGGATGGCTTAGCTAGTAGGGCATCCAGAGGCCTGTCTGAGCCTTCAATTTCCATCAATTAAGAGGGTCTCTTCACCAACTTCATCTGCAACTCATCTTAATCTTTCTCCTCTGGGTCCATTCCACTTCCCGGACGATGACTGAAGAACTTGAGAATACTCCTTGGGCTGTTTAGGGATAAGAAACATCCTGCTCTTCATCTTCATTTCTCACTTAAGATATTGCTTGCTCGGCTCTCCTTATCGGCCACCATGTAAAACACCGACCGACTTTGCCTTAGGAATTTTGCAGTGTACTTATTTACAATCCAATCTCCCTACCGCAATTTGATAAATCAATCTTTCATTTCTTCCTGGGCTATTACAGAGAAGAATCTTCCTATAGAAATCCTTCGAGAACTAGTCCCAAGTGTTGGGCTTTCCCAGTCTCGCTGCTTCCGCCAACTACTACATCCAGGCTACATCTTCTAACTGAATCTTGATCGTTTTCACCTAGTTCTCGTCAGGGACCCAAGTTGACTTAGAAGATCCATCAGGTTTCCTGACCACTGCTATGCATCCAGGGCTTCTCCATGCTTGAAAAGATTGCCGGCTTGTAATTTCCTGAAATCCAACATGTCGTCTGGCTTCTGTTCCCGGAGTGCAACCAATGATCCTTGGTGCGGGACCTTCGTCTGTACTTGATAGTGTCTCATCATATCTTGCAGAAATAGTCTCAAATCAAGATTTTCTCCATTAGGGTTACCCTAGGAAGAACCAGAACCGTTGTGATTTCCCCATCTTTTCATGTCCGAGTTGGTCCAAGAATAACAAGAAATTGAAGTATGAAAGGATAGGATAACTTCATAATTCAAGGATAAGATAATCAAGAGAGAATGGATAACTTTGTACTTGTAGTTGGATTGTATAACCAAGACTCATGCATTCCAGTTGCAAATTTCTTTACCATTAATTTGCCGTCTGGACGTACTGAGGAGGTGAGAGCCTAAGCTCTGATACCAACCTGTAACGCCCCGATCCTGGCGGATACGGAGACATTACTGCAACGTATATACGCAAGTCAGAAGTACCTTCACGTATATACGCTAAGCATCAGTACAGGCAAGAATCAGAGTACGGAAGCAGTGGTGCATTATACATTCCAACATATGAGTACAATTACAAAGTTATCACCAGAGGTGATCCAATATTACAACAATATTACATCACCAGAATGGCGCAATTGCGAGAATACAAGGGATGTACATGAGTAAACGGTATAAAAGGGCACTCACGAGTTTACAAAAGGAAAACTCGAGAGGCACACAGGGGCCTGGAAGGATAGGGCTCGGAATGATCTGCTAGGGGTCCACGCTACAGCTGCGCCACTCTGATCAGCAACTGGGAGAATCCACAAGTTCCGTGCACTGGCTAGCTTCAAGCTCCATGACCTGGACATGAGAATCCAGGGGAGTCAGATGAAACTCCCCAGGCGAGTGGTGATACTAAAGCCAAGTGGCGAGCAAGGATAAGCATATGTAAAGCGATAAACCAAATAAAGCCGAGGACGAGCAAATCTGATTTGTATGGTTTCAGATCACGGCTCCATAAGACTAGTACGTCGAAGGAATAATCCAAACAAGGAAACCCTCATCTATATACCCTTATCTTATGTCACCATAATCTAAGCACATACAACCAGACTGCACTCAGGGCATGATAAGATAATGAGCAGGAGGCAGGTGGATACAAGGAATAGAGCAGGGCATGAACAGTTAATACTATAATACTCATAAAACCGGAAATCCGATGTAAAATCCAGGACAAGCAAATATAGTAAAAATGAAAGGGCATTATATAAGCTTAAGCTACGGCCTCATGAGACTAGTACCTCGAGGGAGTAATCCAAACAAGGAAACCCTCATCTATATACCTTTATCTCATGTCACCGTAATCCAAGCGTATACAACACCCACAATTAGCGTCTTATTATTGTTATTATTATTATACTCGTCTTACCCTGATATCTAGCTATGTGAACTAGCGTCCCAGCACACATAGATCCATATCCGAGTAAAGCAAGGTTGTTATTGGAAACCAGCGGGGGTATCAACGAACTATGTTTACAGTGGGTCCCGTACATACCCGGGACCACGGCCCAGGATTGTTCCGTTGCTTGGTGACGGAACCCGCCGCAAGGCAAACAGGAGGGACTTATTGTATGCCCTTATCAGGATTCAGGAGGAGGGAGCCAGCACTCCCCTCGGTCGCCTGGAGGCCCACAGGTCAGACCGGAAGTTTTAGTTGCACAACATGCCTAATACCACTGTAAACACGAACACATATTGATAGCCGCATGTTTCCCCCGACCCGATGCAAGTTGTTCCTTTTATGATTCATTAGGTTAATTATCAATTTACGGGAATAACAAGAGCAGGGCATGATCAGAAATTCAGGAGTTCAGGTCACTGTATATAATACAGGATAACATGTCACTGATCATGATACAGGATATCAGGTCACTGTACATAGTACAGGATAACAAGACAGGGTTCCCGTAAATGTGATAATCACAGGTCAAGTATATCATGCTGGGTGCCAAGTGATAGCATGACAGGAGATTGATATTAGACAGGCAACCAGTCAAGTCAAGAGATTGATAATAATCTGGTGGCAAGTCATGTCATAACCAGGGTCTTGCCAAATAGTAACATGTCAGGTGTTAGATGATAACACTCATTGTCAGGTGATAACACATCAGTTGACAGGTGATATACATGTGTTAAAAGTAATATGAAAACGACAAGTAGTATAGACAGGTGTCAGGCATGAAGTAATGGCATGGGGTAGAATAGTAGCTGAGCACAAACAAAGTGGAGCGGAACAAGCTGGAAGTACAGACAGCAAACAGTATTTAACACTGGAGCGTCTGGCGAGGTTACCGGGACGACTCGACTGAAGTACGAGCAGTAAATCCGGCAGCAACTCGCCTAGACGAATCTAGTGGTAAAGCGCTGAACGCTGATCATGATAACCAGGCGGAGCTGAACAAGCTGGAGGCATAAGCAGCGAACAGAGCTTAGACACTTATGCGTTCTGCGAGGTTACCGGGATACTCGGATTAAGATACGAGTAGAGAATCCGGCAGCAACTCGCCTAAACGAATTTAGTGAATAAAGCACTGAGCACCAAGCATGCTCACCAGGCGGAGCTGAGAAACCTGACGATCCCAATCACCTCTCTTTCGAGATAGTGAGTGACCGGAGGTTGAAGGGTCCGGAAACCAAGTATGGTATAAGGCAGTACAATACATCACAGGCATGGTATATGTACAAGAAGGAAACTACCCTAGTACAAGCATTCGTCACAGAGCAATACATGTCCAGATATTGGCACTCGGCCATACACAAATACAGGGACTCAGCCCAATACAAAATATAAGAAATGGAATACATATCGACCCGACGAAGCGGGGAAACCCAAATGGAGGCGAGAGCGAGAACACTCGCCTAAATCACCGGAAAGCCGAAAACTCTAAATCCATGGAACTCGCGCACGCGCCATAAATATAATAATATATATAAATGTTTAGAGGGAGAAAGTGAAGAGGAGAGAGAAAGAGTTAGAGAGAGGAAGGGGGAGAAACTGAGAGAGAAAGAGACTCGGAGACGCGGGTTATGCGAGTGAGACGCGGGGGTCGCAGACGCGGGAGTCGCGTCGCGGAAATAGCAGACGCGGGGAAGAGCAGACGCGGGGATCGCTCTGCTAAGATACCACAAACGCGGGGTTGGAGGCCCGCGTTAGGAAACAATCAGAGAAGAGGAAAGGTAACTCCTTTGCTGCGCCCGACGAAGGGAGATTCGGCCCCAATCCAAAAGGAGGGTACCGGCCCTAAGTCGTGTCACGCAGAAGAACGCGGCCACAATCCAAAAGGAGTGGCCGGTCCTAAGTCTTACCAACGGAGGAGAACGCGAACGCGGGAATCACAAACGCGGGAGTTAGCCTCGCGTCGTGACGATACAATAACGCGAAGGCCGCGTCAAGAGAGGGGGCCCGCACGCGGGGGTAAGATCCGCGTCGGCAAGTCACAGAGAGTCAGGGAGTTCTAGAGAGAGAATTTAGGGAGGAGAGAGAGTGAGAGATCAGGTGAGAGAGAGAGAGAGAGGGGAATCCCAGGAGAGAGAAAGAGAGAATTCAAGTGGGAGAGAGATCCAGGAGGAGAGAGAGAGGATCATGAAAGAGAGAGAAAGAGAGTGAGAGAGAGTTAACAGGGGAGAGAGAGAGAAACGCAGGGAGAGAGAGAGAGAGAGGGAAAATGGGGGTTGCCCAGGAGAGAGAAAACAAGGGGGGCTGCTGCCCCCCTCAGGATCCGCACAGCGCCCCCTTTGGGGGCGCCCGGCCAGGTCGCCGGCCGGGCGGCGGCGCCGGGCGGCGCCGGCCGCCGGCAGAGAAGGAGGGGGCGCCGACCCCCTCCAACAGCACACAGGAGGGGGGCTGTTGCCCCCCTCCAGCAGGGAAAGAGGGGGGCTTTGCCCCCCTCCAGCAGAGAGAGAAAGAGAGGGGCTTGCCCCCTCTCAGATCAAGCACAGGGGCCCAGGTGGGCCCCTGGCCGCCCACGGCCGCCGGCACAGCGCCGGCGGCGCCAGACCGGGGTGGCGCCGGCCACCCCAGGGAAGAAGGAGGAGGGGGCTGTTGCCCCCTTCACAGCAGCGCACGGCCGCGCCCAGGCCGCCGGCCGCGCGCCGGCGGCGGTCTGCCCACGCCGGGGCGCCGGAGAAGAAGGGGGTCCGGCGATGGAGGTGGAGGCCGGACCTAGGGGAGAAAATAGAAAAGAAAAAGAAAAAGAAAGAAAGGAAAGGAAAAAGAGAAGGAAGGAGTCGGCCGGAGTTGTGGGGGATCACTCGCCGGCGACGAGGTGCTGGAGGTGGTGGCCGGTGATGGTGGTTGGGTGCGGTCGCCAGATGAAGAAGAAGAAGAAGAGAAAGGAGGAAAAGTGAAAAAAAAGAAAAGGGAAAGAAAAGAAAAGAAAAAGAGAAGGAAAGAGAGAGAGAGTGATGGGGATGTGATGGGGAATTAATGAGAGAGGGGGGAGAGGTGTCTCCCACGTGGGGAGTGGGCTGCAGGGTTGGTGGGAGAAAAGAAAGAAAAGAAAGAAAGAAAAGAAAGATTGGAAAATAATAATATTATAATATGGCCCGAAAATTGACTGTTCCAGAAAAATCCCCAAAAATACCCGGAGGTAGAAAACGTCATCCTGAGGAATAATACGAAATCGGTTTTCCAAAATAAAATCCCGTTTTCAAATTAAAAATCCGGAAGTCAGCCGCCGATACCGGTCTACACCGGGTCGGCCGGATTTTGATAAATTCTGAAAAATCCCAGAAAATGTATTAAAGAATAAAATATGATTTTAAGAAGTAAAGTGAAAGCGGAATTCAGAAATTCAATCCCGATAGTCCCGGAATCAACCAGCGATACTGGCCGATACCGACTCCGGTGGAATTTCCATAAATTCGTAAAATCCTCAGAAAAAGGTATTTATATAGGAAATGTGATTTTGAGAAATAATGTCTAAAGACACTTTTAGTAATTCTAATTAGTTTGTAAATTAAAAATCCGGGAATCGGTCAGCGGTACTGGTCGACACCGGTTTTGAAGATTTTCAACTTAATTCAGGAAAATTCCAGAAAATCATAGAAAATCCAAAATATTGGAAAACGATGTTCAAAACTGAAATCGGTCAAATCGGAATAGTAAAAAGACCAAATCGAGTAATACTCTAGGACCGGGCCCTCGGTTCAGACTAGGGCTGACTCCGAGTCCACGAATCCAAATCCAAGATAAAACGTTCATGTAATTAATTCATAATACAAAACAAATATAAGAAGTAAATCGAAAAATACGATCAAAATCTGAATACGCAACTAAGTACGTATTCCGGGAGCGGGGTGTTACAGTCCGACTGAGGCTGGACGCGACGTACAACCTGGCGCCTTGCCCGCGCCACATCCAGCACGAGAAGTCAGCGTTTGGCGGCCCAAACGCGAGACTCCTCAAGCTAGGTCCTCTGAAGACCAACTCACCAAACGCCATGGTGAAGCCTCTGCGCCAAGTCAAGCGCGAGAGGCACGCGCCCATAAGCGAGGGGCCCAGCAGCACATCCTCTCTCAAACGTCTCTGCCCCGACGCGCCGAGCCGCAGCGCGGCAATCGCGTCTCGTCCCAACAGAGACGCCTGACGAACGTCTTACAGCCGCGGCGCAAAAATCGCGTCCCTGAAGCCTGCGTCCAGGCTATACAGCACATGGATGCCTCCTGTTTTCGACGTTGTGAGGCTAGTCTCTTCGATCCCCCTCCCGTGGATTTGAGAGATTACTTGACGAAGAAAAGAAGTGCCAATCAGGTCACTTCATCATGTTGCTGCCAACGGCTCATCCGTATGCTTTCTGAGTGCCGTTGTGGTTCAGGTGTGCACCAGCAGTCTTTAGTTAGACAGCTGACCCTGATTCCCCGTCAGCCAAAAGAAGGCGCTCCCACAGAAGGAGAACCTTCTCTGACATTGAGTACCCGGAGCTCACTGCGAATATGACGAGCAGGAGCAAGGGAAAACAACCTGCAGTCAGCTCTGACGAGTCTGACTCTGAACCGGAAGGAGTGTACCGACACACTCGCACCCGGACCGGGGCCATTCCTCCGATTGATTATAATGCCTTCGCCCATGGCATTAAAGTGAATGATTCTCACTCCGCCGTAGTGGAATCACGGGCTTCAAACTCTTCCGTTGAGAAGGAGGCCTCCGCCTACATGACAGGCACTCCTGAGGAAACGGCTAGACGTTTAGAACAAATCCAGAAGGCACAAATGGATATGATTCTTTCTCAGCAGGAATCTATCGACTCCCTCAAGCAAATGCTTGCACAGTTGCTCGAAGACAGGAGGAAGTCTCCTCCTAAAAAGACGAAGGGCAAAGGGAGAAAGGGAGAAAGCTCATCTTCCGAACCTTCTGAGGAGAGGCAGCGATCTACTTCTAGTTCGTCCAAATCCTCGTCGCAAGTAAAGGGCGACCAAGACCAGGGAAAGGCTCATGCTAAAAGGATGAGTCAATTGGAGCAACGCCTCGAGGCCCTTACCAATCGTAAAGGCCTCCAAGAAGCTGGGGTGGTCCGGCCCTATCCTGCTGAATGGGACTTGGTTCCATACCCGTCCAAGTTCAAGGCTCCAACCCTTCAAGCATTCGATGGGAAAGGGTCACCCAACCAACACATCTACTACTTTAAATCCCAAACCGGGAATGTAGTAGATAACGACGCCATCCTGGCTCGCCTGTTCATCGGCACCCTGAAAGGGCTGGCCTTTGAATGGTTCATGAAGCTCCCAGAAGGTTCTATCAAGAACTAGGGCGATTTGGAGAAGCTTTTCTTAACGCGCTTCTTCGAGGATGACTCGGAGGTCACGATGCCCACCCTTTTGGCTACTAAACAGCAAAAGGGAGAGTCCGTCAAGTCTTTCGTGGAAAGATTTCGGAACGTGGCACTCCGATGTCCGAGCGGCATGACCCAGACCACACTGGTGGAAACATGCCGCCACAATCTTCAAACCTCACTCCTTGCTCAAACAGGAGTTGCTGAAAGCCGCACCTGGAAGCAATTAGTCCAACAAGGTGAACAGGCTGAGGAGATTGTCGCCCGCGTCAGAGCGGAGGAAGGTAAGCCCAGGCCGGAAAGGTCGACAAGGCGTGCGCCAGACACATCCCTCCAAACAAAGCGGAAGGATAACTTGGCAGCAGAGACCAAACCTCCTGCTAAACCTCAACTGGTCAAGGGAGGTGGCTCTTCAAGCCAACCAAGCCCTCCACAAGACAACCCGTGGAGAAACAGAAGGAGACTCGATTTTCTCGAGCCCTTCAGAAGGGCATCACGGAAGGATCTACGGCGCCTTACCGCTTTGATGTCCTAGCTCAATTGGCCAACATCCCGGCGCGGATTACCTTGTATGAACTTCTTAGACTATCAAAGTCGACTAGAGAAGCTCTGCAAGAAGCTCTGGCAAATGCTGAGGTCTTCATGACCCAGGTACCAAAGGAGGAAGATGTAGAGAATTGTCTCCACACCTCCCAGAATGCCCCCTGCATCACCTTCACGGCAGAAGATATGCAGGTTAAAGGGAAGCATGATCGACCCCTGTACTTCACAGGGTATATTGGATCATCCGAAGTGAATCGCATCCAGGTAGATCCCGGGTCTGCATTGAGCATCATGCCTCGCAGAGTTATGCAGCATCTTGGGATTCCTTCTCACCGTTTGAGCCCTACCCAGACGACCATTTATGGGTTCAATGCCAATAGTACCCGTCCGATGGGGAAGGTTAAGCTCAAATGCCGGATCGGAGATCCGAAGACGGAAGTGACATGTTACGTCATCGACACTGACACTTCCTACAATCTATTGCTAGGACGACCTTGGATTCACCGCAACTCCATCGTTCCCTCTACTCTATATCAAGTCATGAAATACATTGACGAGGGTGGAAAGGTGCAGACATTGATTGCCGAAAGGCATCAATTCAAAGGGTCGAGAATTATTTCACAGACTCCTTACTGTACCAAGATCTTGTGGAGACGGATGAATTCCCGCAACCGGAAGAACCAGACTCTGGCAATGAAGCCGACACCGAGCTGAAGGAAGATGAGTGTGCGTGGGAGCTAGATCCACCTGTAACGGGCGTTAGTAAGCCCGATGTTGATAATACCCCCGCTGATGATGTAGGCGGTTGGTACATTAATGAAGAATTGGATTTAGCGTATTTTTCTGTGTTTGCTTCTGATTCAGTGCCGTCAGACACTAGTACCGACGTGGATAACGATCTCTGGTCGGCAATGGATGCCTTGACATCGTTGCATGTACCAGTGAAATCGTCCTTTGAAACATGTCGAAATGTCGACGATGCACAACAATCAATACTCATGGTTCCAGCGAGAAGGAAGGGCCAAAGACCGATTCTTTTCGGACGAATTGACTCCGAGCTAATGAATCATGAAGAATCAGAAAGCGAGTAGGAATCCCCTCAGTTCGGTCATTATGAGCCAAAGACACTCAGAATGATGAAAAACATGGGGTATGACCTAACCAGCAGACCCGGGTTGAACTTCGGCAAAGGAAGGAGAACGCTACTTCGATCCTTTATGCCGAAAGGCAAAGCCCCCGATTATTATCATCGGACGCGCCGGAGGTTGGGCTATGTATCGACTCCGATCCCGTCAGCCTCTGATTCTGGAGGGCCATCAGGTCATAATTACTCTTCAGACACGTCACAGAGAACTTTCAGTGAACATGGTTTCAACAAGCCACCTGGAAGACGGAGATGAAGAAATGATCCAATCTGATACAGATCCTTGGATCAAACATTTAAATACTCTTTGGGATACCCGCTTTGAACAGCGCGAGCCACCCACAGAAGATAAGGTTGTTCAAGTCAATCTAGGAGATGAGGCCAATCCTAAGCCCATCTTCATAAGTGACGGCCTGTCGCCTTCGGAGAAGAAGGATCTAATATCTCTTGTACAAGAGTATATAGACGTCTTCGCCTGGAATTACGAGGACATGCCTGGACTTGATCCTCAAGTGGCTATGCACCGCCTCAACATCAATCCGGACGCAAAACCCGTCAAACAACAGCAGTGACGGTTCCGTCCAGAAATAATGGAGGCAATTCAATCAGAAGTCAGAAAACTTATTGATTCTGGCTTCATCAGAAAAGAACAACATCCCGACTGGGTAGCCAACATTGTCCCAGTTGCCAAGAAGAACGGGAAGATCCGGATCTGCATCGACTTCCGTGATCTAAACGAGGCTTGCCCCAAAGACGAATTCCCCTTGCCAATCACAGATGTCATGATTGACAATACATGTGGATTCGAACGAATGTCCTTCATGGATGGATTCTCAGGATACAATCAAATTAAAATGTATCCTGATGACGAAAAGCATACCTCCTTCAGGACACCTCTAGGGGTATATTGCTACACCGTCATGCCCTTCGGACTGAAGAATGCAGGGGCAACATATCAAAGGGCCATGAATGCCATTTTCCATCAGCAAATACGCAAAACGGTGGAGTGTTATGTTGACGACATCGCGGTGAAAAGTCGCGCTAAGGGTGATCACATAGCTGACCTGAAGGTGGTTTTTGACATCATGCGAGCTCATCAGCTAAAGATGAATCCTACCAAGTCCTTCCTGGGGGTGGCCAGTGGCAAATTCCTAGTATTTGTTGTAACTTCCACAGGAATCCATTTGGACCCGGAAAAGATCCGCGCTATCCAGGAGATGCAACCCCCGAGAAACCTCAAGGAGCTCAGGGGATTGCAAGAACGATTGGCGTACATCCGCAGGTTCATCTCAAACCTTTCCGGAAGATGCCAACCCTTCGCTAAGCTGATGAAGAAGGGTGTCTCGTTCATTTGGGACGACGCTTGTCAACAAGCATTTGAGGAAATCAAGCAATACCTCACCCAACCACCAGTCCTTGCAGCTCCGATATCCAGAAAACCTTTCCTGGTATACGTTCGAGTAATGGATCATTCTTTGGGAGCTCTACTAGCTCAGAATGATGATCAAGGGCGAGAACAAGCAATCTACTATTTGAGTAGAACAATGATCGGAGCCGAACATCGGTACAACCCGATCGAGAAGGAATGTTTGGCATTAGTGTTCGCCATTCAGAAAATGCGACACTATTTGGTAGGCCAGACAATAAACGTCATATCAAAAGTCAACCCCTTGAGGTTACTTATGACAAAGCCTTCATCGCTAAATGGCCGACTGGCAAAATGGGCCATATTGTTATCTCAATATGAAATGCACTTTTTACCACAGAAGGCCATTAAAGGACAAGCGGTGGCGGATTTCCTGGCTGAACACCCGGATCCGAGGGCAGCCAGACTCTACGAGGATCTCCCAGATGAAATTGTCGAAGTCTGCTCGACTCAGACATCGTTCGAAGGCTAAGTATGGCAACTTTTCTTCGACGGTGCATCCAGAACAAGCCCAAAAGGACACATCGTAGCGGGGGTAGGAGTAGTACTCGTCTCGCCACAGAATTATGTGATTCCCCGAGCTGTCTCATTAACCGAGCCTTGTTCCAACAATGTAGCAGAATACAACGCTCTTTTGATTGGGATACAGCTCGCCGATGAGATTGGCGTTAAAAATCTCGAGGCATATGGCGACTCTAAACTCATCGTCAGCCAAGTTCGCGGGGAGTACGAGGTCAGACATGAGGACCTAGTACCCTACTACAACGCAACTATCCGCATGGCCGAAAGGTTCACAAACTTCTATATTGACCATGTACCGCGCAGGCAAAATGCGCACGCAGATGCACTCGCATCCCTCGCGGCCTCCTTAGCTCTTCCAGCTGGAGCAATGGAGAAAGTATTCGTCTACAGCCACGACCTGTGTTGCCCGAGAACTGCCCTCGAAGACTATCAAGAGTCAAAGGGAGAGTATCAAGGCAAAGAAGCGCTGGAATTGTCAACCGGGCCAGAGCTTAAAGACTGGCGATTCCCCTATATCGACTATGTCTTGTATGACATCCTGCCTGAGGATGCCAAGGAAGCGGCTGCCATTCGAAGGAAAGCCCCTAAATTTTACTACAATGCGATTACACAAACATTGTATCGTCGATCGCATGACGGGATCTTGCTTCGGTGCCTCTCACCAAGCGAGGCTCAAGAGGTATTGAAAGAAGCCCACGACGGCATGTGTGGAGCCCACCAACCTGGCCCAAAACTGGCACATCGACTCCAAAGATTGGGTTACTACTGGCCCAAGATGATTGCCGATGCCATCACTTATGCCAAAAGATGTCATGCCTGCCAAGTACACGGCGATTTCATCCATCAAGCACCAGGGTACCTCCACTCTACGACCTCTACCTGGCCATTTGAAATGTGGGGAATGGACGTGGTTGGCCCTATCAACCCACCATCATCAAAAGGACATCGGTTTATTTTGGCAATAACCGATTATTTCTCTAAATGTGCCGAAGCTATTCCTCTGAAGGAGGTAAAATCGTCTAACGTGATCAAGTTTATGAAACATCACGTTATTTACCGTTTCGGTGTACCTCGGCGAATTGTCCATGACAATGGACCCCAGTTCATCAGCCAGGCATTCCAGAGATTCTGCGCTAAGTTCAGAATTCAGAGTGTGTCCTCAACGACATACTATCCTGCCGCTAACGGCCTCGCAGAAGCTTTCAACAAGACTATTGGCAAGCTTCTCAAGAAGTTCGTCTCGAAAAGTCAACGAGACTGGGACGATAAGCTAGGTGAATGCTTATGGGCCTACCGCACAACTGTGCGAACCCCAACTAAAGCCACGCCATTTTCTTTGGTATATGGGTGTGAAGCCGTGCTCCCACTGGAAATTCAAATTCCATCTCTACGCGTCGCCTTGACAGCGGAGATGACAACCGAGGAGAAGCATCGACAGCGACTCCAGGAATTGGAGGCCTTAGACGATAAGCGTTTGCAGGCCCAACAACAAATCGAGCTTTACCAAGCTCGAATTACCAGAGCCTTCAACAAGAAAGTTAAAGTGCGAACTTTCAAGAAAGGCGACCTAGTCTTAGCCGTCAGAAGACCCATGGTGATGACGCACAAGACAAAAGGTAAATTCCAACCCAAATGGGAAGGACCATTCGTAGTAGAGTCAGTCTACTCAAATGGATCGTATCGCCTCATAACTTCAAATGGCGATACACTCATGATGCCTATCAATGGCAGGTTCTTGAAGAAATACTATCCTTAAATGGTATTCTTCCGCTGATCAAGTTAAAAGTACACCTCTGATCAAACATCCGACGCCTCCGACGGCTAAGGATAGAGGAAAATGTTGGCTTTTAAGCCCAACATAAGTCTTCGACAACTCATCATGCTGAGGGGAATAGCATGGCTAGCCCAACTCAAACAGTAGTTGGTAAAGGCACCTCAAATCCGTTAATAGCTGAGGGTTTGCTAAAAATCCTAAGTGGACTTGGCTCCACTCTTTCCTCCAAAATCCCTTACCAATTCTCACCCACAGAATGGTAGGTCTACCAAATACAATCATTACCAAGTTGACACTATACCTCTGGTAATGAATACTCCTTGTCGAGTACAACTCTTGCTTGTCAACTCTACGTAGAGTAACAAACTTTCAGATTTGCCAAGTTAACATTATACCTCTGGCACTCCAAATCCCACATGTCAGTTCTCATCAATAGAATGACAGGTCCTCAAACCGTTTTTTTTTGGCACGAGCCAATTCTTGTCAAGTTAATATCACACCTCTGACAAAATTATTGTTTAAGTTAACATTACACCTCTGACAGTCACTTTCCTTCAGACTTCCGTATTGAAGCTGAAACGAATGATGCTAAGTTAACACTACACCTCTAGCATCTAAGTCATTGCTAAGTTCAACAATACACCTATGGCCATGATTCTTCCTCGACTTCCTTATCCAAGCCGAGATGACCAATGCTAAGTTCCACATTACACCTCTAGCATTACCCTCACTGTCAAGTTAAACATCACACCTATGTCAGTGACACTCTCAGTTTTCCCAAAACAGAACTGAAATACTTTTGAGTCAAGTTAATATTACACCTCTGACTCACATCCTTGTCAAGTTAACACCACACTTCTGACAAGACTACTTTCAACCTGTTAAGTTAATATCACACCTCTAACGGTAAAGACTTCCCTAGATTCCCCATGAGTCTAGTCTTACTTGTTATTCTCTTCAATAGAATAACAAGTCTACCTAGAAACATTGTTAGGTTAACACTACACCATTGACAATGTTTTCCTTCAAATCCCCAGCTGAGCTTAATCAAGTGAATCCTAACCCTTGATAAAAGTTCACCTTCCCTGGGGGTACGTGTTCCACCTGTCACTTTTCTTATAAAGTGGCTGGTCCACCAAACATTATTTCATCTCTGTCAAGTTAATATTACACCTCTGATAGTATTGTGGAAGTTCCTGAAATAGAACCTTTCCCTACGGAATTTGACTTATTAAGATTATCATCATAATTTTGACGAAGTTAAAGATCTTCTGCTTCTATGCGTCTAACTGAAGACAAAAGGTTCAAGACAATAGAAAGAGGCAGGAAGAAAAATGTCACTTTTATTTATATTCAGCCTTATGAAAGTGATACAAAACGCTCTCTTATACAATAAGATTGAGTGTTACAATTAAGGAGTACAAAGAAGTCCCTCTCTCTCTCAGAGGCCGTACTCACTCCTTGAAACCGCATCTGATTCCAAGTGCACGATGTTTGGAAAAGCGCCAAACTGTGGCGACAGTTGGAGCCGATTGCACTATGGTGCATGACGTGAACATTGAAAGAGCCCTAGCTGACTAAGCTAAGAGCAATGGTGTTCTTGAGGTCCGGTGGCAGCAGAAAGCCCTGCAACCCTTCATTCATGAGCATCTCTTTCGCCAGAAGGCCATCCAACAAACATGGAGTGTCCTCGATGTCACTTCTGGGGTGAGAGAGGAAGGGGATGCTAACCACCACTATATCCACCGTAACCCCCTCGCCACCATCCTTACTCTGACCATGCCATGCCAGCAAGCATGACTGGTGCGTCGCATTCAAAGAGATCTTGGCGAGGGTTAAGTCCCCGACAAGGGCCATGACTTCTTCCCTTGTAGACGACGAGGACCATGACTTCTTCCCTTGTGGACGAACATCGAACAAATTCGCCGGCCGAAATATTCTTCCAGGGGCCCAGCGAACGTGAAAAAGGACGATCAAGCCTACCTGCAAGGAATAAACAAAGGAATCAGAACATCTGGAACTTAGTACACTTCAGCGAAGAAAACTAAGTCACAAACGCGGTTATTGCTGAAGACTGCAGACGCGAGAATGACCCACGCAGTGAGTGAAACTTCCGCGGTGGCAGAAACATACGCGAGCAAGACTGTGATACACACAGAATTCAAACGCGACCTAATTCCACATCCGCGTTTAAGATACAAGGCGCGCAAAGAATCATACGCCAAAAATTGCCATCTCTCTGTTGGAGGAACAGGAGTTGCAAGATTCGGGTCTGAAACCTTCAACCCGAGTTGGAATTCCTCCAAGTCAGTGGCCATAAAACGCGAGCTTCATGAGCAAAGCCAGCGCCAAGCGCCAAAGACTTCTGTACTTGCGTCCAGAGAAGCTTAAGTCGATGGCGCAAATTCCAGAAGAGTGTAGCACTGCAAAAGAAAAAGACACTTGATCAGACATCTTATCAAAAAAAAATTGTGTTAAGTGTCTATAGTCCAGACGCAGAAAAGATGCTGGACGCAGAAATTATTAAAATTCCCGTCTAGATTTGAGAATCTGCGTCCAGACGCAGAAGAGACACTGGACGCAGGAATTATCAAAATCCGCGTCCAGACCTGCAAATCCGCGTCCAGATGTGAGGCCCGCAGGATCAAGCCCGCGTTTTGAAAATCAAGACTTATGAAAAATCTCTAAGTACTTGGGCTCAAGTGCAAGATTCATAGAAAAATCAGCACCTGATGTCATAGAACGCAAGGATCAAATCCGCGTCCGAACCCTTCACAATTAGAAATATTCTAAGTGAAGAATCCGAAATGCAGGACTCACTGGCACCGGGTCATCAAACCCGCGCCTTGGTTATCAACTCAGAGACCGCGTCTGAGACCGCGCCTGAGAATCAAACACGGTTTATATTCTGTGTTGACGGTTCTCCTCAAAAAAAAAGTTTTTTTTTAGGGGTTCCATGAACTTCCACCATTAATGGTGAAGGTTAAGCCTAAGCGGCATTATACCTGGGAAGAGGACTTCCTGCGTGGAGGAACCGCCCCTCTGGGCCTCGGCGACGGCCGCCTTTGAGGATGATGCGGTTGGCTTGGCCTTGGGTGCCATTGGTGATCAAGAATCCGATGAAGGAGAAATGAAAAGTGATGAACAAAAATCCTTTTTCTAAAAACCCTAACAGATGCGCTCGGAGAAGAAGAGATACCTCTCTGACTGTTGCCATTTATAGGCACAAAGATTTGCAAAGATACGCGGCGCGTGGCTCGATTAGCTCTACAGCGAGTCATCGCTTGACGCGTGGAACAGATCATTTAATGAACCGGGAAGTCCGCGCGCCAAAAGGTGATGTCCCGACGGTTCCCCAGAACAAGTGGCGGTGCACTCATGACATGACACAGATTCGCACTCAACAGGCGCGCCTCTTTGATGGACGTGCCCCGTCAGCACAGCCATAGTCGCGTCCAGAAAGTCGCGTCCTTACTTAAAAGGATGCGTCTCTCCGAAGTTCGCGTCCTTCCAATCCGGCCTAGCATCGCGTCTGCCCAATCGAATATCAGTCGCGTTTTCCATTTCCAAAAGGCGCACCCCATGAAAGTCGCGTCTGTAAAGCAGTACTATCTCTGCTCTTCAAAAAGAACTGGTGTTCAGTCCTTGCTTCTGCAAATCAGTTCAACAGTACACTGGCACAAGCAGACGATCGTCCACTCCTGGCTTAAAGCGCGTCCATGACAGACTAAAAGCAATCGGGGAGGTTTAGACTGTGTATCTAGACACTCAACACAATCAACTTTGGTGGCCTCAAAGAGTTCAACAGTACACTCACGAAGACCAACTCCAGATAAGATCAAACCCGGAGCATTAACAGTCCAGTCATAAAGGCGAATTCAGCTAGAGTCCAAAGTATTTCGAAATCCGTCCCAGTTAACTGCGGAATATCGAAAACTTTAGAGGGGGTTCTGTAGGCTGTCTAAAAATCACTAAAAGACAAGCCATTAAAAAGCAGAGTTTCAAGTTCTAGACGCGAAGACTCGACACCCGCGTCTCAACATCAAGGCGCGTGGGCTCGACACCCGCGTCTCAACATCAAGGCGCGTGGGCTCGACACCCGCGTCTCGGTTATAACCGCCCTGGTTATGGGGCCAGTCGCCGCCCACATAGCGGGGAGGTCAGCCCCTCGTTGTGGAGCGTTTTTAGGGGGCACGTTCACCCTGGAACCCCTATAAATAGCCCCGTCGCTATTGAAGAAGGGGTCGGATTTTCTTTAGTTAGACGACAACAAGACAGAGACAGGAGAAAGAGAGCTAAACTCTTCAACAAGCTCGCTGCGTACGAGTTGCCCTTTGCCTACCTTCTCTTTGAGAGTTTTGGTAGACAGAGCTGTGTTACTCCTTCTACCAGCCAAAGAGAAGATCCCTGACGATCCCGACGGTCAGCTGGTCAACGGAGAACAAGATTCACTCTCCACCGCCACACGAAGAACCCAGCACTAAACAAAGGGAGGATTCAAGACTCAACATCCTCCCTCTCTTGTAATCAGAGTATTAATCCGTTGTAAACTTTCAATTGATTCAAGGAAACTTTACGCGAATTTTTCCTCTGCGAACAGTTTTGTTAAAGGCTTGAAAAGCAAGTCAAGGTAGAGATTGTTAGGATTTTGCCTTGTTTCTCAGGAGGAGATGATGGTCCAAAAAAATTCAATTGAGTTGGAGAAGACGATGGATGGAAGCAGAATAAGCAAATCAAGGTGAAACAGTTTCCTTTTCAGGCGATTGCGAGTTTTTTTTTCAGGAGTATGAATAAGATTCAATTCCTATTCAATGAAGATTTATTTTTAAAGATTATAGAGTCTAGAGTCCTTTTAGATCAACTGATCAAGGAGATCAACTCCTAATAGGATTGATCAAGATTTTTCAAGCATCCAATGGCCAAGATCATCTCATAGTTTAAATAAGAGTCGTACTGTAAAATCCTAAGAATAAAAGTTGTAACCCAATATTATAAATTGGAGTAGAAGAGCAGTAGAAAGTTTTGGTGGACAACAAGGTAAGGCCCTAAATAGCCAAGAAGGCCCTAAAAAACTAAGAAATAGAGGAGCAAGGTGAATGTGCATAGAGAAGGTATACTTTTGTAATCTTGGCGTAGATTCAAGGGAAGGTGAGTACTTTTGTGTCATCAAGAGAAAGATTAGATCTCTTTATATCAAGTTTATTAATAAAGCTCTCTCAAGTTCTCTCCCCGTAGACGTAGGCCAAGTTTGGGCCGAACCACGTTAAATTGTGTGTTTTTCTTCTTATATATTTTAATATTCATCTTGTGTGTTTGAGTTAATCGATCTCATGGCGTGCTTGAGGTCGTCGGTGGGGATCTCGTATCTCCCAACTATTGGTATGGTATTCTGAGTTGTGCATGCAATGATTGGTACCGGAGCATATCAATTCCGTCACAACAACAGTATCTGGGAGTAGGAGAATGATTCAGATGTTTGAAGGGGGGAAACTCTGGATGATAAGTGACATGACTTTTATGAGATGTACAAGAAATACATTCTCAATAGGATGTGTTTTCTTTGGACTTGAAGCTTCTTTCTTCCTTCCTTTAGTTATTATTTGTACAAAACTTGATTGTTATGCATTATTTCTGTATCACTATGCTTATTGATGATTATAGACATGTGTTTCTAACTTTTATACATTCATTCGGCCATTTATTCTACTTAACAAAAATCAGCAAGGATCTTATGATCCATTATTCGTTTCTACCTGACTCCCACACGATTCACAATATGATCCTGAATCTGGTAACGTTGCTTCAATAGCAATATATTTTCGGTGATCTAGATACACTTCTCCACTTCAAGTATTGTGCTTTAACTAGGAATAGTCAACTCAATCCAACCATCATGATCATCCATGGATTATTAATCCTGTGTAATGAAAATGATCAAATTTAGATATTTCTTGGTCTTTCCTTCATTTATTCTCTGTGGTCGTGCTACAGTCACATTACGCATGTTGTCTTTCCCTTGCTAATTTTAAATCCTTTATATTCAAAAGCTTCTTTGACATTTCTATTTGGAACAAGATATGCACTTTAATATAAGATGATGTTCACTAAAAGGTATATATGTTTTGAATCTAATGTGCAAACATGTTAGTTCAGATACTAGAATCACTAATTTGCATCACATGGACTTCCTAGATGCACACTAACATTGTTCAACATGCCATCTTTGTGGACAATTCCTTGTTCTGCAACTGTTTCTCGTAAATGCAAGGTGCTTGTATATATCTTGCATTCTAATGACGGTCCAATATGTTATGAAAAATCCATAGAGCCTTTCACAGTGCATATTTCATAGGGAAATCAATAAAGAGGGGCAACTTATGAAAATATGCATCTTAATCTATGTCCGGAAAGGTTTCTAGCTCATTTTAAAATGTCTGTAGTTTAAAGGCATGGACAGAGATAAGTCTGTAATGCTCTGTGACAGGACAGTAGCTATTAAGAAAAAAAATTAAAATCTAGAGTATAGAGCATTAAAGCTGAGATGAATTTGGGTACCGTAGGTCACCCAATTTATGAAGATGATAAAATCTGTAGGAAACGAATTATTGCTGAAGGTAGCTCAATTTTATCCTTCTTCTTTTTTTCTTTCTGACCCCCTTTCCATCTTCCTGTGTTTTTGTTCAAAGTTTTATATTGTTTGCTTTTCTTTGACATTAACTGTTGGACTCACAAATTCAAAATATTAAAGCAGTAATATCATCTTTATGTATCTGAACTTATGACATTTTCTGTTAGTATGTCGTTCACCGTAGGTGGAAATTTGTAAGTATTGTACCTGTATATTTATGTCACGCATAACATCTCTACCTTTGTTGTTTGTTCAGTGGCAATATGGTCGATGCATTCAGAATGCATATAATGCAGACTAAAGAACTCGGTACTTGTCCAGTTCGGCAGATTGGAGGTTGCTCTTTCTTTTACATGAGAATTAGCAATGTATACATTGTGATTGTTGTTAGCAGCAATGCCAATGTTGCTTGTGCTTTCAAGTTTGTTGTTGAGGTATGCATCTTTTATATATTTTTGCTGCTGCATTACTGTAAGGGTTTGTTTGGTTGTCGTAATTGGTCGTAATTCGTAAGTCGTAATTGGTAAATTCTTTTACAGTTGTAAATGAGTTACATGCATGTAAGTTTTACGGTGCTTGGTTGGTAATGTAAAGTTGTAAGTTGGAAAGTATATTGTGTTTTACGGTGTTTGGTTGTTGTAATGTGTAAGTCCTAAGTGAAAAAATTGACCACAAAATTAACTATTTGGTGATTTAAATTTTTTAATATTGCAAATAAATACTAAAAATGTTAAATATTAAAGAATTAATATAACAACAACTAAGCCATTTGTCCCAAGTATTTGGGGTAGGCTACATGAACCAAAAGAGAATTACGCGGGATCGGGCACATGGATCAGCTTTCTCTACTCATTCCTATCGAGAAATATGCCTTTACTAAGACCTTTAGCCTCTATATCTTATCATATTACCGCCGGACTGGCGTATCTGTAGGTCTACGTCGCACATGACTAAACCATCGCAGGCAATTTTCTTTCATCTTCTCTTTTATAGGCTACACTTATCTTAGTACGAATATCCTCATTTCTCAACTTATCTCTCCGCGTGTTACCACATATCCAACGAAGCATGCGCATCTCTGCTACACTCATCTTCTGGGCATGATATCTCTTTATAACCCAACATTTTGTGCCATATAACAAAGCTGGCCTAATGCAGACCGATAAAACTTTCCCTTCAGCCATAACGGAATATTACGATCACATAAAACTCCTGTTGCGCTCCTCCATTTCAACCAGCTGGCGTGAATCTTATGGTTGATATCACTATCGATCTTCTTATTTTTTAGATAATAGAACCCAAGTACTTAAAACGACTGCTCATCGTCCATCTAATCTCACAATACTATAATCTCGGATTCCCTGTTTACTGAATTTACACTCCATATACTCTATTTTGGCCCTAATTAATTTAAAACCTTGAGATTCTAGAGTTTATCTTTATAACTTCAATTTGGCATTTACCCCAGCTCTCGTCTCATTGACTAGGACAATATCATCAGCAAATAGCATACACCACTGTATCTCATCCTGAATAGCTCTTGTAAGCTCATCCATCACTATGACAAATAAGAATGGACTTAATGCAGATCTTTGATGCAATCCAATTGTGATAGAAAAATCACTTGTTATGTCTCCACAAGTTCTGACATTTGCCACTACTCCATCGTACATATCCTTGATTATGTCAATATATTTGATGGAGACTCCCTTTTTCATCAATGTCCACCATAATACCTCTCTTGACACCTTATCATAAGCTTTTTCTAAAACAATAAAGACCATATGTTAATTTCTCTTCCTCTCTTGAAATCGCTTTATAAGTGGGCTGTAAGTGACCACAAAATTAACTATAAGTAGGCTGTAAGTGAGTGGTAATTGGGTTGTGAGTGATAGTTGAGTTGCGTAAGTCTTTTATGAATTACGGTCCAAACAAACGCCGTAGTTGTAATTGGGTTGTAAGTCATTTATGAATTACGGCCTTTTACAGCTTTTACTTCCAAACAAACAGCCCCTAACAATAGTCTTTTTTTTCTCTATGTTGCTTGCTTCAGCTACGGATGCAAGAAACTTTTTCAGTGTTGGCTACAATATGACACAAGTAGGGATAGAATTTATATTCAAACTTACAAGATTAGTTTGTCAGATAGGTATGCTAAAAAAATAATAAAGAAAGGAAATGAAAAATAAAAACTACATGACATACCCAAGATTTGAATTTTGAACTCTTGTCCTTAAATAACTAATTTTTAAGAGCTACCACTTGAGAACTCAAGAGTGTTCATTTTGTTAGTAAAAAGAAGTTAAACAAAATAACTTTTATGTCAAAAAATTAAAATTTCATTTACGCTTCTAATAATTTATAAAATCCAAAGTGGACAGATGCCCACACTGGACTTTATGTGGGTCCGCCCCTGGCTTGTGTGCATATGTGCCCATCCTGCTATGTAAAATAATTATTCAACTCGGACAGTTTGTCAAATTCTTGCAACCCTACAGGAAAATTGAGTTCTAAATCAATAAAAAAGACTTAGGCTAGTTTACACATGCAAGGATTATGCCTACTTAATCGTGTTCTTTTATCCGTGTATGCTAGTGAGAGTATTGACAAGTTGCGTGCAACAGCTTAATGCTGAACTTTCCCATAAGAAAGGACAGGACTTATTCAGGAACATGATCGTTTCCATCATTGATTAAGCTTTATACTGAAGGGTGCAAACAAATATGAATTATCTGGGCCGCGCCTGATTCCGTCTTCTTTTTCTCATAAATATGAATATATCATCTGTCCATTAAAATACAGATACACATGTGGTAGCGGTAAACTACCTGAGGTATCTTGTGACTGTGGGGCGTTTCTTACTCATTTTGGTATATTTAAGGGCAATATAGGGGGTGTTTGGTTGCAAGGAAGTGAGCGGAAGTAAGGAAATAGGGAAGTATAATTGCTCACTTCCCTATCTATCCAAACACCGGAAAAGGAAAATAAGAAAACCCCTTTTCCTTTTCTCTTTTCTCTTTTACACAACAATTTTCTCACTTCAGAGTGCTACAGTTAATTTTGTGGTCATGTAAATCTCATTTTAATAAGTTGTAGTACAAAACATTTAATTTTTTGATCATGTAAATCTCACTTGCATTCTAATTATAGTCCATTTTTTATTTTTCTTAATTAATTTTTATTTTAATAATATTTTGCGGTCAAATTTGTGGTCAACTATTCCACTTCCACTTTCACATTATCATCCAAACACTGGAAAAGACAAAACATTTTCCAAACCACACTTCCCAACAACATCCAAACACCGGAAAACTTACTAACCAATTCCCAAGTTCCAAAGGGAACTATTACCACTTCCTCACTTCTTCACTTCCTCACTTCCACCCTTAACCAAACAGGCCCATAATGATTTTGGCAAACATTATTCATAGCTTAAATGACTACTTGCTACATGTTAAGAATGAAAATATTGCCTGTGAACTTGCTTCTTTTATTAGTTTTGTGTTGTGACCATCGGATATTCATTTATTTTATCAATGATAGGCAGTGCAATTGTTCAAATCTTATTTTGGTGGAGCATTTGATGAAGATGCAATCAGGAATAACTTTGTTTTGATCTATGAGCTTCTTGATGGTATGCCTCCTAGACCCACAATGGTCTTCCTGTGTTAATTTTCCTGTTTTTTATCATGGCCATTCTTCATTCTTTATTCTACCTTTCTAGTTCAACAATTAATGACAAATAAAATATGACATATCTATTGTCATTAATTCTTAGTATTGTCATTAATTCTTAGTATCTTAATGATTATTCGTCTTGGTGAATTAGGGCTTTATTGTTGTAAGCAATCATCATATACTACATGGATAACACATTGGTATATTATTAATTGTGATGTTACTATGTTGTTGTATGACCTACTGTCTAATTGAATTTTTCTCGTGTTTCTATATTGAAATAGGAGTTAGAGTTTTTTTATTATTAATTTTGCAATTCTTTGATGTTCCCCAACCCAACATTCTTACCACCAACTCTCTTACCTCAGTGGCAAACCCTCTATTGTTGACTCATTTTTTTTATTGTCTGGGTTGTAGGTATGGATCTAGAGGAAACTAATGATTTTCAAATTTTTAGAGTAGTTGTTGATCATTGAAAATTATGACTTTTAAATGGATGAGTTTCAACTGTTCATTTTAAATTATGACGTTTTAATTGATGAGTTTCAATGGATATTTTCTGAACATTTTTTCCCTAGTAAGTAGTATCATATCTTCATTTGTTGCTTCAAACTCCAGTTTCCTTTTATATGATGGCTTTAGATTTGTAAATACCAGTAATGGTTAGGATGGTGTGGTTCCGTGTCGGATCGGAATCGTCGAAACCATAAAATTTGGCTGAGTCTGACTTTTTGGGGATGATATTATATCAGCATAACCAATCTCTGATCCTGCCAATGTGTATTAATATCAGCCAAAATTTCCAATAACCTTGGTCAGATGTGAAAATTTCCAATAACCTTGGTCAGATGTGATTTCATTTGATATTGTATGTGTTCAGGGCTCTATTTCTACTTGCAGGAATCCATATCCATGCCTTTGTTATGTATTCCATTTCACATCCTTAACCTCAGAATTGTTTTCTGTCTTCTCGTGATATTGATTTCGGTAACTGGTTGTTGGGGGAATACATTGCACCATGATTACAGTGTATGAGTTCCATAAAAATAGGGAATATTGTAACCATTTGAACTTGTAGCTGTTTTTTTTTTTTTTTAATAGCTAGTCTTCTACCATTAAATTAGAAATGTGGGATTGACAGAGTTTTAGAACCTTGAGAGGATGTCTCCTCAGAACATCAATCTTAGTTGTTCACATATATTACACTCAGCTGTGTATGTGGACAATCTATTCTTGTTGCATGATGGATCAAAAAAACTGAAAGGCTCAAATCAATATTGTCAGGGGCGGTTGCCTGGGTGCCTGGACAGCTGTATTGCTTAAAATGCTTGGATCCCTAGCTTGGACAGCTACACTTTGTGCCCTTAAGAAGCATGGACATACTAAGTGACACAGACACGCGATACTGCAACGTGAAAATCTATATATATAACACATAAAAAAAAATCTATATATATGACATAAAAATTAGGACATGGTTTTATGTGAAGTAGAAGGCGAGACAAATTAAAGGTTAATGATCTAAAACCATAGTTCCTAATCAAATAACCAAATCAAGGAATAAATAAATCACATAACCTAAAATTTAAAGAATATCGTAAGCATATCAAAAGCTTCCAAAAAAATGTTTGAGCTGGAGAAGTCTAAAATCTAATGCATAAATGGTAAGTTCCGTTTGATTTAAAACATTTATCTAAAATATCTACATTCTTACTGAAAGATATGAATAATCTGGTATCTATTGATATAACTCTGGAAATATCTTGTGTTACCAAAATTTACGGCCTTACAAAATTTAATAACATGAACTCACAATGTACATAAATTTTTTATAATTGTCTTCAATCAAAAGTACCTGTATCCTGAATTTTCAATATTTTCCAGTATCCCCGTGCTAGTATCATATTGCACCCGGATAGTGTACCCATAACAGTGCAACTTAAGATATTCTTCATTGTGTTCTTTCTGTTTCAGTTTTTTTCAGGGGAGTATTTTGAAATAACATATGCATTATCTTCAGGGTTTTACTGCTTTGGACACTTAGTGGTGATTGATTTAACGTGTGTGAGCGTGCGTGTGTGGGGGTAGGGTTTTCTTTCTTTCTTTTTTTGTTGCGGGCGTGTGATTCATGCTCTCGTGAACTCATTTTTAGCACCAAGCTCATCCTTCAAGCTTAAAATTCCTATCTTTTATTTTTGATACTTATTAATGTGTAGATGCTTCAATAAAGTTTTGGATTAGTGATGCCTGCATTTCTTTGCAGAAATCATGGATTTTGGCTATCCGCAGAATCTTTCACCAGAAATTTTGAAGCTTTATATTACTCAAGAAGGAGTTCGGTCACCATTCTCTTCGAAGGTTGGATTTTAGAGTTTCCTCACTTTTGGACACAAGTATTTAATATTTTTGGTGCCCGCCATTTAGAATATTGTCTTTTGCTTTGCAAATAGTGTTGACTGCCTTTCCTTTCAATAGCAGTCTTCAGACAAGCCTGTCCCTAATGCAACTCTTCAAGTAACTGGAGCTGTAGGTTGGAGACGCGAGGGTCTTGCATATAAGAAGAATGAGGTGACAATTTCATTTATTCCTTTTTTGGTAGTACAACAAGAGCAATCTGTGATCTAATTCTATCACATTACAGGTCTTCTTGGACATAGTAGAAAGTGTTAACCTTTTGATGTCTTCCAAAGGTGAAGTAGTGAAAAACTTCTTCATCTGTGCCAGTAATATCTAAACTAGTAACTATCACCTTTATTTTCTAAATTTAAAATATGTTGATATCTGTGCAGGGAGCGTACTACGTTGCGATGTGACGGGAAAGATTCTCATGAAGTGCTTCCTGTCTGGGATGCCTGATCTGAAACTAGGCCTAAATGACAAGATTGGTCTTGAGAAGGAATCTCAGCTCAAGTCTAGGCCTGCAAAAAGGTGACCAGCCATGTCCTGTGCTCTGAAGAATTGGTTTGCATTTTCCCTGTGGCCAAATTTGTTTCCATCCCACTTTTCCTGTTTAAAACATATGGCTTATGTGTTAGCATGAACTTGTTGGTTCCTGCTTATGAAATCTTCATCCTTTTGTTAGTTAGATTCACCATTGTGTGGCTGAATGTTCTTACTGTATGAGTCTGTTTTGGTGCAACCGGTCAATCACACATGCACATAAACACGTGCATGCCTGACACCCCACACGAGGACGTACGAATAGACGAGCACATGCGCAAGTTTTCTAAAGGAATGAGGAACAGTGATCGTGATCCATTAAACAGGGTATATAGTTCTGGTAGAGCTGAAAATGAGCATGTACTTCTAGTCTACCTTAGTATGGTTTTTCCACTTTGTATCTTACAGAATGTTCTAAACTTTAAACAAAGTTAAGCACATGTCATGTTGGAATTATATATTCAACATTTCTTGGATGATTAATTTTCTTGTGACACCAATATTCTCTTTTTATTTGAAACCTGTGAATAATAGGTGTGTCTACAGTCAGGTTTAGAGAAAGCCTGATGTACTACCTAAAAGTACCATAATGTTCAGGCTGGAACGGAAAACTCGCCCTGGTCCCGCTAATTAACAGTCATCACCATTGTTATTAGAAAGCATTTTAGGACTGTTGGTTTCCATGGTTTTGTTTCTATGTTTCTTTAGTGTGAAGGTATTACTGCTTTCAGTTACTAGCTTCTTCAATATATTTAGTATGACAGTTTTGAGTACTTATACTTCCCTTTTGTTTCTCTTCTCCTAGTGGTAAGACTATTGAGCTCGATGATGTCACTTTCCATCAGTGTGTAAACCTGACAAGGTTCAACTCAGAAAAGACAGTCAGTTTTGTGCCGCCTGATGGTGAATTCGAATTGATGAAGTAATTTTATCAACCTTTTCTTTTATTTAGCTTTGCTATGCGCGAATATTACACAATGCATTCATGATCCTATGCTGCGAGTTTGACTCACATCAAAGCGACTTGCTATAATTACTTGCATTAGTTTTTCTCCTATATTGGCTATTTGCAGAATTGAGGCACCCTTAACCTTCAGGTTGGGTTACTTTCTGGTTATTTTGGCACACTTTGCCTGTTGAATTAGGGAATAATACAGAGACATGACTAAAATACTATAAAAGTCTAATGAACAGAAACATTCTCCAGAAGATACAACAGATAACACATGCATGTCTACTTGTGCCTTTCCATTTTGTTATTCATATCTCGAGCTGGTGCATGCTAAATTAATAGACAAGATGACCCTTAACTTAGCATGCAAAATATTTAGTCTGAGTGGCTTAATCTGTCAGGTACGATGTATCATGTCATAGCAAGTGGAGCAGCGGAATACATCCACTTGTGATGCACACACATGGTTGCTGCAAACATCCTAATGCAATGTGTTTTTGTAAACACTTTTCTTTTGAAAGCATACTTGGAGCATAATTGACAACATCAATAGCAAAATGACATTCAGGAACTATTCTGACACACAAATATATTGGTTCATCATTTTAGATTGATATTGACCAACAGTAGGAGGCACACCCCCCAAAAGATGGGCTGTATTAGGGTTTAAACGAGCTGAACTTTAGTGAGCTGGCTCTGTTCGAGTTCGGCTCAAAATTCATTTCGAGCTAGCTCGAGTTTGGCTCGTTTATATTTCAAATTTTGTAGAGTACTTGAGTTCGGCTCGATTTGAATTTTGAATGTTTTGAGTTCGGCTCGTAAAAACTTGAAAATCTAAAAGGATCAAAATCGGACAAGTTGTTTACTATTGTGAGTTTGATTCAACGTGATACCAATTGATTAGCAAGAACGTCATCTTCGTTCTTACAAAAAAAACAGAGAGCATAAACTTAAAGAATTGAAAGAAAATCAAATAAATTGAAGAATAATTACATAATTTCGGTTTCATAATCCTATTGATAATCTATACATGTTCATATTTGTTATTGATACATGCATGTACGCTTATTCATGATTATGTTTGTGATTGATACGTGTACACTTTGATAAACAGAATATCTTTAAATCCTTATAGTCATGTTCATAATATGAATATTTGATCCATGTGTGTACATATATGAATATTTGGGACATGTGTGTACATATATAAATATATTGAGCGTGTTCGAACCAAAGTTGAGCGAGCGGGCCTAGTTCGAGTTCGTTTATAAATTCGAACTCAATTTTGAGATCGAGTTCAGCTTGTTTATTAGTCGAGCGAGCCATAAACGAGCTAATTATTGAGTCAAACCCGAATTGTTCGCGAACAGCTCATTTGTTTGACACCCCTAG
Organism: Agave tequilana; assembly: GCA_038442645.1. Taxonomy (NCBI): domain Eukaryota; kingdom Viridiplantae; phylum Streptophyta; class Magnoliopsida; order Asparagales; family Asparagaceae; genus Agave; species Agave tequilana. The sequence continues at coordinate 198,265 of JAVJIF010005384.1, forward strand.
GCTGTGTTGTGTAAGCGAGGCTTCAGAACAGTATGCTTGATTGTATGAGATGAATATTATTATTATTTACAACATCCATATATTTCCTGATAATCTTTGTTATTAGACATCTTGATCCTTACATGATTAGCAGCTTCATTCTTTTAATATTTTGTCCAAATTCCTATAGACATGTTCCACTCAAACATATGAAAACCGCCTCACAGATTTATACCACATCATTTGGATTTATTTTATGATTTTTTGTCAACCTTTCCTGGCTGTTCGGATTTTGTTTTCTTAATTTCCTTTCATGTTAGCCCTTTTCACTTGATAAATACCATGTAAATATGCTGCCGTTCTTGATTGAGTAGACAAAATCACTGAGAAATTTATTACTAGATTATCTTTTACCTTTTATTTTCTTTTTCTTAGTATCCATTAATTATTTAACTTAAAACTCTAAGCATTCATTGTGATATAATTTTTAATCTGGCCTCCTGTAAGGTGAGGCAAGGACTTCGAAGGAGGTTTCACCCATGCTGTCTGGCCCGAGCATGCTTAAGAGCTTTTACAGTAGTTTCCTCCCTCGGAAGTGATATTTATGATTAATTCTTGAGTTCATTGGAACTGTTACGCATCAGACTGTTTCAAACATACAACAAATATGGGTCTATTTACTTCTGCTATTGGGATCATGCACCTTCACGTGCCCTATTTATTTGGTCAATCTTGCTTTCTATGAAGTGGTTAAAACTTAAAACAGCCCAGTTGATTGATTGCCCTGTTTCAAGATTTAAATCCATATGGGTGTTTCATTCATGTTTATGTAGGAATGTGAACTATCCTAATTAGTTATCAGACTGATTTACTGCATTATATGGATCTTCTGTTCCTCTTTGATTGGTGCCATGAAATTAGGGGCAAAATATGATGGTGATTTTCCTTGCAATTGTGTTCTAGTTAGGAATCTTTGAAGGAAGAGTTCCTCTATGCTGTTCTGATCGCCATGTTTTTTTTAAAGGTACCGGATAACTGAGGGTGTAAACCTTCCATTTAGAGTATTACCGACAATCAAGGAATTGGGTAGGACACGCATGGAAATAAATGTTAAGGTTTGTAATATACTCTGCTGGGGGCTAATTTCTTCCACGTAAGTGCTAGTTTATTCATACATATCTGCTTAGGTCTTAACAATATGAATTTGCAGGTAAAGAGCGTCTTTGGTGCTAAAATGTTTGCACTGGGAGTTGTGGTTAAGGTTCCAGTACCAAAGCAAACAGCCAAGACAAGTTTCCAAGTGACATCAGGTCGAGCCAAATATAATGCTGCTATTGATTGTATTGTCTGGAAGTAAGTGCTCATCATTTATGTCTGTCATTTTCTCTCTTTCGTTCTTTTTTCTTGTAGTTTTGTCAATTTTCTTGCTTTTATTTTTTTTTTATGCATTTACGTGATATCAAAACCTTGTTTGCATGTCATTTTTCATTTTTGAGTTACTGACATTTGTACAAAATTGACACTTAATTTGTTTCTTTTTGAAGTTATACGAGCATACCAAACTTCCTTCGGCAGCATTCTTGATAGTGTATTGCAAACAAGGTTGTGTTTTGTGACTCACTTGAAAGAGTTGATGGGCTCTTTGAAAAAAGGTCTCATTGGTGGAATTAGTATCAATAGGACTAAGTTTTCATATGGATCCTACATTGGTAATTAGCATCTATAGGGAAGTCTGTGCTTCAATTCTTTTTGATCTTGTCAATCTCTCCTCTTGTGGATTCTCTTCTTTATTTTTGGGTGCTTCTGTTGTTGGTAATTGTCGGTTAGGCATTGATGGATTTGTGCTGTCTCCTTGGGCGTTTGGGCTATTTTCTGTTTAAAAATGTTTGCATCATTGATTTACTATTTATTCAATTCAAATCTTTGATGTGGTGGCATACTATAATATCATCATTAATATACTTCTTTTAAACTTGAATACTTTGTGCTTTGATTGCTGAATACCAGTATCTTGTATGTTTTGAGTGTATGCCATCTTAAATTGTACATGGTTGGTGAGGCATCTTAAATAACTTGTCTGATTCATCATTATGATATAAGCTTTTTCCATCAAATTGGGTCTGGGTCTGAACCACAGGGCTCTATGTTAGATTTGACGAAATTGTACACCATGCTGCAGCCTAACATCAACCCTCTAAATCGGTGTTAAATTTTTGCGGAGGGAACTATGAACAAGAGACTGGAGCTTGCGCGAAATTCTATAAGGCCATTTTGCGGACAAGAAAACTTACCTTATTGGGCATGTTGTTTAAACTTGTGCAATCAATTGTTTATTCTGGGAATTTTTTTTATATACATATTCTTTCTTCATTTGTCCTTGGACATTTTGATTTTTAACCCAAACATCCGTTATTCATAGTTTACATAAAAAAGATACACAATTATATCCCTTGTTATGGTACACATATCATATAACAGATCTTCAATGTTTTGCTAAAAGGAATCAGGTCCGGTGGCTTGACTTCCTTACTTTTGAATGAATACAAAGAGATGCTACAGTTGTGTAGAAAATGATGCGTTATTTGCTTGTTCGAGTTTGTGTGTGGTGAAAGGAGGAAGCTTTTAAAAGCTTGCAATTAGTGAACATGTTTTTTAAAATAAATTCTGTGTATTGGCGAAGGCCAAACAGAAACAAATGGTCTCTAGAATGTAAGCAATTCTGAATGTCTCATAGTGTTATGCCATTGGCACCATGGCTTGAGATAAATGTAGTCGGTCTACTCACATAAGAAAGAACCTAAATATTAAAATTATTTAACCTTTAGCTTTTGTCCAAAGGTGCCATAACATGCTTGGTGCTATACATGCTGTTGAGCTGAATAAAGATTTACATGTTAGAAGTGGCTGGCATGGATGGACACCCGCCGGCAATTTTTGGTTGGTGGAAGTGTCATATCATAGGTTAAGTTGCAATGTTTCTTTCTACAGTCTTGGGAAATATGTTGGAGATTCTCTATAGGGCCATTTGCCGCTTCATTACCTAATATGGACGTTTACATTTTGGAAAAACATGCCGCCTTCATCAAATGTTCATTTCAAGCTCCTGTATACTTTACCATGAAACATTTAATTATAAGTCTATGCTTGCAGGATAAGAAAATTTCCCGGACAGACGGAGCCAACCATGAGCGCAGAAGTTGAGTTGATTTCTACAATGGGAGAAAAGAAATCTTGGACTCGACCACCAATTCAAATGGAATTTCAGGTATACTCCCTGTCCCACCCACCCCAAAACTGAAAAGAAAAACAAACACTCACACACACACTCGCACAAAAGTTAAAAAAAATAACCAACAGGTGCCCACCCAAAACCTCCAACTAAAAATAAAAAATAAAACATTTTTTTTTAAAAGATTGCTTCATTGTAAACAATTGAAGACATAACCAACAGCTGATATTAATGGAAGTGTGCTATTTTAAAAGAATTTCTCTTCACAAATGTTATGACGCGTCTGATGATTCTATTATTGAAAAGTTCTTATAAAAAAACTTTTGAGAAATAGAACTTGTTTTTTTTATATATAGGAGTTTCCACTGTCATCTATCACACTTGTGCTTTCTCAATCTTCTGGTCAGTTCTGTGCTCAGCGAAACATATGATTATTTTCCTTACTGAAATGTGTGCTTTTCTGGTCTGTTAGATAGTCCTCTCTTAGACTTGTATATCACCTAATTTAATCCTTTTGAAACAAAACCTTAAAAACTCCTTGAGGCCTTTGAATACTGAATCCAATTTGAATTATTCTCCGTTACCAAAGACTTTGAATTGACTACATTTTAATACGAATCTTAGTGGGACTGAGTATGGACCCAGGTTTGACCTTTGTGCATTCTTTCTCATGCATATCTGATCATCTATATCTTGCTTCTGGAATACCATTATCAGCTCCCTGAACCTTGTCAACCAGAAAATTTATATGAAATCTCTTTGCTTTTGGAAGCTTCATTATGTAATTTTTTTCTTCCCCGTATTTGGTGTTCCTCAACCCAACTGACATCACCAGCATAATTTACATATATTCAACCGTCATTTCAAAAAAAATACAGTTTTTCATTCTTTTTATAAAATTGTAGAGAACACCCAAGCTGATAAGATCTTTATTTACTTTTTCTTTTGCAGGTTCCGATGTTCACTGCATCAGGTTTACGAGTACGATTTCTCAAGGTATGTGACGGAACTTGTAAATATGTAGCAAATTTATAGACCAATAGAAGGTAGGTGCTCACTTCTCGTATTCCTGTAGGTCTGGGAGAAGAGTGGATACAACACTGTTGAGTGGGTTCGTTATATAACAAAGGCTGGATCCTATGAAATCAGATGCTAGTGATTTTCCTGCTTCTTTTGTGATAAAATCCTTTTTCGAGCTGTGTGGGCGAGTGAAGATTATAAAAGAGTGTTTCATACAATGTAAAAATAGGAACTGTTCCCTCTTTAATGAGAAGCACCTGTTTCTAGTGAAATTTGTATGCTGTTTATTGATTTGTTGGTGTTGCTAGCCCCATTCAGAATTTCAGATGCTACTTGTAAATGGCTTCAGAAGCACAGAAGTTGTGTATTAGAGTTTACTATTTAATTATTTTATTACAAGTTTTGTGGTTGCATATGTATTTTCTTTCTGTTTGCACAGAAACTGTTCTGATACTGGAAATATCTTTCTTGAGAATATAGGATGGACTCACCAGATTATGGTAGGCCAGTTTGTACAAATTGGACAACACTGGGATTTTACTTTTTTCATTTTTCGATTTAGTTTTCACCTTCTTTGTGCTAAAAACATCATTATTGTTAATCTTACCTCCATGGACAATTTAGTTTCAGATGTAAATAATCTTATGGAAATGGATTTCTTTTTTGACTCTTCGTTTAGTGTGTGTTTCAAAATAAAATGTACTTTTCTATTATATGTGTGTGCGCGCGCGCGCGCAATGTCGTATTAGATTTTGAGGTACACGATATGATATTAACTCAATAATATTGATGCATACAGTGCCAATATCGACGATATGGCCGCATTGTCCATGCTGACTGGTATTGACAATATTGAAAATAAAAACCACCAGTCGATGTTGATGCCTAGATTGAGAGTTTAACCATGCTTCACATGTTTGTCCAAGTAAACCAGAGCACGCATCTTTGTAGTTTATGTTCCCTCTTGCACAACATTGTAATGCATCTCTAGTTCATAGAATCTCAGAATTAAAATCTTATCCAACACAACAAATTCAACAATTAACTTCAGTTTGGTCATAAGTAAGAACTAATAATACCCGGATGATATGCAATTACCATCATTCTGCCTGTTAATCATCTCCAACAAAATAGGAAGACTTAACCAAAAAGCTGTTAGCGATAGCCTCGATTATGAGGATCACAACAAACATTTGCATGTAAACCTTAGATGACAAACGTTCAGCTTTCAACAGAAACTTCTTGTCAGTTTCACTTCAGAGACATGATGGTGAAAACGATTCAGATTTGACATTTTTCCTGTGATATAGAGCACAACACTGAATAAAGACCTCGAACCCATGACCCGTTAGTGAGGCATCATCCTGATGTCAGAATCATGCCTGGGCTGATGATTTCCAGAGTTGGACCATCCGCCTACTGAGCTGTAACTGGGCATGGTTTGGCTGTGATGACTGCTATTGTTGTTGTAGGCCCCAAGATTGCCGCTTAGATTCATGGCAGGGCTGCCAGTGTCGTCATCATCATCATCATCAGATTCGCTGGACGTCCCCTGGGAGGGCGGGCTCGATGCTGATGCTGCCCCGAAGCCCGGCATCCAACGGGGTGGAACTGATGAAGGCTCGCGTTTCATCTCGGGCTTTGGTTTCTTCCCTTCTGCTATGAAACTGCCCATGACATCCTAAGAAAATTAAAGTTGAAGTGCATGGCTCAGATTTTAGGACATGCAAGGATTAAGATGGCAAGGGATGGATCCATAGAATGTAAAGCAGAGTTCTGAAACCTGAACAGGGGTTGCAGCCATCAGCATTCCGGCCACACCACTCCAAGAACACGGCCGTCAGATCCTGCAAGCGACACACTCAGGCCACCAGTTCTACTGCGGGTACCACCATTTTCCATAAGCAAGAAAGAGCCTGATAGGGAGAGAATTTCGAAGCGACCCTGCATGAAGGTTATTTCAGTCCTCTTTACAGGTGGTAGGGGGAAAATATTGGGAAATATGAGGGGGAAAAAAAAAGTAGTTCCATGATAGAAGTTTTGTTTCTGCTCATTTGGTTGGCTTGGGGAGTGTGTGTGTGTGTGTGTGGTGGGGGGGGGGGGGGGGGGGGGGGCGGGGGTGCGGCGGTGGGGGCTAAAGCTACATAACGAAAGCATTGGTGTAAGTTTTCTGAAAGATAAGGAAAATGTAAACATTCCATCGCATATCCCCAACATAGAGAACAGATGTCAGTATTATCATATATGAATAGGAAAATACTTCCAGAATTTTTTGCTATCATCTTGTGACCAAGAATGATGAGTAAGGGCACCTGATAGTTACTCTTGCAAGATCATGTGCAAGGTTTCCAATTTGAAGAAATTTTCCAATTATGGCCAAAAAAAATCAGAATTCATGAGTGGATAATAAATCAGAGAATAATCAAATTAAAAACTTCTAACACAAGAGTTTCAGATATTATAATATAAATCATCTTGTTCTAACCTCAGGAGTCACTGTTCCACCAGACGTTGCAGGTTGGCGAAGTGTAACATTGCAGATGGCACCATTTGCTGAAAGAATACATACAGTTTGTGGCCCTCGCTGTAAGAAGGCCATGATTTTTGAAGCTACATCCTACAGAACAACAAAGAGAATGCATTGCGAACAACGAGTCTGAAGGGCAAAAAAAGATATCATTAAGCATTATCAGCTGGATTTTGACTAAAACTATGACAGATTCTCAACTTAAATAACAAAACTTCAGAATTTCTTGGCAGATATGAAGCAAAGATCAGTTAACATAGAAACAACAATAATGCATATGATTACGTGATTAAGAAAAAAACTTCATATGTCTTGCACTTATTTATAAAATAGTCGACACCGGAAAAATACACCCAAAAACTTGTTGGATTCACTGACAATTAAATGAATGGCAAAAAGAGAAATTAGCATTCGAAGTTTTTGTAAAGAAAAAATTGATGACATGACTATAAGGCTTTTGATAATAAGGACACTTTTTTCTCTGAGAGAATCAGACATTGCACCAAAAAAACATCTAGAATGATCAATCTATGATGAGTCCCTGGTGAAGGATGAGTAGATGCCGCATCAGCATCTGATAATCGCACAATGCATGAGTGGATTATAATAGACAAGGTTTTTCCAAAGGGTGGTCTTGTAGGAATTCCTTGCATGAAGGCAGCATCGCATGTTGTACGTCCAAGGATGACTTAGGGCAATCCCGAGTGTGTTGATGCCTACATTATCCTATCAAGGCATCAAACTTAGCTTGGATCAAAATAGAGGGTATCAAACTTAGGCCAAAGTGTCAAACACAGCATCCTAAAAAAACCGGCCTACAATTTCATTCATGAAAACTTCTTCAACGATAAAGAAAACAACAATAGACAGCATTTGCAAGCTCAAAGTGGATACAGTCAAGGCATTCCACACTTTTAAGGTACTGTTAACAAGGTTTGAAGTATTATCTGATTCCAATACATTTCGCTACTATCGTACAGGTTTTAGCCTACCGAAATGATATCAACCTCAATATTGAAACTGAAACCAACTAAACGAAAGGCTTTGAATTTTTTTTTTTCCTTCAAATTGCTTTACTTTGTGTTTTCACCCCCAACTGATTCTCCTTGTATCACACCCCAACCCAACAACCCCAACCACCCTAAGAACTCATGCATGTCTAATTGTTTAGATGCTGTTTTAATCTGTATTACCCTTTATCACTTAATTGTAGGATTGCAGTGGAGTTAGAATATGAACCTTCTACATTATAAATCAACCTTAGTGCCAACATTATCAATTCAATCAACTTCTTGAGAGAGATTTGCTGAAAGAATCTTGAAGGCAAAAGAATAGATTTACTGAAATCTACCCTTTATATCAACAACCTTCGCTAGTTTATTGACTATTTGGATTGACGCCCGGAAGAGAGTTGAAGTGTTTGTTACACTTAAAGGAAAAGCTCTGGTGCTACTTGAATTTTTTTAAGACAGAGAAAAAAGTGGGATCATCTTCCATTATTATTTGAATACCAGGATACAAAATCAACCAAGAAAGAGATATATTATAACTCATGAGGATGTTAAACTTAAACAAATAGAAGCATATCAAATGCCTAGTTTATGCTATGCGTTTTTTGTTCATCTGGACCATCACCATCCAAACGATATTTTATCTGTAATAAAAACTTCATCAATATTCCCAAAAAAATGTCAAGACATTGCTAATTATCTCAATGAGTTTTTAAAGTAAACTTTAATTACTTTTTAATTTCTTTTAAAGAAGCGACCTATACAACCATGGTAATATGTCTGATGTTTTGATATTGCTGATATAGATACCAGTTCCCAAATTTCAAACCTTGCTCTTAACCCTATCTTCTGTAATTCATGCATCTCAAGGGCATGTTGTAGAAGTAATCAATTTCTAAAAGTTAATTTGGTACACTTCTACTTAACCTCATCTCAAATTCTGAGGGGTTGGACTTAATTTTTGACAAAAACCACCTAGTTAGATCACTATTGAATTCTACAACTACTAACAAGTTCAACACTCTCCACTTGGGCGTTTGAAACTCCACAACTTCGAAATTTCTCTAAGTGTTGAAATTAGACGTGAGGTTCACATGAAGTCCGCGTTTGAACTCCCCCACTTAGAAAATTCTTTAAGTGTTGGGATCAAACGCAAGACTCAGCAAAGCCCGCGTTCAACAAGCAGACACAGACTCAAACTGATGAAACGAAGACGCGGAGATCGTCAAACCTGTATCTTGCCTACCAGTACAAGAGTCGCATCTGAAAATCTAACACGAGCTAAGCCTCGCATTAGCGATTCAATCCAGAAGAAGCTTAAGAGTTAAGGTAACTCTTCAAGTTTCTCAATGACGGAAACCGACTCGAATGATTTTATTAGCTGAAATGGAGGCTTTATGCTTAGAGGAACCTCCCATTTGAACCTTCAGAGCGATAACGCTCGAGGATGAAGCCACATGCTTGGTCTTTCGGGCCATTTTGACAGCGAACTCTGTAGAGAAGATGAGAAAAAAAAGAAAAGGCTCGGAGCTTTTCTTAAGTTCTTAAAACTCTTGACGCAAAGTTCAACGGAGAAGAAAAGAGTCTAATGATGACTCTTGAAAGACTGCTGTCTTTTTATAGATACAATAATCGGCCAAGATACGCGGCCCGTATCTCAAGACCGATCATCGCCAGACGTGTGGCAACACGCCCAGAACGCGGACCTCGCGTTTTAAGAGAATATCGTCTCTTCAAGCTCCGCCAGACACGTGGCAATGCACCGAAGACACGAGTCTCACATTTAACAGAGTCGCGTCTGTTCAGCTGAGAGAACTTCGTGTCTCCACTTCGAAGTCTGCGTTACTTCAACTAAGTGAGAGCGTGTCTCTACTTCAAAGACCGAGTTTCTTCAGTATCCTCTAGTTCGCATCTGGGCAAAATACGAGAGCTGCACCTCTGTTCTCAGCAAAGAGTTGCAAGTTCGCATTTGGAACGCTCAGAGTCGCGTTTCTACATCAAGTGAAAGGCGTGTCTTCACTTTTAAAGAAAACTCGCACCTTGGTAAAACAATAGAGTCGCGTCTCTTCAGCTGAGAGAAGTCTGCATCTCCACCTCGAAGTCTGCGTCACTTCAACAAAGTAAGAGCTGCGTCTCTACTTTGATGTTCGCGTTTCTCCAATGAATGAGAGTCATGTTTCAAGTTTAGACGAGGTCCGCGTCTCCAAAGCAACATGACCTTTGCGTCTACAAGACCTGTGTTCAGTCTTTACTTCTGCAATCAGTTCAACAGTACATTGATGAAAGCAGATAACTATTCTCCTGGTTCAACAGTACACCAACAACCAGCTTAAAGCACCGAGGAGGTCTGAACTGCGTATCTAGACACTCACGACGATCATTTATGGTGGCTTCAAAGAGTTTAACAGTACACTCACGAAGACCAAGATCCAGATAAGATCAAACTCAAAATATCTCAGAAGATTGTCAGTCCAACCTTGAGTGCTTACTGCCAAAAGAAAAGTTCAAAGTATTTCGAAACCCATCCCAGTCAACCGCAGAGTTTTGAAAACTTTGGAGGGGGTTCTTTAAACTGTCTAAAAATCACTGAAGACAAGTCATCAGATAGCAGAGTTCATAATTCAGACACAAGCCTGATAAAAATTATTGACCCAATGTCAAGACGCGAGGCTCAAAACCCACGTCTCAGCGTCATTGCAAAGCCAAGACGCAGGGCTCGAAGCTCATGTCTCAGCATCAATGCAAAGCCAAGATGCGGGGCTCGAAGCTCGCATCTCAGCAGAGCTCGAAGTCCGCATCTCAGCAGAGCTTGAACTTGCATCTCAGCATCACTGCAATGTCAAGACGCGTGGCTCGAAACCCGCGTCCCAGCATCACTACAATGTCAAGACGCAAGGCTCGAAACTCGCGTCCCAGCATCACTGCAATGCCATGACGCAGTGTTCGAAGCCCCGTCTAGCAAAACTCGACGCCCGCGCCTAGCAAAACTCGAGGTCCGCATCCAACAGCATCTCAATGGCTAAACGTAGAGCTTGAAGCCTGCGTTTCAACTGCAGGGAAGCTCCGCGTCTCAGTTGTAACTGCCCTCATTACCGGGTCAGTTACTGCCCACGTAATGAGGGGTGTTAACCCCCATTATGGAGGATTTTAGGAGACAATTTTATCCCTGAAACTCCTATAAATAGCTAAATATGCTATTGAAGAGGGGTCAAAATTTTCAGCTAAGGAATACTGACAAAGAGTGCAACTCTTATACGCCAACTTGCTGAGTTCAAGTTTTTACCCAAGTCTCTTTGAGATTTTATTGGATAGGAGTTGTACTACTCTATCCGTGATCGAAGAAGAAGATTTTCAGAAGAGCTTGAAATTCACCCAGTCAACGAAAAATAAGATTCACTTTTCATCGCTATGCAAAGAACCTAGCATTAAATAAAGAAGAGATTTGAGCTTGAATATCTTTTCTCTCTTATAATTAGAATTTTTTTGAAACTGTTGTAATCTTTCATTTGATTCAAGAAAAATTTTACAATACATATTTTTAATTTTCTGGCGCGTACAAAGCAAGCAAATTATTACGATAAAAACACGCAAGGGTTGAGATATGTTACACCTACTGCTCAGTTTCAGTCTGAAAGAGACGAATCTCTCCCGTAACATTCCTCCAGTTCATCTGAGTGAGAATCAGATGTCAGTGTGGGGGTGCTCTTCAAAAACTTCTTCATCAATATGATTTCAATCAATCAATTAGAGCAAGAGGAGGCTATTGAAACGTTTGATGCTAAGCCACGGGCTCAACAACTCGATCTCCAGTGAGAAAAGCGATTTGAAGAACGTGAACTGTCCACTAAGGATAGGGTAATTCAGGTTAATGTGGGTAGTCGAGATCACCCTAAACCCATCTTTATAAGTAAAAGTTTATTACTTACAGAAAGAGAATAATTGATAGCTCTTATACTGGAGTATATCGATGTCTTTGCATGGAATTATAAAGATATGCCCGGTCTTGATCCGCAAATAGCCATGCATCGATTAAATATTAACCCTGAAGTCAAGCCAGTGAAACAACAGTAACGACGGTTTCGCTCTGACATCATGAAAGCTATTGAAGCTGAAGTCTATAAACTCATCAAATGTGATTCCATACGGGAGGAGCAGCACCCAGATTGGGTTGCTAATATTGTTCTCGTTCTTAAAAATAATGGAAAATTTTGAATCTGTATTTACTACCGCAATCTTAAAGCAGTCTGCCCTAAAGACGAGTTCCCACTGCCCATCACTGACGTCATGATTGACAACACCTGTAGTTTTGAGAGAATGTCCTTTATGGATGGCTTCTCAGGATACAACTAGATCAAGATGTACCCAGAAGACAAAAAGCATACTTTATTTCATACACCGTTGGGGTATACTATTATATTGTTATGCCCTTTGGATTAAAGAATGCTGGAGCAACCTACTAACATACAATAAGCATAATTTTTCATAACCACCTCGGGAAAACGGTAGAGAGAGTGTTATGTCAACGACATTGCTGTCAAAAGTCGCAATAAAAATGATCATCTTCGTGACTTAAAAACAATATTTGATATAATGTGAGCCTATCAGCTGAAAATGAACTCAATAAAGTCTTTCTTGGGTGTTTCAAGTGGCAAGTTCTTAGAATTTATTATCACGTCGAAAGGAATCCATCTTGATACGGACAAGGTCAAAGCTATTCAGAGCATATAACCACCTAAGAATCTTAAGGAACTTATGGGTCTGCGAGGTAAGTTGGCCTACATCCTAAGATTCATCGCAAATCTCTCAGGTCGTTGTCAACCATTCACCCAGCTTATGAAAAAATGTGTCTCTTTTGTATGGGATAAAGTCTGCCGAAGGCTTTCGAAGATATTAAAGAGTACCTCACTAAGTCTTCACTCCTGGTGGCTCTCACATCAGGAAAATCATTTTTATATGTAAAAGTTATAGACCATTCTTTGGGTGCTCTTCTTGCCTAAAAGAATGACGAAGGACATGAACAGGCTGTTTACTTTCTGAGTAGGACCCTCATAAGAGCTAAATCCTGGTATAATCCTATTGAGAATGAATATTTAGCTCTTCTCTTCGTCGTTAAAAAGACTCAACATTACTTGGTTGGTTAAATCATACATGTCATTTTCAGAGTTAATCCTTTGCGTATCCTCATGACAAAACTAGGATCGCTGAATTCGAGGTTAGCTAAGTGGGCCATCCTCCTGTCTCAGTACGACATGCTTTTTGTCCCTCAAAAGGCGGTCCAGGGTCAGACCCTTGCAGACTTTCTGGCAGCTCATCCGGTTTCGGAAAGCTCAAAGCTTCATGAAAATATTTCAGATGAGATTTTTAAATCCAATATGATCTCAGAAGATGAAGTGTGGCAGATGTTCTTTGATGGAGCATCAAGAACAGACCCCAAAGATAAGATAATCGCTGGTGTGGGGTGGTATTTATCTCACCACAAAGTCATATCCTTCCTCGGGCATTTTCATTGACAACACCTATTCTAACAATGTAGCAGAATATAATGCCCTGCTTATCGGGCTCCAACTCGCTCATGAAATGGGGGTACAATACCTTGAGGCTTATGGCGACTCAAAACTAATCGCCAATCAGGTCAAAAGAGAATACGAGGTTCGACACGACGATTTGGTACCTTATCACCATGCAGCCATCGAAATGGCCAATTCATTTGATGGCTTTCACATCTGTCATGTGTCTTGTTTTTAAAATACTAAGGCAGATGTTTTGGCTGCACTAGCGGCTACATTGACCTTATCTATTGACACAACTTATCATCTTATGGTGACCGCTCGACGCTTCTTCTGCCCGAAACATGTGTTGAAAACTAATGAAGTCAATGCAACCTCAACAGGCTTCGAGCCTAGATATTGGTGGATTCCCATCATTGACTGTGCTTTGCATGACATATTACCAGACACCCCTAAGGAAGCAGTTTTTATCTGACGAAGGTCTCTCCACTTTTATTATGATGTGATTGTAAAGACACTCTATCGCCGCTCATATGATGGTATTCTGCTCCGTTGCATATCTAACTCTGTAGCACAAGAAGTGCTTAAAGAGGCACACGATGGTATATGCGGGGCTCATCAATCAAGGGGCTGTTTGTTTCGCCGTAAAAGGCATAAAAGTCCGTAATTCGTAAATGACTTACTACCTAATTACAACTACGGTGTTTGTTTGGACCGTAATTCATAAAAGCTTACGCAACTCAATTACCACTCACTTGCAACCCAATTATCACTCACTTACAGCCCAGTTACAGTTAATTTTGTGGTCATGCAAATTTGTATTATTTTTTATGTTAATATTAATTTTTTTTAATATTTAGCATTTTTAATATTTATTTACAATATTAAAACTTTTTAAATCACCAAATAGTTAATTTTGTGGTCAACTTTTTCACTTATGACTTACACATTATGACAACCAAACACGTAAAATACAATACACTTTCCCATTTACAACTTTATATTACCAACCAAACACCATAAAACTTATATGCATGTAACTCATTTACAATTGTAAAAGACTTTACCAATTACGACTTACGAATTACGGCCAATTACGACAACCAAACAGACCCTAAGTTCAAAGCTCAAGGATCGATTACACAGACTAGGTTATTATTGACCAACCATGATAGCCGATGTAATCAAATATGCACAAAAGTGTAAAGCCTATCAAATCCATGCAGACTTCATACATCAACCTCTGAAGCTACTTCACCCAATTGTAGCTTCGTGGCTATTCGAGGCGTAGTGAATCGAAGTCATAGGACCTATCAGCCCCGCATTATCGAAAAGTCATCAGTTCATCTTAACAATAACCGATTATTTCTCAAAGTGGGCAGAACCTATACTACTTATTAAAGTCAAACTTCTAACGTAGTTAACTTCATTAAATACCATGTCATCCATCGATTTGGTGTCCCTAGACGGATTATTCATGACAACAGTCCCCAGTTTACAAGCCAAGTATTCTATCAGTTTTATAATAAGTATCAAATTCAGAATGTGATTTCAACCGCTTATAACACTACTGCAAATGGTTTTGCAGAAGCATTCAACAAGATAATTATTAAGCTACTCAAGAAATTCGTTCATCAAGCAAACGAGATTGGAATGAGAAGCTCAGTGAATGTCTTGGGCCTACTGAACTACAGTCCGAGCCTCAACAGGCAACACGCCTTTTTTTCTGGTATACGGGTGTGAGACTGTCATACCTCTAAAGATCCAGATGTCGTCGGTACGGGTCGCCTTAGCAACCAAAATGACTAAGGAAGACAAAGATCAGTTACGCCTTCAAGAACTCGAAGCCCTATACGAGAAATGACTACAAGCTTAATAACACATTGAGTTGTATCAAACTCGAATCTCGAAAGCCTTTAATAGAAAAGTTAAAGAGGGTATTCTAGAAAGGAGGCTTAGTCTTAGCCGTTAGACGACCCATGGTCATGACACACAAAACCAAAGGCAAATTTCAACCCAAATGGGAAGGGTAGTTCGTGATAGGAACAGTTTACTCAAATGGGGCTTATCGCCTAACAACTCTAGACGAATACATACTCATGATGCCGGTTTACTGCAAATTCCTAAAGAAGTACTATCTCTGATCACGTTAACACCTCACCTCTGATAAGCACTCGTTATGACTATGTTAACATTAAACTCTGATCATTCAAATTAATATCACTTGATTGTTTCCACCTTCCTCAAAGGAGTATTTTCTACTCCCAAGCGGAATTGATTTCAATTCTACTCCTGATCATTCAAAGAGATATTTCAACAAAGAATGCCAAACTACCTGTCTCATTTTCTACGGAGAGCTTCATAACTCTTTAATCTCTAGTGAGATTTTAAAGATCACTAATGAAATACAGAAATGATCACTTCATGTGACACGATCTAAAGCTTTCAGTAAATAAGGTTAGAGAAAAATATGGGTTATTAAATCTAATATAAATTCTTAACAACTCATCATGCTAAGGGGAATAGCATGGCTAGCCCAACTCAAACGGTGATTGTAAAAGCATACCAAATCCGTTGACAATTGAAAATTTGTTAAAATACTAAGGTACCTAATCCTATTTGATTTTCCTCCAAAATCTCTTACCAATTCATGTCCTCGAATGGTGGAACCACACAAAACAATATTCTTTTCCCTAATGAAATGAATCACAAGTCAAATCTATCATACAACAACAACTAAGCTATTTGTCCCAAGTATTTGGCATAGGCTACATGAACCCAAAGAGAATTACGCCAGATCAGGCACATGGATCAGCTTTCTTCACTCATTCCTATCAAGAAATATGCCCTCACTATGACCTTTAGCCTCTACATCTTGTCGCATTACCTCCATCCATATTTTCTTTGATCTCTCCTGCGCTCTTTTAACTTGCCCTAAGTTGATATGCTCTACTCGTCGGACTGGCGTATTTATAGGTCTACGTCGAGCATGATCAAACCATCGTAGGCGGTTTTCTCTCATCTTTTCTTCTATGGAGGCTACACTAACGAATATCCTTATTTCTCACCTCATCTCTCCTCGTGTTACCACACATCTAACGAAACATGTGCATCTCTACTACACTCATCTTCTGGACATGATATCTTTTTATATCCTAACATTCGTTGCCTTATAACAAAGTTAGCCTAATAGCAGTCCGATAAAATTTTTTCTTCAGCCATAATAGAATATTACGATCACATAAAACTCCTGTTGCGCTCCTCCATTTCAACCAACCGGCTTGAATCTTATAGATGACATCACTATTGATCTTTTCATCCTTTTGGATAATAAAACCCAAGTACTTAAAAAGACTACTCATCAGTATTTCTTGACCATCTAGTGTCACAATACTATAATCTCAGATTTCATGTTTACTGAATTTCGCGCGGTAAGTCAAATCTATCATGTTAATATTAAACCTCTGATAGTGAGATTCTGACATATTCTTCGTCGGCTAAAATCGAAGATTCTAATTTTTTCCCCCAGTAAACCAAGGCTTTACTTGTCATTCTCTTTCGTAGAATGACAAGCCCACTTAAAGTCACAAGGCAATCTCTGTCATATTAACAGTAAACCGCTGAACAGCGGATTCAGACTCAACATGTTATATCTGTAAAAGATCCCTGAACAATCAAATCTACAATTCAAGTTCTTTATTTTACATCAGGATAAAGAATGCTTGTTATGCTATCCAGTCTCTAGGTCGGTTATATCCAGTCAATCACCTCTGAATCGACAAGTCCCCGTCTTCAGTCCAATAAAGACTTTTCGTTCTTACCGTTATGTCCAGTTCGTCACCTCAGAATGGCAGGATTCTAACCTTGGCGGCGTCTCAATCGGTCATGTTCAGTTAATCATCTCTGAACTGACAGACAGCCAGGTTCCCTCTTTGTACCATCATTTTCAGTTCACCACCTCTGAACGGTAGGGCTCTAAATTCGGTAGTCTCCGAACGGTCATGTCCAGTTCATCATCTCTGAACCAATCGGATCCCGAATTTCATTCTTTAGTCCTTTGTGGACTTTTCTTCTACTGTCATGTTAATATTAAACCTCTGAACAACGAATTGCGAACCTGGTGTCTCTTAGTTGGTCATGTCCAGTCAATCACCTCTGAACCAACGGGTGCCCAAATCTAATTCACCTTTGCAGTCCCTTGTGAGCTAGTTGCTAAGTTAGTACGACTACCTTAGGCAGCGAATTCGGAATTTAGCGTGTCTTAGTCTATCATGTTCAGTCAATAACCTCCAAATAGACAGGTCCTTAAAACTGGATTCACCCTTTTAAGTTTTGTTGTCATGTCCAATTTGTTACCTCTGAACAATAAACTCTCTGAGATTAACGGTTTCTCAATCGATCATGTCCAGTTTATCACCTCTGAATCGACAGATAGCTAAGTCACATTATCCCTAATCTAGTAGGAATTTTTACTTTTGTCGTTGTGTCCAGTCTGTCACCTCTAACGACAAAAATTTCAAGTCTGGTAATCTTCAACCAGTTACGTCTAATTTGCTACCTCTAAACTGACAAACTCTGAACTTCATCGCGTTTTTGCGGTTAACCCGATGGTCTTTAATCTGTTATGTTACTATTTACCTCTGAATAGGAAGATCGTCAAGTTCGCTTCATTTCATTTTTATTCCCAATAAGATTTGAATCGAGTTGTCACTCAAACTTATTAGTGATAATTTATCAAATAACTAATTCTATCACATTTTTAACCTCTGAATAGATTAGTTAATATTCTTATGGTATAAGTTGGAAGAATATATCATTATATTGTTTCTTTTGGGAGCTAAATTTAAACCTGGACTTACTGCAAACTCAGAAGATAAAGAAAGCAGGGACACAACATAAGAGTCAAATAAAATTGTGCTTTTTCATTAATTTAAAAAAAGAAAAGAAAAAAAAGAGGGATACATGGATTACAAGTTACGATTGTGTTTCGTAAGACTTGATCCGTTCTTCAAGTGTGACCAGCCTGCTCTTTCTTTCTTCAACGACTCCGATGAAAGCCTGCGATCTCAGCTCAGCTTTGTTGAAGTTCGCCATTTGGGATAAGCGAGCCTTGATCTCTGCCAGAGTTGCCCTCTTCGCCATCTCCTGGTGTAGGACTTCATTGTTCTGAGCGTTGAGCTGTTCTAACCGAGCGATCTCCTTGAGACACATCGGTTCAACCTTGGATAGGAGAAGATTGGCCCTTTTGATTATCTCCTTGGTCTTTTCAATCTTATTCTTGTCATCGAGAAGAGCGCAATTGGAAGCATCGATAGTGTTACCAATCTCTACCTTCCTTGCTTTCAAGGACTTCAAGTCTGAAGATACCACCTCGGCTGCTTCATGTGTCTCCAGGTAAGCTTTCTGCATCTGAGCTGTGAAACATTCAAGCTCTTCGTCTACCGATGGACTTAGGTCTGAGCTGCTAAGGCGACGCCACTCACCCACGTCCTTCTCTAATTTCTCCACCAACAGCTCCAAGGCAGGAGCTTGGCATCCCCTCTGAAATCTTGGATACTCTCAATATTACAAGAGAGGACCACCTTCAGAGCTGCAAATGAAGTGGTCGAGCCCTTCAAAATCAAGACAATAGATCGTTTCAAACTCTTATAAAAGCTGTCGACCATTTCTACCACGAATTCCCTCTCAGCTTCAATTACTCCTGGCGAGCGAGTAATCCCCAAAGATAAACCCTCCACCAGTTTCACTGTCATAACAGTGGAAGAAGAACTGATAGAAATATTTATTGGAGATGGACGAGGAATCGCTGGCAACCGAGGGGGAGTCTTCATCAACACTAATACACCAGCCACGAGAGAAGTAGGGCTGGTGACTACTCCAAAAAGAGCTAGATCGTCAATCATTATCAGAGACATCGGGTTGGTGATTACCCTAAGACCGATCATTGCCAAAACTGACGGCATCATGGAAGCCACCCTCATCTCGCCTGCCGATTCAGGTGGAGGTGCAATCGGTTCCGTCGATAACATGGAAGGGCCCTTGTCTCCTCAGCTGTTGTAAGATCACCAACAGACTTCAATTGGTAAGAAAGCAGGTCGCGATATAGGACATCCAACTCCATGACATCTATAGCAGCCGAGATACTTGTCTCCTCCCTAACCTCTCCAGAAAGGCCCGTCGGCTCCTTCAAAGTTAATGCGGCTAGATATAGAATATCTGCAACAGTATTTTGTTAGGCCAAATGTAAGCAAAAAAAAAAAGCAAGGGTCGGTTACAGGTCACTATAGCATTACCGGAAGAAGTGGAAGTCATGGTAGTCATGGCCCAGATATGATCGTCTCCTCGGCAATGTCCTTCGGGGCTCCCTCGACGGCGATGCTTACTTCGATTGGCTCAATAGCAGAGACCCTGGCAGTGACTGAAGAAGCACCAGTTTCCACCAAATCACCAGAGGCTGGCTCAGGAAGAAGTTCATCAGTCCTGAAGGCCTCAGTAATTGTAGCAGCACCCGGTCCTCCTTCAACCATAGCACTCGCCATAGGTTCCGTGACCAATCCTCTTGAACTCGAAACCATCAGGCTTTCTCTGCCCTCGCCAGCACCGGAGGGACCAACGTCGGCTATGCAATCCTCAGGTTCATCGGAGACGAAGTAGCTGGCTTTGTCACCCTCCCTGTAGGTGAACAGCGGATCGTAGTAATCTCCTTATTCCCCCGCGATCTTGGTTCCTGCATCCCAAAATTAACAAGTTAGTTGTAGGAAAGAGAGAATAATTAAAAAAATCTTGCAAACAAGAACTAATCTTACCCAAGCCTGGAGCGGCCTTTTCAGGAGCTTTCTTCTACGCCGATAGTTTTATAACTAACGGGGCAAGAGGAGAGAAGATCACAACCGATTCGCTCTCCGCAATGACTGGAGTGTGACAGCGAGGTTTTTTTCACCACCCTCTTCCTGTGATGTTTGCCCTTTCGCTTCCGTTTGAAGTGAATGTCCGGGTTTTCCTCTTCCTCCTCTTCTTCTTCCTCTTCCATCTCCACTTCCTCCATGGAAGCTGTGCCTACCCCACCAGGAGCATCCCGCGGTACTTCAACGTCAGCAACATCCTCGAAATGAGGGCTTTTAGCATCAGAACCTTCACTGTTAATGACAACGATAAACTCAGGAAGGCCTGGCACTCGAACTATTTTTCCCTCCTCTTGTTCAGTTGCCTTCTTTCTCATCCGCTTAGAGATCCACTTCAAGTCGAAGAAGTTAATGTTGAACCCAGTTGGTATGGAATTGGAGGCCTTGTATCACTGACAAAACCCCAAAGTCATCAGTAGGTTTGGAGTTCTCAATGGCATGCACAGTCGTGCCTCAGTGCAACCGGCAATAAAATACCGCCAAGCTCGAACACCATCGATCAAGCTACCCATGAAATCCAAGTTGGTGTTGGATTGCCGACATAGAGCTGGTCGTATCAGAACTTGCGAGCAAAATAGCTGGGGACATACGGTTCCAGGTAGCTAATGTCTCTGCTTTAGTATACCAAGTGGGAAGGCCTGATGCTTACTAGCCACTCGAACACTCCACGGCTCAGTGATGTTATACCATCTTCGGCATCCTTGAACTCTTTATCATAACCAGCATCTCAGATGTAGGGAAAGCATTAGAAAAGACTATACACTTCATGGCGACACAGCAGTTTGCGGATCGCGGCCACGTAGATTCGTTCCTACGAAGACCCTTCGAACCGGTAGAGGTGCATAATCCGAACACTCTCTGAAGGCTCTTCCTCGGGTTGGATGATCGCCAGACAGTGTAGGGCAAATCATGCCATCAGATATGTGTATGGTATTCCAATCCTAGGGTTCAGCCCGTCGCGAGGTAAAACTGTTCCTTTACCCCTCTTCGTTCCGGGTGGCCAATAGAAGGCCTCCGTTAGTGCACAAAGACCTTGCTATATGCAACACACTATAGCTAGAAGTAGTCCGAGAGAGCGGTCATGCACCAAGTGAACAGCTGAAAGCAGTGTCGTCGGTAAAATAGCGTCGTTGGAAGGAGACGAACTACACACCTCTTCAACCAAACTAACAGAAAGCCGACCAAAAGCGCTTTCTGGGATATCGGTTGACGAGCCTGGTGATGAAAACTCTTAAGGGTATCTTTTTTTCATAAATACTGTCATCTTCTTTTAAAATAACGTCTATGTGGTCGTGCTCCCTCATCATTCAAAGAATGTCCTCCTCTACCACTCCGAATTGAGGTTCTTCAGGAGCTTCCTCCAGAGTGGAAAACAGATAATCTGCCCAACTCTTTAAGCTGTTCAAGCTTCCCTTGTAACCATTGTGCACATCTAAGCAGATGTAGGAGTGGCACATTAGCTCTTTGTAGGTCTCATATAAGGCAGGCTCCTGTTTCTCTAATAGCGCCAGCTCTGATTCGTAAGAAAAATACTCCTCGTAGGGGAGAAATCCCATTGGCAAGGTAGAGACTTCTAACATCTCAGGAAAAGCCATACCCAGTTCGCCCACAGGAGTGAAGAAAGTCCCTACGGCTGGGCAGTACAATTCAAAAATACGTAGAAGTTTGCAACGCTCATCTGAATGTCATAGCATGTGGCCCAAATAGCTTCCCGAAGTCTGTCTTTACAGGTCCTCCCCGAAGTAAGCCAGGATGTACAGGGTCAAGTTCTTCCACTAGGCCTTCGGAGGATGAATCAAACCCAGGCTCTGAAGTCCATCGCCAGATAGTTGTCGCTGACCTTTAAGAACTGGTTGCCGAAAGTCTGAACTATGGCTGGGTTCTCCTCCACCAGGATGTCTTGTAGGACGTTCCCGGGGTGAAAACCCAATATGCATCGAGGGAGACCTGCCCTGGTGTAACTATGAGAGGAAGCTGTCAGAACTCCCACGTGGACTGAGTTGGTAGTTCGGGTCACCTGCCAGTTCATCTTCCTAGGGTCATCACACACTGGAAGAAGAATAGCGGTAAGTGACACTTGCTCGACGGAAGCTAATACTTCTCGTCATTTAAAGTAAAAATCCACTGCGCTTCGCCAGCGAGCAGCTGCTGATCCGTGTCGGACGCCGCATTCCTGAACATAAAGTTGGGCTTTCGGTAGATCTTCTGGTCATGGTCTTCTAAAGGAGCAGTGGTCAACATACTCCTTATCGTGCGCTGGTCTCCAGTTTGAATCAAGACGTCGCGATCAGGAGTGCTCCTTTCACTGAATAAAGAACCCTGCCTCTGGAACCGTAGATTGACGTTCCCATCTAATCTCCTGGCTAACCTGAAAAGACTGTTCAATGGGCTGGGATTATAGTGCACTGCAAAAACAGAAAGAAGAGGCAACCATGTTAGCCTATGGACAAAAAGAAAAATAATGCATAAAAAAATTCTAAGGCATAGCTTCTTTTCAAGCGAAACTAGCTCAGTATTAGCTTCGCTCCAAAGCTTAACTTCGTGCTCA